>CM045887.1:1842500-1945000 GCA_025169545.1 Anguilla japonica | reverse complement strand
CTCCGCGCCGCGCCGTTCTGCCGGGGAGAGAGAGGCATGCTGGGAACTCAGGCCACATCCCGCTTCACACAACACAGCCGGCTCGCCAATTCCATTAACATGATGTCACACAGGGGGGCGGCGACAAATCATATTACACACCGTTACCACAACAACCGCCTGAGGCAGATCGATCTGATACAAACCCCTCCCAGTTCCCACGCCATTCCCACGTTCACACAGATTTTGAGGAGAATCCTTTTAAAGGACAGTACTGAGCATGCTCAGGTGAACAGCGGCGTACCTTTTTGATCTCTTTGTACAGCTCCAGCTGCAGCCGCGGCAGGTTGGAGTCCATCAGGGCCTTGGGGGGGGGGGGGGGGGGGGGGGTGAGGAGAGACGCAGAGCGTTAATCCAGTATACTACACTGCCACCTTTTAATGCCCCATCACAGTTCAGATTGACCTTTGACCCCAGAGGAGAGCGCTGGAAGGGCGAGCTCAAAGACCCCTGACCTCAGACACACACGGCTGTGATCAGATACGACCCAGCGAGGGCCTGCCATTGGCCCAATGAGGGATGACGAGGAGGAGGAGGAAGGCCGGCCTTACTTTGATGACCCTGTTGAGGCACTCGTCGGCCACCATCCTGACGTCGGACTCCGCGTCGTCGCTGCACAGCAGGAACATCTCCATGGCGATTCCCAGCAGCTTCTGAAACTCCGGGGAGGTCCTGGGCCAGGGGTCAGGGGTCGGGGGGGGTGAGAAGGGTTCACCGTCAGCACAGGCACCATTACGGTCAAACCCAGAGGGTCCGCTCTGTAGCACAGCTACAGGACGTCCCGCTGTTAGCAGCACCACTTTCTGCTGCTACTGCCTGCCCACTGAAACCGCACTGCACTCGGCTACGCCCCTGAGTGCATTTCGGAAGACCCCGCGGTCGCGTCCCGAGCGGGCGGCTCACCTCAGAGACTGCGCCGCGATGTTCTCGCAGATGGTCAGGCAGTGCGTCACTCGGTCCTTCTTGGTGGTGACGAGCTCCTTCTTCCTGCGAGAGAAAGCAAAATCAAACGGCGAATGGGAAAGGGCGCACGCACAGACCTGCGCCAGAGCAGAAGCCAAGCACACATGAACCGCACCACTTTCATATTTGGAGTTGCACAGTGCAACGTTTAAAGATTAAACGGATAAGAAGAGTCAGTAATTTGCCACTTTCCAGATCCCCTTTATCTTTGACGTGGGTTAAGTACTGCGATTCACTGGACGGAGAGCTGAACCCTTGCATCTCCAGGTGTAAATTAGCCATTGACGAGAAGGTACCAACGACATCAAACACTACAACTACAGACCACAGGCTCCCCATGAACAGAAATGGAAGCATCCGCAGCGTGTAAATACTCATGCGGCATTAGCTCAGTCAGGCTGAGGGAAGCTGGCAGTCAGTCTGGGGTGAAGCCAGTTTTCAGAGCGCTGCTGCATCATCGAAAAAACGCAAGCGTGTTTCACCCCACAGAGAACAGCCACGGTCACCAAGACAACAGGAGAAAGAGGGCACTCTGCCACTTCAGACTCCAGCAACGCTGCCTCTGTGGGCACCGTGGGCAGGGCGAAACCACCACTGCGGTGCCACGGCAACTATGACCCCGCGCCACGTCAAGCAGACGGTGAACTCTGACCTTTGGGTTTTGGGTTTTGTCCAGTCTTACAATGGGCCAAGTCATACAAGACATGACACATCCGCCTGTCCACAAAACACTGCCACGTTCTCGGTTCGTCATAAATGAATGGAAATGTTAAAAACAGAAATATAAAATAATGACCTGATCCTTGAACACCAAAAGTCTGCCATGTCATCACAAAACTATTTACCCACACACACACACAATGGAGATTTAACAGACCCCTTCCCCTCCGAACTCAGTTATCTTCACAGCCGGCTGAATTGTTGATGCCCCCTAGCTCAGCGAGAGTTTGACCTGATTACAGAAGACAGAAGCAGCAGAGACAAACAGACAGGCCTTCCCATGAGCCCTGACTAAGACGTCAGCGTGGCTTAGCATCAGGCACATTACCTGAGACACGGGACTAACCTCTGGGTCTGAAGGTAATCACTGAATAAGGACAATGAGGTGCTTAAAGTGCAGCGAACATCGATTTCTAATATCGTGGGGGTGAATGCATTACCCCCTAAGACCATGAGCAGCTGATTAGTCATCAGAACCAGCCGTATTTGGCCCTATGATGTGCTCACTTTAAACTCCAATTCACCGTCCACTCTACTCCCTCAAAACGCAGCCAGGGGACCACAGCACAAGGCCTTTCTTCTCCTTACGTTTGCAGCAGCACCATTACAGCTGATTAAGTCATTTCTCAACTTCACAGTGTAGTAAGGCCAGGGGAAGGCAGTGGTGTGTGGTGGAATATTGTAATTTTAAAAAACCGAACTACCAAGGCTACTTGATTTTTCTTCTTTTTTAAAAAAAAGCAGACTAACACCAGTGACCCTCATCGAAACCACAGCTCTCACACAGATTAACCCCATTATTAACCATGTTAAAAAGTGATTCTGCAGAAGGAGGCAGCGTCTACGGTACTGTACGGGGGGAAACGGACCGAAGACAGGGGACACAACGTACCTCTGTTGCCTCCCCTAATTCTTACTATCTCTGCCGCACCGCTCGCCAAAAAACCCGCTCAGAGCGACCCTTCCATCTTCCTCCCTTCCTTTGGCTTATATTATACTGGAGTGAATACATTACTATCCCCCCACCCCCTCCCCCCCCCCAGGGAACTTAATTCTGCAGTTCAGGACAAATACACAAATCACAAGACAGTGTGGACACACTGAGCATCAAATAAACTTGCTTAGGAGGAAACAGCAGAGCTCGAAATGGACAGGCCACCGGTGCCCAGCATGCTGGGCCAGCAGACCCATTCATTGGGTAACTGTTTATTTATGTGATTTGGCCTGAAAAGAGAAGAGAGAGTCTGGATGAAATCGCTCTCAGCTTGTATGAAGTTCTTCGGGGGCCTCTTTTACCAGGGAATACAACCGTTCTTAAATTCTTGTTCTGTCAGGGTAATTTGCACGCATGCCACGTTTATGTGACAATTTACTTGACAACGCTGTGATTTTGTGCATCACACCTCATATGATTGCAGAGATTTGACCATTTCATATTTACCTTACACACAAAATGTTGCAGAGCAGGCATGTTTAAATGTATTAGGCCTACAGTACATGAAATTTATCAAATAATGCATTGAGATATTTATGTTCAACTAGTCTCATTGAATTGCACATTGTTACATTAAAGCTCCAGTAAATATTTTTAACAGGATACAGAGAACTGGTTACTTTCTATCCTACATAGTGGATTGTTTACGACAACATCGCAAGTGACAGGAAAGCTTGAAAAACAAGACACTGTGGCAGATACTGCACAGACTCTTATAAAAATAGTCTTGTAGCAAGGAAACCAAGCAAAGAAAATTGAATAAACCCCGGGCATTTCCCTCCGTAACTCAATATTGTTTGCTTGATATAATAGGCATACTAATCCCAAATTGGGTAGTTTAGAGTCATTAAACTTTCCTAAGCCTAGCGACCGCGCTTAGGAAAATAACTAGTTCTCATATAGTCAAACTGTCAGTCACGTTCACGTTTTGTTGTTATTGTTAAAAATCTAACAATCTAGTCAAATGCAAATTAATAACTACGATGTGGAAGCCAGAATAACGGTAATCATGTACTTTGCAGGTAGACAGCCAATTAACGTACACTACTGGTGTAAGCAAGGTGGCTAACGAGGCAACATTAACTAGCTTTCTAGTAAGTACAACAAGCTATCAACTAAAGCTCGTTAGCTGCTTAAATTCCACTATCGTAGAAACTGATAATTGCGCATGGGGTTCACGTTACGCAAGTACTGTAGCCGTTTCTTGGAAACTCACTACTCATCATATGCCGATAACACTACTAACTAGCTAGCGCTAGTTAATAGCCGATTACCTACCGACCCTCCTCACCTTGCAAACTGGTACTTACTGTTTCTGCACAAGCTCCTCGGCCGACGGCTGTCCCTGTTGTTGCTGCTGAAATGACTTCAGGGACTCGAAGGCCCTCATCAATTTCTCCATGGTGGCCATTTTATCAAGAATAATATTTACAAACAGCTAACGTTAGCTGGCTAGTAGTAACGTTAGCGAGCTAACCCGAGAGAGAAGTGGGACAAATGCGAAAACACACGGAAGTGTGCGAAAAGCCTCGGGCGGCTTTTTGTCCCGACGCCTCACTTATGGCACCGGGTAAGTCGTTTAATTCACTCTCAGTATTCTTTAAATGAATGGGACGTGACTGATGTTATGTGCAAATCTGTGAGCCATCTTTGATCCATCCGTCCGTCCCATGAGCAAGGAAGTCGCTTGATAAATGCTTTGACAGCTTGAGGGGAAGATGCGACAGCAGCAGCCACTCAGCTGATATTTCGTTTTGATTGACATTGCCATTGGCCAATAAGCATCCACTAGCGTCTGTAGCAACGGGAAAGGGTTTACGCTACAAATTTTCTCCTCGACTGAACCCAAAACGCATCTGCCTGGTGTCATATGATTTGGGCGTCTGGAGACGGTGACGCTTGGGCCAATGAACACAGCAAGTACGCAGGACGTTATTACCATGAATAGAAACGTGATCGCTTTGTGTGAGTGAGTGACTTACGATGGGTTTTCAAGGTAACGGCGCACCGCTCAAGCGCGTAAAAATACTGGTACCCTGTGCATCCGAAATGGGCACGGGTTGATGACCGCTCGAGAGTCAGTTGAACTCATTTCGTGTCAATGGTGCTTTCCGCGAGGGACGCAGGTGTCCCCACCTGGGGTCTTTCCAGGGTTACATCTTGGTTACATACAAAGCGCTGAAAAACTATTGGATTCTGTTACTTTGGCATTTAAGAGGCTTATTTTGGCACGGGGTAGAGCTGGAATGAAATGCAGATGTCAATGAGTTTTCCCCCGACCTACCTCACCATAAGGGAAGGTAGACATTGCCTGCGTGGTAGCCAAAAGTAACTTGGAAATGTGATATGCCAAGTTAAAAAATATGGAAGAAACATAGGTTATATCAGTAAGAATTATTTTACTTTTAAACAAAAACGCACAACTGTCCTGAAAAGACTCAATTTATGTGTCAAAGAAAAACCAAAAGTATTTTCATGTAAACAGTTGGGAACATCTTAAGTGAATCATAACTTGTAAATGGTAAATTGAAGCTATTGCATGCAAAATAAATAAGGGTAACATAATAATGTTACACTGTAGCAATACAAATTAAGATTTGTAAAAAGACAATACACGGGAGCTTTTATTTATTTATTTTTTGAAGTTTTTCTCTAAGTACTTGTGTTACAAATACTAGGTTTGCAGACTCTATCTTTCTACAACAAAAGATAAACTAACAGCCATTTTACACAAACTGCTGCGTAAAACAATCATCCACGACTGGCAGATGTTTCCGTTTTCCTTTTTCCTTTGTGTAACTAAGTGCGCGTGCGTTTGAGTGTGTTTGAGTCCAGATCCTAGTCGGAAGAAGGTTCCGGGTCAGGATTTGCTGGGAATAAAGCAGGCCACAGGTATTTGTTTATATACAAACGGCAGTGTTTTATTTAATAATTACAAATGTACGATATGGTACAACACCCAGTGATAGAACATGTACAAGAATTACATCGACTGCAGTGGTTGAAAGACATGACTGTACAACTACAAAATCGGTCACCTTGCATTAATAAAGGCAGCATCTGATAATTCTGATATGTTGGCATGGAATAATAATGTACAAAAAAAAAATGAAATAAAATAGCTGAAGGATACTACCAATGCATGCTTGATTTGTAAAACATATTTTAAAAAAACAATTTTAAATGCACTTTGTGCAAACATTCAAACTGTTCACTGTCTTTCTTTACCAGCAAAAAAAGGAGGGATTCTGAGTGAATGTGCCCTTCTAAACAATCTTTTTTTCATTTCATTTCATTTAAGAAAAAAAAAAAACAAATGGAAGAAGAAAAAATTGGTGTGTTAGACTGGCACACTGGAAAAAAGGCTCACGAGTCTGTATGAAACTTCACTTTCAAAAATAAATAAACCATCGGTTTACATTTTGATGCTTTGCTTGGCATCATTCGCAGCAACTGTTGTGGACAACTCTTGAAAACAAAACAGAACAAAAAAAAAACTGCAAGGAAAAAACTATTTAATTATCCATGCATTCCAAAAGCAGCTGAATAAGTCCAAGTCTACGTGGGGATTAATAAAATGGACAGCTCAGCATAGGGCTGGTCAGGTGGGCACAGATCAAAAACTGTCAATCTACTCACAGTACTCACATTCTACAAAATGGCCTCTACAACCAAGTCTCTTCAGCTTATTAGTCAAATCTCCTTGGACCGTTCGTATTTGAATATTTACAGAGCATTTTAAATGCAGTTTCTTCCAAATGTAAAATAAGTGTAAGTGAATGAGTAGGTAAAATATGCCTGACATAAATTGCTTTGTGGGTAAAAAGTTGTCTATTAGTGAGTACGACCGTTAGCTTGAGTTTCACACAAGGACTTAACGCTTCTGTCTGAGAGTAGAGTGCATGCTGTACTTGTCAAACTCAGCTCTGCTCATGTGCCTCTGTATGATCAAAACACAACAACAATAAAATATGTCAAACGTGCACCTGTAGCCAGAGATTGTCACTTATTTTCACAGCATTAAAAAAGGGAAAAAAAGAGATCTTGCAACTGTAAGTTAATATTAAGGACTTCCAGGTTGAGTCAAGAACACTGGGTTGTATAAATTCAGTATTATACCTTGGAATTGCAATAAAAATCCGCATGAATGGTGCACCACCTCAAAAAAACCAAGAACCGCATACACCAAAAAGCATCCTCAGTCACACCTCGAACATTTCCTTGCAAGATATTTTACCCTGGTATGACAGTTAGACCCTGGCAATATTGCATCTCTTTAACCTGGATTTTGTTTAATTAAGAAGGAGCGAGAAGACCTTCTGAGAGACCATCTGAGAGCTGCTGCACTCAAGCCTAACAGACGGAATGATGTAGTGGAATAGCTTATTCATTGGGCTAAGGGCATATCATCCACCCAGTGTTCTGTCCTTAAGACAGACTGACTGCATGGATGGCATGCGCTGAAGTGATGCTGAAGTTAGCTTCCTCGTAGATTTTTAAAGATGACTGTTTCAAGATGCTGAACTTCACACCTCCATGCATTAACACCCTCTCCAGCACCACTGGGCGAATGAGACTGGTTTGTTTGGGCCTGTACTGCTCGCATTAACAGAAGCAGTTTCTAATTTGGTCACCTCCAAATTCGAACACAAAATACCTAGAGACTATCCAAAGGCATGTTTTTACATGAGGTATTTAGGAGCATAAGATCCATAGTGTGTCCACTGAATGTGCGTGTGTCAAAAGCATGTGTGTGCGTGTGCGTGTATGTCTGTGTGTGCGTGCGCGCGAGTGGGTGTGAGTGTGTGTGCGCGTACATGTAAATACTTTCCAGCTGGGTGAGAAAGCAAGTCTTTTCAGATACCTAATGGCACAGAAGTAAAAAGCAAATATTTTGGGCTCTGCAAAGTAGTAAATGGATTTAATAATACCACATAAATGCCATATACATGTAATTTTCATGTTCTTCTAATATTTTGTTCAGTTATTAAACCCGCACTGCTCTTATTTTGAAATAACTGCAGGAAAGAATCTTTTAAAGGGCCAGCCCTTGTTTTGTAGTAGGCTTCAAACGTGCAGTAAGACATGATGTCAGAAATGCGTGATGACATACTTTTCAGTTATGATGTCATCAGCTTAAGGCTTGGACACACCAGATCAACAACCACGACATCCCTAAAACATCTCCGCTTTAGACTGTACGGGCGTATTTCGAAGGTGAACTTTTAAAAAAAATCTAAATTTGTTATGTTACCGCTTCCCCAAATAATTGGTGTGGCCTGCATTTCACGTGTCAAAACTAATCCATTAATTGTTTCCTAACTGCATTTTTATATGTCTCCAATAACAAGGTTTCCTTGGGAAAGGGGGGAGGGGTGGGGCTGAATATTCACAAGATGAGTACGATGGTCCTCTTTCTCAAAAAAATAAACGACACAGTGGATTTCTGAATGCTTCACAGCCTGGGCGACTGTGAAGTAAGGTTCAGATCACTGTCCGAGGCGGAGGAACCTGTGAGGCCTCCTCTCTGTAATCACAGACCTATTGTGATGGGAGGTGATCATGTGACCGTGTGAGCGACTCCTGGAGAAACACTGTTGAACGTACCTTTAACACGTCAGTTTGGCGGACCGATTTGCTTAAAGATCTTGCAGCTGTGCACAGTAACACAATGTGCTAATACTATACGTAGGCAAAAAAAAAACCTTAAAACAAAATAAACATAAAAAAATGAAGCCCTATGCAACATAAGAGAGACTAAAGATACTATACTGTGCTTCTTTAAAAAAAAAAAAAAAAACTCCTTAAATACATATTTTCATACTCATTCCAAAGGGGGAATATGTTACGTATGCATTCAAGTGGTACTTTTATGGCTTTTTTTTACAATACAACCTTTAGTGAAAATATACATCTAGACATAATTCAAGTACAAATGTACAAAATCTTTAAACTCATACTTTTTCTTTAATTATAATACACTTTTAATACAATTCATAAATACAGTTAAAACATTCATGTTTGTTAAGATGGCGCCCTCTCTTTTTGGCTGACGGGAGTGGTTTTTAGAGTCGGTTGGGCTCTTCGTCCTCGTCGCTGTAGCCACTCTTAAAACACACCTGGGGGACAGGTAAGGGGTTCGTTAGTCACCCTCTGCTGGAGACTGAGGTCCCGCAGGCCTAATGACCCCCAAACGGGCCCCGGGCCAGGCTAGGACCGCTCGCCTTTCCGGAATATTCCGCACCACTCTGTGTGTGTGACTTACTGCACCTGCTGGGGGTAGACAGGCTGTATGGTGGCCATGAAGCACCATGGGAAATGGGGAGGAGGGGGGGGTGTCTTGGGGGCTGGGGTGAGTAGGGGATGGGTGGGGTGGGGTGGGGTGGGGTGAGGTCGGGCAGCTCGGAGGGGGGAGGTCTTCTAACCGGTCAAACACAAAGAGCTGGTGCGCTGTGCTGTTATGTTATGTATGTTATGAGGGCTGTAATGTATTTTCTTTGCTGCTAAAGGACATTTAAGGCTCCTCCCTGAACACAATAAATCCCAGGGAGATTTCAGGGGTTTCAGCCAGTCAGGTCCTGCAGTTAGAAACCAGGTGTGATATCCCTGAAACCCCCCCCCCCCCCCCCCCCTCACGCCCTCCCCAGGTGAAAACTCGCCTCTCTCCTGAAGAGCCGGTAGAAGAATCCTCTCTTTGGCGGGGGGTTGGGTCTATTTACATCCAGGTCCGGACAGAGGGCGCCATCCAGCTCGAACACGTTGATCTCTTTGAAGCAGTCCATCTCGATCATCTGCAGAGAGCAGGGGTAAGAGATAAGCTGCTCTGCACAGACACCGCGTGTCAGGGATGTCCCTCTGCTGGCTGAGTGCTACAGGGACACGCCCGGCCTCTCTAATCAAACAAAACTCAGAGCTACGGACAATTAGTCATAATTGAGCAAATCTGGCGAGACACTTTTCCAGCTAATGCTATTTCTCTTTGCTTAGCCATGTTAAATCAGATGGGACACCAACATTCCTGACCTTTGACCCTGTTTATAAAGAAAACGGTCTCACACAAAAAACAAGGTTATGCCAATCAGCAATGTTTGTTTTGGGGTTCATATACAACAACAACTACATTTAAACGGGAGTTAAATTTCAGTACAATTTCCCCTGGTGTGTAAGTTGGTATTATTGGCCACCGTAGAAGTAACAAATGCCATCGAGCTGACTTTGCTTATTTTGACGGTGCAGTACCTCGTTTTGCCAGGGGATGGAGACACTTCCCGTAACAAACTTGTGGTAGAAATCGTCGTCTGTGGTATCCAGGTTTACTCCTTTGACGGTTGAGAACTGTTCGATGTCCAGGACGTCTTTGCAGTAAACGGCCCGTGGCTGGAGGGGGGGGGGGGGGGGGGGGGGGAGGGAAAATAGGGACAGAGAACGAAGCTTGGTTTGCGTTACCACGGTAACGTGCATGTGACACAGTGAGCTGAACAGCGGCTGCATGCCGCTTAAAATCACACAACCGAGCAGCGGAGGCGGTTAGAACTGCCCCTCAAAAGCGAGTGACCTCGGGTAAAGGGGGAGGAAGAGGAAGAGGAGGGAGGGCGGGGGGGGGGCTCACGTCCGGGATGAAGGGCGGGTCCAGAATGCTGGCCTCTAGCCTCTTGAAGTTGATGTTCCGGAAGATGGGGTGCTGCTTCACCTGGACGGCTCCTAGGCCCTGACACCCCAGCCGGCCCTTGGGGTCCTTCACCAGCAGCTGCCAAAAAAAAAGAGGTCATTCAAGGTCAAACTGCGCGACCTGCTGGTGGGAACACCGCCAACCCTGGGAAATCTTACAAAGGGGGGTATTACTGGGAGTGGAGCACAGGTTCAAAGGAACGGAAAGAGCAAATGAGTTGTGAGCCCAGGAAAAGTATTAGCGTAAAATCAGTGGGCAAAGCTATTTGTGTTTTTATTTTTCAGGAGCATCAATTTAGGCTAAATGTACCGCTGCACAGTGGCACTGTTCGCTCAGCTAAAAGAAAAAAAAGCTAAAAAAAAAAAAAAAGTGTGTTTTGACCTCAGTTGTTTTGAAGAACGAAAAGCTTCTCCACTACCGTTGCCAGATATTGCAAAACGTATGGCCTTAAAATACTGCTGCAGCCAATGGAACGTTGAGAGCAGAAATGAACCGTTTCACCCACGATGCACTGCGAATCTGCAGTGGCCACGTAGCTCTGATACTCTCCATTTAAACTCACACACATGCTGGCGGTCATTTTTTCCACAAACTAACGATCAACCGAGTTGGGAATTTCTCGCTCTCTGTATTTTCTGTCCAGCTAACAAGTGCCGTATCAACCTCCAGTGAGCCGCCAGTTGTCTGTCCATTTCTGTCTCCATCGGTTTTTTTTTGCGCCATTTTTTCCCTTGTTTTTCAGGACCTTTGAGTGCCATGCGATTCACGCCACTGCGATTTAAAAAAACAAAAACATTTCTTTTATCCGCTAAGTTGAGCATCAGATGTTCGTTTCATGTGATGTTGCTGTGAGAGGTCATGTGAGGATGCTCTGACTTCAAACAACCCCGTTTTTTTTTTACGCTCATTATGGTGAAAAAATAATTATGTGGCGGCAAGATAAGCATTCCATCAATATTTCACGTAACGAGTGAGCCAAAATCACAACAGAAAAAGAGAGACTTATCGTTGCATTAGGCGTATTTAAACGAGTGGGTGTTTATTTTAAAATGTATTTATAAAAGTTTAATCTTTGTTGTTTTTGAGAGAAGCGCAGTCTTGGTGACGGCACTGTGGCACCCTCGGCGCAGGCGCCTCCGGATTGGGACTCTCTCGCCACACTGCCGACAGCCTCTCTGAAGTCCACGTGAGCTGGAAATTAAAAGCAGTTTATTTTTTTGTGCGCGGCCCTCTCTCTCTCTCTCTCTCCCCGGTCTATTCCGAGGCGGCCGATAGCAATCTGGAGATAAGCCCCCAACTACAAAGTTCCACCGAATCCCATGGGAGCCTTTAGCTTTTCCTCACCCCCGGGGTCAGCATGTTCCATCCAGTCAGACAAACAGGCCAATTAGGCAGCTCCCCTCCCGTCCAAAAGATCGCTTTAGCTTTTCCTGGAAAACCGAGGGACTCTATTTTCATTTTGACTTCTATTGACTTATTTTTTTTTTTTTTTAACCATTTTTCAGTTTTTTTAACTCCACAAGCACTTTGCTAGCGTGTGTGTGTGTGTGTGTGCGTGCGTGCGGGGTGTGTGTGTGTGTGTGTGTGTGTGTGTGTGTGTGTTGGTACACTACTGGGAGCAAATGAAGCCTCATTCTCAGCTTGCGTTTCATCTGTAATGCAGCTCTGAACACCCGAACACGTGAAACTCCTCCTGTCCTCCAGGGGGCGGTGCTCGTGGTAAACATTAGCGCGCGGCTCCGTTTGGTTTATCGCTCGCCGTTCCGAGGCGTGGCGTGCGATCACGGAGCGATGCGAGCGGGCCCGCCTGGGCTCGCCGGGGGAACAGCTTTAAACGCCGGAGTCTCCCACGCGGCAGCGCCGAGCCTTTTCCCCCCCGACGCCGCGGCACGTCTGCGCTGGGGCGGCGTTCAGGAGCACGCATGTCACTCTTCAAAGGAGGCTTTGAGGTACACCTCCCCTTTGAGGTACACCTCTCTCTATGGGGTGGGGGTGGGGTTTACGTTTGAGGGGGGGGGGGGGATTGTTTGGGGCATGTGGTGCAGATGCAGGACTGGGACTCTAGATGAATGAGAAACTGCCCCAGCCAAAGGTGCTCCGCTATAAATCCCCACTGTAAATGGGCTGTGTGCTGCGCTGGGCACTCAGAAGCCCTCGTACAGGAGAGTAAATAACGCGCTGCAATGCGTTGGAGGTACGGCAGCCTGACGGGGGGGTTCGGGGGGGGGGGGGGGGGGCGTAAACCCCGCTCACCAGCCTGCAGATGTCCCGCGCCTCCTCCGAAAACTTGTCGGAGTACTCCTCGGGGTCCTCGCGCACGCGGCGGTCCACCTCCTCCCGCTTCACGCGCTCCTTGCGCCTGCGGAAGGGGGACTGGCCCTGGATCATCTCGAAGATCAGGCACCCCAGCCCCCACCAGTCCGGGCTGAAGGAGTAGCTCTCGTTCTGGATCACCTCTGGAGCTGTGGGGGGGTGGGAGGGGAGGGGGGGGGGGGGGGGGAGCCACAGAACCAGGTCACATGATGAGGGGGGGAGACTATGATCGTTATTTTAATTAATTTATTTCATTCATCCTGTTAGGTCCTTCAGAGATTAAATTATATTTTCAAAGGAAGCTCTGGCAAGAGGTTGCCACACAACAACAACAACAACGAAACAGGAAGTGTCCTCCTGCACATCGCAGGCTAATCGCACCTTATGGGTCACAGTAAGAACACACGTCAGCGTCTCTGGCCTTTAGCTTTAGCCTTCGTAACACATTCTATGTCACTGCGGCAGGAAATGGGAGGAGCCAGAACGTGACGTGGGTCACCCAGCCCAAACCCAGAGAGCAGGGCCGGCGCCCGCGATGCCCGGCGCGGACGGGCAGCGTACCCATGTAGCCCACCGTGCCCACCCTCCCTCGTATCGTCTCCGCGTCCGGGATCTGCACCGCCAGCCCCAGGTCCGAGATTCGGATGTGCCCTGCGGGGGGGGGGAGGAGGAGAGAGAGAGAGACAGAGAGGGGGCGATCACCACCGAAACCAAAAACGCACCCGTGAACATCACCGTTATGAACCCCTGCCTAAAAAAGAAAAAACTAATCACATTACTGTTCCCTAGAACTGAAACTGTGCTGGTTTCCACCCAGCAGCACAGAACAGAACAGCCAGCTGCCTTCGCCTGTTAACGAACACTCTGAACAGTGTGGATTCCACACAGCGCACTTCCAAGCACAATCAATGTCATTCGGGTTCAGTTCAGCGACAGTCGCTCGAGTGCTTTTCGTTATCTGCAGAACAAAAAACAAAAAAAATGTACACTTACCACGGTCGTCTAAGAGAATGTTTTCGGGTTTCAAGTCCCTGGGGGAAAATGAAAATAAACTTGTTTTTGCAGAACAGCATTTTTCACAAAATTAAAGCCAACAGTTTAATGCCGCCGTTCAGCCGTGTGACAGGGGTCACCAAACTTATCGTTTCTGGGGCTGCTGAAAAATGCGCCCTGATTTACGAGGAGCGTTTTGAGAACGGATCACACACGGATCATTCAGCCCGCAAGAACGAGCGTGTCCACCGGGGGCAGCGCCGAGCAGCACACGGCTCGGGTCGAGGGGAGCAGCCAGAGAGCGCTGGGTGTGAATGAAGACGGATGGAGGGGTGGCTGTGTATACGTTACCGATAAGATGTGGGGGCCCGCCTCGCCCGACGGCACGGCAACAAGGTCGGGGAAATGTACACACAGGACGCGTTACCACGGCAACGGCAGACAGCAGACAGACAGGCCGATGGCTCAAACGGGCCCTGAGGGCCCCGGGCCGGGCGGGAACGCGTGCGCGGGACACGGTAAAACCGGCGGGGAGGTGCGTGCGCGGCGTACCTGTAGACTATCCTCTCCCGGTGCAGGTCCTCCAGCCCGCAGCAGATCTCGGCCGCGTAGAAGATGGCCCGCTGCTCCTCGAAGCCCGAGTTCCCCATGTTGTAAATGTGGAACTTCAGGTCCCCGCCGTTCATTATCGTCAGCACTAGACACAGGGCGTCCTTGGTTTCATAGGCATAGGCTAAATTAACCTGTGTGGGGGGGGGGGGCAGTGGGGGGGGGGGGCGGCAGGGGGGGGAGAGAGAGGAACAGGAGGCGTTAGCACGCGGGCCCGGTTTAGCCGTTTCACAGAGAGGCGAGCAGCGCGGTCATCGCGACACGTAGCGTCACCGAGCTAGCCTCCATTTTGAGGCTGCCCGGAAAATTTTATCAGAATTTTTGGCTCGCTGGGGCTTCGGGTCAGAAGCCCAGACTGAATACCCGGAGGAAACAGGAAGTCAACGGCCCGGACCTGACGGTGAAAGAAGGTTTATGTAAACTCGGTGTTGTCTGTGTGCGAAGCACACTGTGCTCGCATGTGGGGTACGCCAGATGTCCAAGTATGTTGAGGTCTTCCTTTGTTTTTTTATTTATTTGAATTTATGAGCGGAAATACAAGCGGGAGGATTCCTTACCCGCAAGTCGAAATGAAAAAGGCTCTACTTGTGTGACCCACTATACATCTTCAGTTAAGAGGAAGCAAAGTAAAACAGGAGGATTGTGGGACGGCACTAAACCACCCGCTACCAAACAGAACCTGACAGAAATGTACACAGTGCGTCAGGGAGAAAGAGAGGGGCGGACTCGGACGAAACGGGACCCCCCTTTCGCCGTCGCCGAGAAGGACGAAGATTCCTTCTCGACGGAGAGGTCGGCGGGGAACCTCCGGAGGTCGTTGACCCCCCCATGAGAGCGTCCCGGATTGTTTAAAACTCCAGAGGATGAGCCTGCCGCTGAGATGCGTTCCATCTGTCCTAGCTGACGTCTGCGCGCAGCAGTGCTGGGAAACGCTAAGGAGAGCTCCGAATGGGCCGCTTGAGCTGCGGGGACGGTCTCCTCACGCATGAAACAGCCCACACAGGAAGCAGCGCACGGGCACACAGTCATCTGCAGCAATCAGCGCAGATCAGGATAAGAGATTAGAATGTTCTTAACTGAACTATTCTAATGCTGATGTCACAATCACTACTGGTGACTGAAAGCAACAGAGTTCTAGAACACTGACTCTTCAAAAGAGTAGGGACACAGCATTAACTGGAAGCTGATGTATTATTTATCTTGTTCTGTCCGCTACAATAAAGGTTTTTTAGATGATTCCACTTTTGGGGGCTTGGATCTGTGAAATCGCTTAGCATTTGGTCCTTTTCCGCAAAGCATTATTTATTTTATTTTTTGTCTTTTTATTTTTTATTATAATTTTTCTTATCGTGTTTTTAAGTGAGCGTGTGCCAGAAGGAGGCCCTGTCCCGTGGTGCTGGTGTCGGTGACCGAAAAGGTGCTTGTGACCCTCACACCTCCTCAGCCTGAGCACAGGACAGGGTCACCCAGGCCTCCAGACTCAAGGATGTGTCCTTCTGAGAGAAGGGGGGGGGGGCAGAGAGATAGAGGGGGAGGGGGGGAGAGGGAAAGAGAGAGAGAGGAGGGGAGAGAGATAAAGAAGGAGAGGGAGGGAGAGAGAGAGGGAGGAGATTTTTTTCTTTAAATGCTTGTGTTGATTTAACTTTAATACTGTTATTGTGTTGTTTTTATTTTCAGAATGTTCAAAGGGTTAAAAGCAGAGAAACAAAATCTTCACAAGTGAAATTTTGTGAACATGGCTGACGCCAGGACCGCGCCTGGTTAACCCCACTGAAACTGCACAGTCTGGATTTGAACTGGCAATGACCCAGGAAGCAGACATTCTTTGGCATTTGTCTGAATGATGGAGTTGTGTCTTTTCCCGTACAGTGCATATCACTGTCCATGTACCTGTCCCTCCCTACACAGCCGATGCAGGCTATAGGCCCAGCCCTACTGCAGGGGAGTCCAGCTATCAGCTGATTGGCCGCCTCTCTGGGGGTTAACCCTCAGCCTAGATTACAGTCCCAAGAAAGTGGACAACACTGCAGTGTTGCCATGGAAATTCTTTAGACCACTCAGGACAAATTGCAAACTCCCCCACCCCCCTCCCCTCTAAAAAGGAACAACTCATCCTCAGCTAAAACACTCCACAAGAACAGGCACAGCAACAATGACAGTGTGGGCGAGAGAGAGAGAGAGAGAGAGCGAGAGAGAGAAACGCGGTAACTTTGCCACCGAGCACTTGACTCCTTCTCCTGCCTTCGCCGTTTGGCCGGGGTTGCTAGGCAACTGGGCCGCTCTCTCCGGTGAAGTAGCACGCGAATAGCAGGCACTGTGCCGACCCGCGGCTGCGTGCGCTCGCTACCGGCCAGCGCCCGCCATTTACGCTGTTTTTTATTTTTTTTTAAACAGTGCTGAAATCCACCTGAGGTATGAAAATGGCCGCACTGCTGTCTGTGTGTGTGTGTGTGGGGGGGGGGGGGGGGGGGATGAGGGAACAGGAGATGCAGGGAGAAACCAGTGAGTGAGCCAGCAGGGGAACGGCAGTCTGTGTGTGACGTTTTGCCAGAGGTGGTAACGGAGAACGGAAAAGATGCAGGCTTCATAAACGGCTAACGAACGCCTGAGGCTGTTCTACCCACAGTGTCCCTGGGCTGCGCTGGGCTAGCATATTAGCCATATTAGCAGGAGTGGAGGCTCCAGGCTACGTTGGGTTAGCATATTAGCCATATTAGCAGGAGTGGAGGCTCCATATTAGCCATTACCCATATTAGCAGGAGTGGAGGCTCCAGGCTACGTTGGGTTAGCATATTAGCCATATTAGCAGGAGTGGAGGCTCCAGGCTACGTTGGGTTAGCATATTAGCCATATTAGCAGGAGTGGAGCCCCTGGGCTACGCTGGGTTAGCATATTAGCCATATTAGCAGGAGTGGAGGCCCCGGGCTACGTTGGGTTAGCATATTAGCCATATTAGCAGGAGTGGAGCCCCTGGGCTACGCTGGGTTAGCATATTAGCCATATTAGCAGGAGTGGAGCCCCTGGGCTACGCTGGGTTAGCATATTAGCCATATTAGCAGGAGTGGAGCCCCTGGGCTACGTTGGGTTAGCATATTAGCCATATTAGCAGGAGTGGAGTCTCCTGGGCTACGTTGGGTTAGCATATTAGCCATATTAGCAGGAGTGGAGCCCCTGGGCTACGCTGGGTTAGCATATTAGCGTACCAGCCGGTTACTGGCAGGTTGCAGGTGTGAAGGGCGACCTGTCGCTGGCGGCTGTGTGTAAGGGAGCGGGGGGGAGAAGGAAAACAACCTCTCACACGCGCCGATTACCGTACAGCGCAAACATCCACTCCCACCACCGCGCCAAGAACGCTAAATAAACACCGCCGCCGATTTGCCTGTCTTCTGCGTCCCCGCAGAAACGAGGACCTAGCGCCAGGAGAACGTTCTTTGGCAGAAAAGTTTAAAGTTTCTCTTATTATTATTATTATTTTTTTTTTTTATAAGAAACTCAATAAAATGGAAGATTTCTTGCTACATTTCCATACCAGCCCAGAGAGAGAGAGAGAGACTGTTTTGTGAAAGTAGCCCCAGGCGTTGGGTGAACGTGCCATTACAGCTTCGAACGTCTGGTTAGTTTCTTCAGGCGTTTGGTCTCTTGGCCAATCTGAAGACTCGAAACGAAAGCCAAATGCCAGATCCGCCACCGAATTACACTGAGGCCTGCATCTTCACCGTCTCGGAGACCAACACCACAAGCTTTCCACCAACACAAAAAAACAAATAAATAAATAAAAACTGACAGCGGCAACGTCAAAGTCCACCAAATCTGGAGAGAAGGACAAATGTAAAATAAAAAGGGTAGTACTTACTACAAATCTACTGTTAACTTTCTCTAAAATGCGCTTTTCGTTTAATGCCATTGCTTCACCTTTTCTCTTCTTCACTCTTTTCTTTTCCAGCTTTTTACAGGCGTACATCTTACCCGTGGCTCGGACTTGGCAGGCACAGACCTGGAGAGGGAGAACGAGAGGAGAGAGATCGTTTTCGCCGCTTGGCTTTCGTAAAAAAAAAAAAATTAAAAAACGTACATCAATCGCTGGAGGACACACGTGGACATGGGGTCACGCAAGTTTGGGAGCACGTTTACGTCGTTCCTCGATTGGAGAATGCATCCGGCCGAGTGGAATCACAGCCCTTCCACTACTTTAAACTCTGACCCCCCAAAAACAGATGTGTGCCGTTCTCTTACCTCTCCAAATCCACCTTTTCCTAGTACTCTGTAATGTCTGAAGGTATTTTTGGTTACGGGTTGCCTGGAAAAAAAAAGCATAATTGAATAAATTAATTGTGTGTGCTACCTCAAAAAATAAAGGGTCTTATTTATCTAGTTCATACTATTAAAACTATTCATACTATTAGGTCAATAATACATTTACCAGATCACCAGAAACATCACATGTTACAATATATACAATATACAATATTTACAGTTTCACATTATGAGATGTACTTGTTCAGTAGAGAGAGAGAGTGTGAGAGAGAGAGAGATTCTCAAGAGAATGAAAGAACAATGTACTGATTCAAACCTGCAAGGAAATCCATGACCCCCCACCCCAGTAGAGTCTGCACTGGTGCACGAGAGATGACCATGACCATTGGTCCATGAGAGGCGACAGCCAGTCCACCATTAGAACAGTGCTGTGTCTGTCGGCCAATGACAGCGCGGCGTGCGTGCGTGCGTGCGCTTACCTCTCTAGCCACTTCCACTGCAGGAAGCGGGAGAAGAACATGGTTTCCTGGTAGCTGGAGAAGGGCGCTCCGCTGAGATACTCCCCAACGATTCTGCAGAATGGGGGGGGGGGGGGGGGGGGGGGGGGGGTAGAGAGAGAGGCATGTTGAGACGCTGCAGGCCGGGAGGGAGGAATGTGGGGGGGGGGGGGGGGGGGGGGGGGGGAAGCTCTCAAACAGGCCCTTCAACACTGCCATTGCCTCGGTGGCCAGAGACAGTGTGTGTGTGTGTGTGTGTGAGAGTGTGTGTGTGTGTGTGCGTGAGAGAGTGTGTGTGTGTGTGTGAGTGTGTGTGTGTGAGAGAGAGTGTGCGTGTGTGTGTGTGTGTGTGTGTGTGTGAGCGTGTGTGTGTGCATGTGTATGTGCATGTGAATGTGTGAGTGTGAGTTTGTGAGTGCGTGCGTGTACGTGCGTGTGTGTGTAGTGGGGGGGGGCAGTGCTGCAGCATGGAGCAGTCATCAGTAAAGCTCTCCCAGTTAGTGTCAGCTGGGGAATGTCAGCAGCTTACATTGCCTTAAGCTCCGCCCCCAGAGCAGATAACGCACAACACCCGCCCCCCCCACACACACACTCATGCAACCGCACATCAATCATCTCTTATGAGGACAAAGCTCTTCCAAAGTCTGCAGAAAAAATATTCCCAAACTTAATCAATGCCAAGACTCGGGAAACCATGCCAAAAACAAAAACTACCGAAAGAACCCAGCAGCTCAGCGATGGGAGGGTGGGGAGAGCGCAAAGCCGCATTCTGCTGCGTGCCAAGGCTAACGGTGCAAAGCGCTACGAAGCTAACGGGCGTCTGCACCGACTGCAAAGAGGAACGCTACGAAGCTAACGGGCATCTGCACCGACTGCAGGAGGGAAGAGGAGCGCTACGAAGCTAACGGGCGTCTGCACTGACTGCAGGAGGGAAGAGGAGCGCTACGAAGCTAACGGGCGTCCGCACCGACTGCAGGAGGGAAGAGGAGCGCTACGAAGCTAACGGGCGTCTGCAGCGGCTGCAGGAGGGAAGAGGAACGCTACGAAGCTAACGGGCGTCCGCACCGACTGCAGGAGGGAAGAGGAGCGCTACGAAGCTAACGGGCGTCTGCACCGGCTGCAGGAGGGAAGAGGAGCGCTACGAAGCTAACGGGCATCTGCACCGGCTGCAGGAGGGAAGAGGAACGTCAGACATTCAAACGAAGGAGTGAAAACAGGAAGGGAGAGAATTTGACTAGAGGAACAGCGGGGAGCGCTGGCCGGGGCCCCGGGACCGCGTGGGGGCCCCGAATCGGCCAGCTGGCCCCTCTCACCCTGACAGGGGAAAAACAAACCGTCCCGAAAACCCATCTTCCCCAAAACCCATCTCTCTCACTCCTGTGGGGTCCCAGGAGAGACGAGACAGCCGCCAATAGAGAGGCCCAGAGCAGCAGTGGTGCATGCTGGGACTGCGGGTGATGCATGCTGGGATTGCAGTGAGCCTGTGGATTGAGGGTGGGCAGAGAGCTCCGCGTTCTCTCCGTGAGGTCAGAGATCTCTGTGACGACGCAGAGGAAGTGGGCGGCGGTTCGCTGAGCGTGCGCCATTGCTGATCTGCCAGTGCAGATCACTCACCCTCTCACCCGCAGCACGCACACACACACACACACACACACGCTTACACACACACACACGCTTACACACACACACACGCTTATGCACACACACACACACACACACACACACACACACACACACACACACACGCTTACGCACACACACACACACGCACACACACGCCTATGCGCGCCCACACACACACACACATGCATGTGCATGCATACACACACACACATGCACGTGCATGCATACACACACACACATGCACATACATGCCTATGTACGCGCACACACACACACACACACTCACGTAAGCAAGCACGTGCACACACAAGAAACTGCACACACGCACACACACACAGAAGCTCTATTCTGAGCTTCTGTGAAAGGTGATAAGTAGTTTATGCCACAGTTATCATTTAATAAAACATCCAAGTGGAACTTCAAGATAAACCGCAGGAAAAATCGGACATACTCTAAACCAACACCAGGCGAAGGCTCCATTCAAAAATTGATAATTTTAATTCTTAGTATGGCCAAAAACTTTCCCTGGGTTTCATGTTCTCATAGAAAAATCTGACACTCTTTTTAACGAGGCCAAGTTTCTCCATCCATCAGCAGGTGGAACATGCAAAATTTATGACCTTCAGAGTAAAATAACAAGCAGAAACATTCCTGGCTAGCGCCGATACAAAAAAAAAGTTTAATCAGAAACAGACGCTCAAACTTTTCTAGGCGGCCCTTTAAAAAGACGTTCAAAATAAATGTTGAAGATGGAAAGGACTGCCGGTGAGTGTTCAGGTCCACCTCCCAAACGCGTCTTCAAAAGGGATAACAGAGAGGGTTTGGACCCGGGGACGGGATTCCGGGGAAATGGACCAGGACCAGGACTGGTGCAGCCACAGAGGGGGTTCTGGACTGCTACACCGAATCGGTGATCTGTGGCACCCCAAACCAAACCTGCAACAGACCAGGCCATCGTCCTTCCCCACAACAAGATAAACGGGGATGTCTGGGGGCGGGGTTAAAGGTCACAGGAGTCTGTTCCTGCCTCGTCCAGACAGGAGACACCGCCTAGCACCGTCTGCGCGCAGGAGAGAATGCCAACGCAGCTGCGCTGGGGGCGTGTCTGGCGTCTGCGCAGCCCCGCACCTGGGGCTCCTGCAGGAAAGGTCAAACCTGCCCCCGCCCCACTCCAAATCACCCCCTCCCTCCCTCCCTCCCTCCATCCCTCCCTCCCTCCCTCCCTCCCTCTCTCTCGTCAAGCTTGGATGACTCTCTGGCTGGTGCCACTCCCTCCGTTCCTCTGACAGGAACAAACATGTTGTTACGATTCTGCACTTTACCCACTTCACCTGGAGTAACTGCCCTGGGGCATCCCGCTGTGGGGCAAATTCTGGCTCCTGCCGTTTTAGAGCCTGGGATGGGGGGGGGGGGGGGGTCCACAGCCTATTGGGGGGGGGGGGGGGGGCACAGGCCGCGCTCCGAACACAGAGGTCAGCACAGCGGCAGAAAGTGCTTCCTTTGTGAGGTCATCATCGCGCTCGACCATTCCTGGGTTAGCTGCCCAGCCGCTGCAGCACGCCGCGTAGCTAACCCACCCCCCGGGCTGACCGCGGACTCTCTGGCCCCAACCCTGGCCCGGACACAGGGAGGGGTCCTCACACGCAGCAGCCAGAACACATAAACGCCGCCACAGGACCGCTTTTCTTCAGATTATTATTAGTATTATTTTTTTTTTTAAAAACCTGTTTCCTTCCCATCTAAAAACGTCTTCCCCTGTGATCTGTGGCCACCGGGACAGGCTCCATCGGAGCCCTGGCACCGTTACCCGAAATGAAAGGGGTACAGCGTGTTCCCGTCCCGAGCCCCGTTCTCCTCCGCTCCTCTGCTCCACACCCCGTCCCGTCGGTCCGGAGCCAGCCCCTGCCGTTCACAGTGTCTCCCGAAGCTCTGTGGCGGCACCCCCCCCCCCTCCCCCTCCGCACCCCCCTCCCCATACCGGACAGGGGCCTCTCTGAGGAGCGTTCTGTTCCCCAAATGGACCCGAACGGGACAAACACCTTAAATCAAGGAGGCGTGTTTTTTTAAACGCCCGCCTGCCTCTCTGATCAGCTCACTGCACCATGCATCAGCAACAGAAAGGGGGCGCCCTTCAGTGACATGATTTGAATGAATGAATGCATGAATGCATGAATGAATGAATTAGTCCTACCGTTGAGTTCTGGTCCTCAGAAAGAATAATAAGACTCACTCACTCAAATGCCACAAGAGCACAAGCCACAGCCACACAGAGCCGTTGGTTCTGCATCAGAGGAGCCAAAATGGCCGCTGTTTATCATGGTGGGAGGGGGGATATCGCTTACAGCTCACAGTACTTTCTAAATGTTTCATGAATGAATGCATGAATAATCCATATGAATGCATGAATAATCCATGTGAAAAATGAAAACACTCAGCAGAGCGGACAGTACTGGGCTTATGAATCGGGTGGGACTTACAGTACCTCCTGAGGGGAAGTATTTTCATTTTATTTATTTTATTTTTTGTTGGATGTTCCTTTTAGTGTAGGTTTCAGAATAGCAGAATATATGGCTCTTGAGATTAAGACTACAGACTCATATCCCCCACAGGGGACCACAAAAAAAAACGAATTGATATGTCACAGCACGCGGTGAGGCGGGGTTCGGAGCAGCTGGTGAGCAGCCATGTGTCGGGGGGGGGGGGGGGGTCTGAGGGCAGAACCAATGGGCTGGCAGGAGCTCTAGATCAAAAGATTGCGGGCCCTTCTGGAGTTCAATGGAAGGGAGGTCAGGAGTGCACACATTTCCTCAGAGAGAGAAGATACAATAAACAAGAACTACAGATTCCAGAGAACTCACAGAAGGGAGGAGGGGAGGGGAAAGTGATGGAGAGAGAGGGAGAAAGAGAGGGAGGGGAGAGTGATAGAGAGAGGGAGAAAGAGAGGGAGGGGAAAGTGATGGAGAGAGAGGGAGAAAGAGAGGGAGGAGGATAGGAAAGAGAGAGGAGAAAGAGAGGGAGGGGAGAGTGATAGAATGAGGGAGAAAGAAAGAGAGGGAGGGGAGAGTGATAGAGAGAGGGAGAAAGAGATGGGAGGAGGAGAGAGTGATAGAGAGGGGAGAAAAAGATGGAGAGAGATAGAGAGGGAGGGAGAAAGAGAGGGAGGGGAGAGTGATAGAGAGAGGGAGAAAGAGAGGGAGGGGAGAGTGATAGAGAGAGGGAGAAAGAGAGGGAGGGGAGAGTGATAGAGAGAGAGGGAGAAAGAGAGGGAGGGGAGAGTGATAGAGAGAGGGAGAAAGAGAGGGAGGGGAGAGTGATAGAGAGAGAGGGAGAAAGAGAGGGAGGGGAGAGTGATAGAGAGAGAGGGAGAAAGAGAGGGAGGGGAGAGTGATAGAGAGAGGGAAAAAGAGAGGGAGGGGGAAGGAGAGATTTTTGGGGGCACCTGTTCTTCAGCAGGCAGGAGTGATGGGGTGTAATTTTAACCAGCTTTAACTGCTCATCAGGCTGAGTGTGCTGTGAAGTATCACTGAGGTATTGTGGGGGGGGGGGGGGGGGGGCTGAGGGGTGGGTGAAAGAGCTTGCACTGAGAGGTGATGTCATCGGCTGTTTCCGTGACGACTGCGTCAAGGAGAAGCTGGTGTGAGCCCGTGCTGTAACGGTTCACTGCCTCCCAGCAATGAAGAGGGTGTGTGTGTGTGTGTGTGTGTGTGTGTGAGAGAGAGAGTGTGTGTGTGTGTGTGTGTGTGTGTGTGTGTGTGTGTGTGTGTGAGAGAGAGAGAGTGTGTGTGTGTGTGTGTGTGTGTGAGAGAGAGAGAGTGTGTATGTGTGTGTGTGTGTGTGTGTGTGAGAGAGAGAGAGTGTGTATGTGTGTGTGTGTGTGTGTGTGTGTGTGTGTGTGTGTAGCAAAGGGGAGGAGGAGATTGTAGGTGTAGTTAATGTATCAGTGAGGGTCGGACGGTCACCCTTAAACAATTTAAAATCTTTTAAATGATACATAAAAAAGAAGATTTCATATTTAAAAGAATGAACACCCACATTTCATAAAATTTTCCAAACTTAATTTATACAGGTAGATAACTACTGATGAAATTTAGATCACCTTCAAAAAAAAAAAAAAGCTCTGTCCCTTTTCCCAAAAATTTAAACTTCCAACCGTCTCATTACAAATACAGCTGTCCGACAGTTAAACAGACAAACACACAAAGGAAGGAAAGCCAGGGAAACGACACACCTGAAAAAGCACAGAAAACCGCCCAAAAAAAGCATCAGTTCTGAACCCGGGATCGATGGAGACGTTCAAACAGTGACCAGGAAAGAATTAAACTTCCAGATCTCCCCCTCTCGGCCCGTTTCAGGAAACTACATTCAGTGTTTAAAAAAATAAAAATAAAAAACCGATGTCTAACATTTCACATAAAACAAATAAAGATCTGTCCAGGCACGACTCTGTGCACACTGTATAACCACAAGCAGGTCAGAGCAGCGTCATCAGACACCTGGTCTCTGCCTTCGACAAAAGCAGATACATGTACAAGCCCTCAGGCCCAGGGACCACGGTGATTACTAGCAGAAGTATTTCATACATTTTTTTTGGCACGTTCAGCTGAAAGGTTTGTGCATGTTGGGCCTCCTCCACACACAAACGCAATAAAACTTTCTGATGTTCTCGTGAGTGATGTCTGTTTCTCTCTTTCGTTAGTAGAGGTATTTGCAGTTTTTTTCAGAAAGGCTCTTTGAGGCTGTGCTGAGCTGAGGAGGACAGCGCAGCCGCCACCGGGTGGTTTTGGGTTTTCTACCCTGCGTGACACACTCACCTGGTGCACTCCTTGAAGAGCTCCTTGCAGGGACTCTGCTCCAGTCTGTCCCGGCACTCCTCCACCACTTCCCGAGGTATTTCTGGTAAATGAGCCGTCGACTTCAGAGAAGGGAAATCAGAGCACGAATCAGTCAATTCCCCGAATTACGTCTGTTGAATTATTGAACAAAACACAAAGGTACTGTGGTTGTTTCATGTGAAACGGCAACCCTGGGGAGGAGTTTGGTTGGACAGAAGCACATATGAACGCTCAGCACCCTCTAAGGGACATTGGCTTGTGTGCTTGGGCTGGAAAACTAAAAACATTCCCTGGTGCTCATTGTCAAAATAGTTGTTGACATTTTCAAAAAATATATCATAATAATAATTAAACCCTCAATTCACTGGAATATTCTTTTGAGATAACTGCCCTAGGTCTCCTTTAATCCCTCCTTGTGCAGATAAGATAATAAAGGGACATAAAGGGACGCAGAAACAGGGTCACAGAAACGGTTTCTACGCTCGGCGAGGCTTCAGGCCCAGTCCGCCATTCCTGAGCAGCACAGCGCGGTTCCAGAACAATCCACACCGCCTATTCCGCCTGTGCCCTCCGACCGCCTGTGCCCTCCAACCGCCTGTGCTCTCCAACCGCCTGTGCCCTCCAACCGCCTGTGCTCTCCAACCGCCTGTGCTCTGCAACTGCCTGTGCCCTCCAACTGCCTGTGCTCTCCAACTGCCTGTTCTCTCCAACCGCCTGTGCTCTCCAACCGCCTGTGCTCTCCAACTGCCTGTGCTCTCCAACCGCCTGTGCTCTCCAACTGCCTGTGAAAACCGCCTGTGCTCACAACTTGTGCTCTCCGACCGCCTGTGCTCTCCCTCTTATGCCTGTTCTCTCCAACCGCCTGTGCTCTCCAACCGCCTGTGCTCTCCAACTGCCTGTGCTCTCCGACCGCCTGTGCTCTCCGACCGTTTTAGTGAGATGAAAATGACACATTTTTTCAGGTCCTTTATGGATCGCTTGTCGTTACTTCGACAAGACACTGCGCTTGCACGAGACTGTGCAGTTCACCCACTTCACAGTCACATGTCCGCCGCCCCCCCCCCCCCCCCCCCCCCCCACAGTCACTCCGTGAACCGCTGGCAAACCGGTGGTTCGCACGACAACGTTTATCTTCATTGGATCAAACCGTAACGACGGCCAGATTACGGACTTCAAAGGTTTCTGTTGATTTAAGAGACAAAAACAAACACGGGCTGACAACGCCGCGGCCTGCTAAACAAACACAACAGCGCTCTGCAGAGAGACAGCCAGCGCGGGCACTGCCCGGGGGAAGAGCAGGACCCTGCGGGCACATTCCAGCAAGGACTCTGACTATACTACAACTCATTCTGACAATAACAACAACAACAACAACAACAACAACAATAACATTACAACAGAAACAATAACAACAACAACAACAATAATAATAATAATAATAATATTACAACAACAACAACAACAACAACAACAACAACAATAATAATAATAATAATAATAATAATAACAATAATAAAAACAACAACAATAATAACAATAATGATAATAATAATAAAACTAATAATAATAATAATAATAGTTTGAGTCATTCTAATTCTTTGCTTGAGCAGATGCAACATGATTATGTACCACATTTATTGTCAGTGTAATCAGCTGGACGGCCACTGAAGCAGGTGAAGTTCAAGCACTTCACACAGAAGTTAAGAGCGCCCCATCCCTGGACTTGAACCTGCAACCCCGATGTAACAGGTTCAAACCAGAGCCAATCAGAGTGGAGCCGCGCGGGCGAGAGGGAGGCGATATTTACCCCGTTATTAAAGTACGTGTCTAAAAGGTTGAGGCCGCAGTCCCTCCTCTTCTCGTCCGGCGCCAGCTCGTACACGGCCTGCGGGAGACAGAGACCCTGACGTTAGCACGTTAGCACGTTAGCACGTTAGCGCGCGGCTAAAATACCCGCCTCTCTCTCCACGGCTAACGGCCTGTTACAGAGGGCCGCTGCAAAGCCCGCGATCGAGCCGCGCGAAGACCCCTCCCCCTCCGACCCGCCGCGGAAGGGACACGCGAACGAGGGAAGAGCAGAAACGCACGCACCCCCCACATCTCTATCTCTCTCTCTCTCGCGCTCGCTCGCTTTCTTCCTCTCTGTCTCTCCCTCCCTCCACCTGTTGGTCTCTTTTTCCCCGGGTGTCCTCTGTGTCTTCAGAATGCATCTGCCTGTCTTCAGGAGGACTTCTAGTAATACAAGCTTGCAGTACACTCAGTTTTTCTCTCTCCTACCTTTCCCTCTCCCTCTGTCTCTGTCTGTCTGTCTCTCCCTCTATCTCCCTGTCTCTATCTGTCTGTCCTTCTTTAGGCCTAAATTACCTGACCCACTTTAAAAGCCAGGGTAGGGCAATCTAGTCCAGAGGCCGTGACAAGTGTCACATGTAGACGGAGTATCTGCACCGTCAGACGGCAGAGTTTGGACCGGTCAGGACAGCAGCGGTTCAGTCTAACAGGGGAGCGTGTTCCGCAGACTCAGTGGGAAGGTGAGTCACAAAGAGAACCAGCGATTAACCACACGAATAACACAAACCCCCGACCCAGGTCAAACTGACAGGTTTTTCCAAAATACTCCTGATTAGATTTACAGGCGAGTTGCAAAAAAAAAACCCCCCAAAAAAAAAAACAGTGTTCCAGACACAGCAAAAGACTGTGGGAACCAGACACTGGTCTGCCAGGAGGAGCCCAGACCTGATCACAGTTCCTCTGCCTGGTCTTTACCCACCATGCACCAGGACAGCACCTGAAAGGAAGACACCCCAGAATTCCCCCAGCCGGAAACAAAATGCGGGAGAAAACGGGTTTCCACATTTCGCCGGGGGGGTCACACTGTTCAGCTGGCGGCCGGCGGGTTCACAGTGCGAGCGTTCAGAACGTCGGAAACCAAACATATTTTCCACAATTTGACTGCAGTCAGGCGTCCCGTCCCGGACACCACAGTGCCCCCGCAGAGCAATCAAAACAAACTACAGCTCAGCAGGCTGAACAGCTTTCTCAAATTTTACATTTATTTATGTTTTACTTGTGTGTCCAATATGATTGAGGGGTGCATGTTTCTTTAAGCAGGACAGAGACTTTTAACTTTTTTTTCAGGCTTCCATAAACCCTGAACAACCCTGAACAACCCTGAACAAACCCCACCCAGCGCAGCAGCCCCCCTCCCCAGTGGCCTGGGTCTCTGACGTGGGAATGACATAATGGATGGAGAGCCCCCCCCTCAGACTGGGGTGGGGGGGGGGGCGCGGTCCCCGTGGGACCCAGCACAGGAAGCGGCACTGGCGGACAGGAAATGGCTCTGGCGGACAGGAAACGGCTCTGCCGGACAGGAAGCTCTCACCACAGAGTCCAGGAACTCGATACAGCGCCTCAGCTCCGGCCGAGTGTCACAGAACTGCCGGAACAGGAGCCGACCAATGGGCTGCTTCTCACACAGGCTGGAGTAATCCCTTTCTGAGAGAGAGAGAGAGAGAGAGAGAGAGAGAGGGAGGGAGAGAGGCAGGGAGGGGGGAGAGAGAGAGGGAGGGAGCGAGAAAGAGAGGGGGAGTGAAGAAGAAGGGAAGAGAGAAAAAGATGGAGAGAGTAAGAGTGAGATGGAGAGGGTGAGAGAGAGATGGAGAGTGAGGAATGGAGGGATAGAAGGGGAGAGGGGAGAATGTGTGAGAGAAACAGAGACAGAGAGAGAGTGACAGTGTTAAAGAAAGACACAAGCTTGCATTACCAGGAGTTCAAACCCATTATTACCTCTATAAAAACACAGTGCATAGTATGGATAAGTGAAACCTGAAATGGATATGAAGTTTGTTGACCTGACCTTAGAGTTACGATCATCCAAATCCAAACCAGATTTCTTTCAGGCTCCCCGACACAATCACCCTTTCTCACAGCAGGCAACACTCCTTACCCACTGCAGCGGACGGGCAGGTGGGTCCTACCCGCGGTTCACATTCGTCCGTATGGGACCTGCGTCCAGCCCAATGTCGCCGCCACTCTTACCACAGCGCTTGCGTGGCGCTAACTGCCATCTGCCGCTAATAAAACTACTCCTGGTCCCGCAGGTTTCATTACAGGAAATTTACATCGAACGTTTGACGTTGAGGGCGAACGGAAGGACATCAAAATGGCGGGAGGAAGCTAGTCTCTAGTAGACATACTCAACCCACTCTGAGAATGCAGGGCACCATGCACAGACACACACACACACACACACCACACTCACACACACACACACACACACACTCACGCATGCACAGACACACACACACACACACACACACACTACACATACACATACACACACACACACACACTCACGCATGCACAGACACACACACACACACACACACACACACACACCACACTCACACACTCACACACACACTCACACACACACACACACTCACGCATGCACAGCACACACACTCATGCATGCACAGACACACACCACACACACACACACCACACTCACACACACACTCATGCATGCACAGACACACATACACCACACTCACACACACACAGTTGATGTGCGTGACACCAGTAAATGCCTGTGTTCTGAGGAAACCCCCCTGTGTGAATTCCCCAGAGATGGTGGCAGTTAAAACGGACCTCCTGAACCTCTGACTGCCAGTGAAGCGGCTAACTCAGCCGGTGATTCCACAGCTCCAGAGAGCTCGTTCTTCCTGATCTTTGAGTAAGCGACACACACAAGTCTGCCAGGGACAAAATCTAACGAAAATCTACCCCAGGTTCACAGGAAGAACACAGCTTATCAGTCAGTGCTGGCGTGACTCCTGAGATAAGATTTGTAGATAGATTTTCTCTTCCTTATAATAACAATTTGTGTTTTTTCCTTGATCAGTATCATTTTAGTACAAATTCAGTGGCTGTTCTTTGTGGCATGGGTTCCAATACAGGCCCTGCTAGTTACCATTCACTCTTGTATTTTATTGATCATGTTATCAGAAGTTGAAAGCGTATTAATCTTTAACGCTGCATCCGAAATGTAGTGCGGTGATCCTGAGTGAGATCTGAACGGCCACTCCTTCTCCGGCTCTTCAGGGCTCGAACCTTTAAATGCGTTTCAGATGCCATCTAAATCACCCTAATACAATTCAGCGAGCTCATCCCGTCTGTCAGTGAAAGCTTCCCCAGCCTCATCAGAGCTAAAGCGATCTCCCACTCGTTCTCAAAGGAAACGACCTCAGTGATGCTAAGAGTGCAGGAACACAGATTCAAACAGCCCTTAATTTTCATTAAAAAAATTTAAATCTAGAAATGACAGCAAGCTGGAGCGATGGAGTCATTAGCACCGATGCAAATGAAAGCTTCCACCTTAACAGGTGCATCCCAGTGGTGAGGGTGGGGTAGAGGGGCTTAATTTATTCCAGGTTTACTGGTAAAAGAATGATGTCAAGGAAGGTTTAAAAATGAAACACCAGCAAAAGTAATTTGGATGCAGGAGATAAATGAAGGCTTGGGCATGTAACCCGGAACCTTTCTCCGGGGGTTTTGTTGTGCCGTGGAGCAGAGGAGCGTTTTTAAACGGCGCACAAGCTCTGGGCTGAGGCTGAGGTCAGGCTGACTGCACATAACCGCACCGTCGGAAGGAAGGGCTCTGTTCCCCAGACTCCTGCTTCAGTCCTCTACACCGCTGCCAAAGGAGGTGCACCCCCCCCCCCCCCACCCCCCCGGAAAGTCCTGGAGAGCGTGCGTCATCCGCCCCATTCACACACCCCCCCCCCCCCCCCCCCGGCCGCCCCTGGAGCACCACTACAGCTGCCAGAGCCCCAGTAAGCCCCGCCCATATCAATCTACAGCCATTGAGAGAGAGAGAGGGGAGGAGAGAGAGTCAGAGATACTGAGAGAGAGCGAGAGCGCAAGAGAGAGAGGGAGAGAGAGAGATAGAGAGGGTGGGGAGAGAGAGAGGGAGAAAGAGATAGAGAGGGTGGGGAGAGAGTGCATTGAGAGAGAGAATGAGAGATTAAGGGGGTGCGGGGGAGATAAAGAGAGAGAGAGAGAGAGAGAGAGAAGAAGAGCAAGAAAGAGAAAATGAGAGAGAGAGAGAGAGAGAGAGAGAGAGAAAGAGACTGGGGAAGAGAGAGATGACCGGAGTCTCCGAGATCTGCCTTGACCTGCACTTGGCCAGCAGCAGCATCTTTTCCATGGAAATATAAAAAAGAGGAGTGTGTGTGTGTGTGCGTGCATGCGTGCGTCCATGCGTGTGTCTGCGTGCATGTGTTTTTCTGTGTAAGTGTGTGCACGTGTGCGCTCTGGCTCTGACCCCACCCCCACCCTAAGGCCCCACCCCCTGCTCGTGACACTGCCAGTTGCAGCATGACAGGCCTCCAGGTCCAAACAGCTTCACACTGAGATATGCCCTCTATGGGCACACATGCATGCACACAGACACGTACGCTTACAAACACACACCCACATACTCACACTCACAGACATGTACACACACGTACGTATACACTCACGAGGTTATACACATACACACACACACACACACACACACACACACCCACAGTCTCATTTACCCAACACCCCAGCTCACACCAAGCGCAGGTCCAGATTTCGTGTGCAATCTTTTCCGAAAGGAACAGATTTTCGCGACGGCTTCCCGCTGATTATTTTCCCTCTTTTCTGAACCCCGTCTGGGAGGAAGTGACAGGGCTGAGCCGTACCACATGTCCCAGCTCTACAGGCGCACAGACACAGCACTGAGAGAGTCACAGACACATTCACAGACACCACACTGACAGATCTGTCTGGAGAACTGACACCAACAGAGGGATAGAAGACCCCCAGTGACCATCCACACCTCCCCCACCATGTACCCAAATATACCCTCTGCTCCAGGGCTGTCCAACTCTGCTCCTGGAGATTTACATTACATTACATTATAGGCATTTAGCAGACGCTCTTATCCAGAGCGACGTGGATTTACTGTCCGGCAGGTTCTCAATCCAACCCTAATTGTGGCACACCTGATTGTATTAATTAGCAGCTCAATGAGATCTCTAGCTGTTCAATTAGGGCTGGAGTGAAAACCTATACATCGCACATGGTCTTTGAAAGGGAGGAGGAGCCTGATTTCCCTGTGACATTTACATATGTGCTGGAGGAGCCATGAATGCAGTGGAAGGGACCTCTGCCACAGCTCAAGCCTCACTTCAGCTGTCTACAGTCAAATACACCGTCCAGACCCGACCGGCCTGCTCTGCCACTGCAGAGGGAAATTAAAAAATGAGCCAAGCTGCTTCAGCAGCAGAGACAGGCCATGACTGCAGTAACAAGGACTGGAAAATCCACACATAAAAACAAAACAGTACTTAATTAAAGATCCAATTAGGCAGAAGAGGGGGACGGAAAAAAAGGGAAGCAGAGCAGCCGGGCGGTGTCCCCCCTCTCCGAATCCGGGACGGGACGCTGACCGGAGACCGGACAAGACAACTGCATCCTGTCTTTTTGGCTTTACTGCTTACGGAATCCACAGGCCATCCACACAGGAAGGGACGGTAATGCACTCTGCGTCAAATTAACATCAATGCTTCCAGCGGCCGCATCGATACCCGCAGCCACTCAAGCCACTGCAGACTGCGCGTCTGCCGCAGGGATAATGCAATCAGCCCGGCGATGAAGAAATTAGATCTCTATCATGTGCGCTTATCCGACAAAGCACTCTTGGCTTTGCATGGTGGTGAAGCTGCAATTTATTTAATTAATTTGTGTGTGTTTTTTTTTTTAAGCTGACTGCAGGATAGTCTGCATCATTGCCGGGGAGAGACAGAGCGCTTCCTTTTTTCTCCAACTTTTTGTGCAATTTCCTGTTAATGTCCATTTCATCCCAACAGCAAAAGGCCCAGTGTTGATCTTACTCTAACAGAGTTCATATATGAGTCCAACAGGGTCCACATGTACTCTGTAAGAGTAGATTCAACACTGAGCCTTTTACTGTGTACACACCACAAAACTTTCCTAGCCTCTGGGTCAAAGGTCAGAGAAGCCAGGGATTGCCCCCCCCACCCCCCCACCCCCCACCCCCTAACCTGTATCCCAGCATCACCTGGGTGCCTGTCACATGACACCCCGAGAACAGCACTGGCATGTTTCACTAAGCTTGTGGACTGCAGAGAAGCATGGGGGGGGGTGGGGGCGGATGTGGATGCGAGGGGGGGGGGGGCAATGTGTGGGGGGCAGGCAGCAGCGGCCCCCGTCACGTACAGCCATGGAGATAAGGTCTTCAAGGCAATGTTCGATAAGAGCCAGAGTGTGTGGCGTCTGTCAGGGCCATCTTGGCTAAGCTGTCATAGCCGTTTGTCTGCATTCGTTAAACTTCAGGCCCCAGTACATCAAACCGACCACTGAAGATTTGACTGAACGATGGGAAGACTGATTTCCAATCAAACTAAAAGTGATCAACAGCTCTGCATACTTGGTGTATACAACAAAAGAATATACCTTTCCCCAGAGGTTCCGATTTGAGATATTAATGAATTTCCCCAGATGAAATCAGAATGTAGATTCATTGGACAGGTTTTTAAAATGACTAAATACTTTTATATAGCACAGCATAAGCATTCTTGAATATTAACAGAAACAAGAAAACAAACTGCAACTATAATAACTCGCTGACTCAGTGAGGAGCTGCTCCCTCTGCAGTCTGCGGCAGTACTGGAGATTCACCAGTAGGGGGCAGAAGACTAACAAAGGCAAACAGTACCTATGTAGTTCCAGTTAGCCGTTTGAGCATATTCCTTCTTTCAGTAAAGATATAGCCATTTACTGCTGAAGCATGTGATGTCAGAAGCAGGAATCATTAATCTAGCCTCCAGTTCGTTGCGTAGGGAGGGTGGGGGGGGGGGCACTGAAAGGAGGGGGGGGAAATAGGCACACAGGGCCTAATGAAGCGTCCCACAACAAGGGCTTCACTCCCCCCCTTGGGAGCATGAAGTCAGCGCCTAGCAACAAGCCAGCTTCTACTGGGTCGTGACCTCAGCCAGGGGTTCTGGAAAAATCCCACTTTAGCTGCTGGATTTTCTCTCTCTCTCTCTCTCTCCCCCTGAGAGAGAGAGAGAGACAGAGCTCTGAGCTAAAAACAAGGCTCCCTGCTGAAGCCCCACGTTCTCCCAGCGCTGCAGTGATGTCATCCAGCCCCTGATCTAGCGGGGCTGTCCTCCCGTGATGGGAGTTCATGACCTCTGTGTGAGACTCGGAGTCCCGCAGCCTCACCTGTCCTGCCACAGAACCACAGAACCTGTATCTCTGAGCGAAACACACACACCACTCCCAAAACAGGGACACACTCATACGCACGCACACACACACACACACACCTCACACTCACACACACACATACACTCACACTCACTCATATACATACACACACATACACACTCACACTCACACACACACACACACTCACACTCACTCATATACATACACACACACACACACTCATATACATACACACACATACACACACACACTCATAGACTTCCATGGTGTCCTGTGAGAATACATCTTCCCCAGACATGTACCAAAGTCGCCTCCTCTGTCCATCACCCACCCACCCCTCCCTCTTACCCCCCCCCCCCCCCCCCCCCCCCCCCCCCCCCCCCCCTCACCGATCGTCCTCCTCAGGTCTTCACACACGCTGATGTGCGGCAGCTTCAGCATCTCCTTCCATTTCTTACTCCGCCCGTTCCTCTTCCCACCTCCACCTGCGGGGAGAAGGGGCGGAGTCAGCCACGGGCATAAGGGCATCGTCCTCAAATAGCATCCATTACACCTGAAGGATATTCTGCAATAATACTCTAATGGCATGCATTGTATCAGAGGGTATTCCAATCTATAATCATATCCCTACATTACTCTCCAGTCTATTATCATGTCCATACATTACCTTCCAGTCCATTAACACATCCCTAAATTACTCTCCTGCATTCTTAATGAGAAATGCAGGCATTAATGTGCTACATTTGCTTTGAAGAAAAATGAACAAATAAAAATATTTGATCATAATTTTTAAAAAAGGTTTTCATGCTTCATGTTTTAAACTACCATCCGCAATCCTTGTTTCCCAGTTCATTTTGTTAGAGAGCAACAGAATAACAACTCATCGCCAACCAGGCCCCGGTCACCCCGAAAAAATGCCAGATGAACTGAACGCCGCCAGAGGTCCCCAGCCCCCGATGTCAGAGATAACCCCAATTTCACAGCTGACCTCAGGGCCACAGCAAAGGCCAAGCTGGGGCAATCTGTGTGTGCGCGTGTGTGTGTGCGTGTGTGTGCGCGTGTGTGCGTGTGTGTGTGCGCGCATGTGTGTGTGTGCGTGTTGTGCGTGTATGTGTGTGTATGCGCGCGTGTGTGTGTGTGCATATGTGTGTGTGTGTATGTGTGCGCATGTGTGCGTGTGTGTGTGCATGTGTGCGCATGTGTGCGTGTGTGTGTGCATGTGTATGTGCGCGTATGTGTGTGTGTGTGTGTGTGCGTGTGTGCGTGTGTGCGCGCGTGTGTGTGTGTGCATATGTGTGTGTGTGTGTATGTGTGCATATGTGTGTGTGCGTGTTGTGCGCGTATGTGTGTGTGTGTGCGCGTATGTGTGTGTGTGCATATGTGTGCATATGTGTGTGTGTGCGTGTTGTGCGCGTATGTGTGTGTGTGTGCGCGTGTGTGTGTGTGTGTGTGCGTGTGTGTGTGTGTGTGTGCGTGTGTGTGTGCACGTATGTGTGTGTGTGTGTGCGTGTATGTGCGTGTATGTGTGTGTGTGCACGCGTGTGTGTGTGTGTGTGTGCGTGTTGTGTGCGTATGTGTGTGTGTGTGGGGGGGGGAAAGGGAGGTAGCCTGGCTCCAGTAACTCCCCTTGCTTGTGACTCTATTGAAGCAGAAAAATCTGAAGTATTTGCCTAGAGGGCCAGACAGCACCTTCTGCTGAACGGGGTCAGGACAGCATCAGTCGGCCCCAAAAGAGGTCATCAGACCAACAGCTACCCCCTCCCCCCCTTCCCTGACCTGATTCCTGGAATTTTCTAGTACAGGGGTATCCAGGGTTTTTGTTTTAGCCCAGCACTAGAAGATACCTGAGTCCACTTATCAAGGTCTTGATTGAAGACCATGATTAATTGATAAGCAGAATCAGGTGTCTTAGTGCTGGGCAAAAACAAAAGCCTGTACCCACACTGGCCCTTTTGGGATAAGACTGAAAACCACTGCACTACAGACATCACAAACAGATCATCTTTTCAGTGTCCAGCTTAAAGTGCATATTAACTCTTACAAATGTTTACTGTACTGAAAAAAAATTAACAATAACAAAATAAGTTGCACCAAACCGTATTTTAGCTGGAGTGCATTTATTTGCATTCAATCAGTTTTTCTAATGGTAAAATTTTCAGTCAATCAGACTTTGGTTTAAAAAAGGGGGCGATACAGAAAGGGCTAATTTATTGATCGGCAAAATGTTTCAGTTCCGTGCCCAGTGACTGTTTGAATTTTCAGTTATTGCTTGAATGTCAAAGACAACTTTTTCTGCTTTTTCTGACTTTCTCTTCAAACAAGGCTCTTGACAATTCATGTGAGAATTTACAACTCTCTGCACGCGCACCAAATATAGCAGAGCGAAAAGGAGATATGAAACTCTCGCTCTTATGTGATCGTGATCTTCACACCAGTTATTTATGTTCTCATTCGCTAATGATAATGAATTATTAGTCACAGTACAGGTTTCGCATCACACCCAACCAAGCCTTCCTACTCTCACCAGGAAAGCAGTAACTTAACCATTTATGGCGTAAGATCAAAAAATATGTGATTAGAATGTTCGTGAATAAATATTCTAATGCTGATGTAACAATCACTGCAGGTAACTGAAGGCAATGGAGCTCTAGAACACTGATAGAATTTTGAAAAGGCATTCCAAAAACCTACTCTTCAAAGGGTGAAGCCAAAAAAAAAATCTCCTGGTGTAGAACACATTACCCCCTGTCTTTCTGACAAGGGCAGCAGAACAGTATTTTGTTAATAAGGCCCAGATCTAATTTCCTTGCCCAATACAGACAACACATTTTAACCAAACCTCTCTCTTAAAAACAATAGACAGAGAATAAATAAACAGATCACTTGTGTGCCACCCACTGCAGTCAACCTTTCAGGGAGCAGAAATATTTTATCAGAGAAATTAAAATAAGTGGCATCTTTGAGCAGTGAGATCTTAATACAGTTTCTGACTGTGCTTTTGAGCTGGCTGAGCAGTACGACAACAACAGCCAAGACGTTTTTAAAAAAAACATTAAAGCAGCAAGTGCATATTTAAAAACATGGCCAAATAATGTGAAAAACAGGGAAGCCATTTTTAGGGGAAAAAAACTCAACTTGGGGAAATACAAACAACTTTAGGTCAGGATATTCCAGTTCATTTAAGAGTATTCAGTATCACCAGCCTCATTTATAGAGAGCTATAGAAGGATGGTGGGTTTCCTGAATCACTCCTACAAATTATTATGCCTATAAACACATGTATGCACAGCGTCAAAAACATTTTTTTGCGCAGCGGCTGTAAAAACGTTGCCGCGGTTCCCTAATACGCAACAGCACAGCCCTGTAAGATGCTGTATTCTGCGTCACTGTAATAAACCGCGAGTTGCTTCACGCTGATTTTTTATAAAAATATACAGGTAGACTTTCAGGATTGGGAGGGTTTTAAAAAAAACTTGATGGAACGTTGTCAGTGCCGACGTGACGGGTCTCGCGCGTAATCTCACGCGGAGATCGTGGCAGTAAAGAAATCCGCCACACAGGAAATGGAGAAAGGAGAAGGAAAGCTCGCGCGGCAGGGCCCCCGAAACGGTTCCACGGTACCTGAGCAATTTACGACATGGCAGCGTAAACAGTCCCCGCATTCACACCTCCGCCATAAAATGACTCCAAATTACCCTTAATGTACGCAAATGCGCGGCATGGAAACTTCTCCGGGCACGGGGAGCCGTTCAGAAACAAATGCTTTTCTGTAACCGCCGGATCATGGAGAATTACTCTTACCCTGCTGGCGCGTATACAGAAATCATATGTTATGGCCTACGTGTGGAGAGAGGTTGTGCATCTCGTTAAAGTGGGATTCTGTTACGTTTGCTATTCGAAAAGTGTAGGATACCTGGTTTAACCTTAGCATTCTGGGAATCGTGTTATTACTATGCCTTGCTTTATTTGATTTTTTTTTTTTTTTTTGGTCTTGCAGATGTTCTGAGGACAAAACAAAATCTGTAACCCACAAAGTTAGAGGATCTTAAAGTACTAATGCCTCAAAACAAAATTAAAAAGCCAGTGGCATATTATCAGGATTAAGAAACTGGTGAACACAAGGCTACAGCTGAAGCTGATGCTCAGAAGTAGTGCCAAGCACATCAAAGCTTTATGTGGAGTTTGAAAGCACAGATTTATTTTATTTGTGTGTCCAGGAAAGCACTCTGGGGGAGGTCCCCAAGGGATGGCGGATATTGACAGCATTATCGGAAGATCACACGAGAATGCAGGGACCAGCTACGCAAATATTTCCAAGACAATAATACTGACATTGAAGCAGCACCATCAGGACCAATCTCCAGTCAGACAAGTTTGACCTGTCTTTCTTACTCTTTTTTTTTTATCGTCGGCTGTGGGAGAGGTCAGCGGAAGCACCCGTGTAGAATGAAAGCGCCGCACGCTCGCTCACCCACAGCGAGCAGGTTCTCATGTTGCCTCACTTCCCCAACGACGTTCCAAAGCCTCCCTCTCCGCTTGCAGGAGAAGATAATATCGTCCCTTGTTCATTTGCCAGTGTTGTGACAAAAAAAAGTCAGCTGAGCAAGCAATATCCTCCTAAGATTAATTTTTATGACCGAGTCTTTGGTCTTAATCTCAAGAACCACAGAGTTCTACAATACGGAAACCCATGCTACATGGGGCATTCAATTAAAAAGAAATTAAATATTATTTTTGAAAACATGTTCACTGCAACATATTTTTGTCATCGAAGACACTTGCATTAAATTAAAAAATATTCCCAATGCTTAAACTTTTTTTCTGCCAGGTCTCTGGAAGATTCTGGGTAGCCTATCCATCCGAGAACACCACTAATGTATATTCCTGGATATTCCAGGATATGCAACTGAACAAACACAATCTTACTTTACTTCAATGGTTGATTTGGGGAGTATGTGATTTTACCAATGATCTGCCTGCCTGCCTGCCTGCCAGGCAGGCCTAGGTCTTCATAATAAAACGTAAAGATAGATAAATAACGTAAAGAAATGAATTATATCTAAAGCCATTTTGAAAGGATTTGGTCTCTTCCACAAAACAGCCTTACTTGTTGTTTTTTATTTATTTTGAATGCGCCTGTGCCTGGTCAGTAAAGGGGCTAAAGTGGCTAATTCACAGGCAAGTAGCAGTGTAAAAAAAAGCATGTTTTTGAAGATAATCAGATTGACCCAGAGCACCTGCCCTTTTTTTTTTTTTGTTTTCAATCCCAGGAAGACCACGCGGTTTATAAAATGAGCCTCTCAATCCCTCTGAACGAGTCAACGTGGTCCCCGATCGGTCACCCCCCCCCCCCACCTCCCACCTGGGGTCAAAGGCAAGGTCACCCTCCTGCTCACACTCCCTTTTCATTCACAATTTCCCAGCATCCTCCGAAAATCCAGCCACCCCCCCCCCCCCCCCCCCCACCCCCGCCCCCCCGGTCCGTCCCACGCCTACGCACCAGTTCCTGGAAATCACAGGAAGCAACAACGGTCACATGGTGTGAGGACACCCAGCCACCGGCTACAGGGGCTTAATTAACCAGAGGAACCGCTGGTGAACCAGCCCTCGGACAGCCAGACTGTCACATGACCATTCTGTTTATAATGCTGCGCTGAAGGAGCTCCATTAAACATGACCGAGCGCTTTCGCTGCAGGAACCTTCCCAGAACACCAATCAAAAGGCATCCACCATCTTTTAGTCTCAGGCAGGTTAACCAAAGTAGCACAACAACAGTGCCACGTACCTGTATTCAATGTGCCAAACCGGCCATACGCAATCCCTTTAACTAATCCTATAAAAAGCGTGGCAAAAAAAAGGATTTTGTATGAAATTTACTGACTGTCTATCACTGTATATTTAAATTTCTCAAATGGAGAGAGGAGCCTATTACAAGGGAACTATTATCTTAGTTTGTCTCAGCAGTTGTTTTTACTTGCAATCATGTCAAAACACAGCTGTGCGACTGGTCACAGGGAAACGCAAACAAAATTGAAAATAATGGAAAAAGAAAACATGGCTGGACTTTGAAAGCATTTTATAACCTTGCTAGTGGACAGGATGTGCTTCACGGAGCCGCTTCCTGCCCAAGTTCATTTAATCTACCAATTTATTTAATTGGCCCTGAAAGATTGGGAGCACAGATTTAATTGGCTGAGATATGGAGGTAACTGGAGAACCATTAACGGGGAAGAATGAAATGCACAAGATGCAAAGCTGAAGAGGAACACAGCTTCATTCAGTAAATGTCTGGAGAGCGTAACTGTCTTGGAGACCTGCGCTGAAGATGCTTTTTTTTTTTTTTAACCTGTTTGCCTCGGTAAATATTTAAAAGTCCAGCAGAAGCAAATTAATGTGTCAGGTGAGGGAGTTTTACACGCACAGCCACATTCACTGTGAAGGCCTTTAGTGAGCCCTGGCCAGTCCTGACGTTTCTCTAACGCGCACAGGAAGTCCCGCCCAGTCCTGACGCTTCTCTAACGCGCACAGGAAGTCCCGCCCAGTCCTGACGCTTCTCTAACGCACACAGGAAGTCCCGCCCAGTCCCTCCCCGCGGGACAAGCGTGAGGAACGGGGTCAGGTGATCGGGACGGGGGGGCGGATCCCGCGCCGCTGGGCTGAATCTGTTCCTACGGTTACGCGCCAGCGTCGGCATATCTGCTCCACGTAAAAAAATATAAAACGGCGTCTTCGTAAAACGTCTCTTTATCGCCGCCGAGGTACAGTTCTGAATAATAAAGAGCTGCGCCTAACTTTGTCCAGAAGTCAAAATCACACAGTTCTGTGTGCTCAAATTTATGCGTTCTGTATTCCTCTCAAAACGGTACTTCCGCTGAAATTGAACGATCTTCTGTTCCCAGGCCAGAATTCTGAAGAAGCGGTATGGAAAATTCGTGCAAGAGGCAGGGGGGCGGGAAGGTCACCGGAAACTAACTTCCCGAAAATGACACTTCCGATGGAAATGACACAGGGATGAATTCTGATCGCGCCGTCAGTGTCGCTTCTCTGTGTCGCTTCTCTGTGTGGCGAAAGGTTCTTCCGCCTCAGAGCAGAGACGGCAGAGACGGTACACCGGCCGTCAGGAAGAGGCCTGAACATGGCCGTGCCTGTGGGACAGGCCAGAGCTCAGCCGCGTAACTGCTTAACCGTTTAAATGCTGTCGAGTTCAACTGCCATTTCAGGAGGGATGGCAGGCAGGAAATTCAACAGGACACACACACAAGCGCACAGATACGTATACACACGCGCACTCACACACACACACACACACACACATACATACATATAAGAATAAGTATAATTGTTTAGGGATCAATTAAAACAGTGGGAAAGTAAGTGCAAACATTGTGCAACAAATAAGAAAATCGTACGCAATTTCCCAGCACTCTCAGTTAAATCCTTTTACACGTGACATGTTTAGAGCCGCTAAGCCCGCACGCCCGTTCGGTGTTAGAGGAGGAAGACGCGTCACTTTTTTTTTTTTTTAAAACGTTAACAAGTTCGCACCCTGACTTGCACAAGCTCTTCATTTCAGCAGCTGCCTGGAGTCACGCTTCGCCAAGCCGCGCAGCTGGAGGGACTGCGCAGGCATCGCAGAGCCTCGGCGCGATCCGCATGCGCTGCTATTTTTACACACCAGTGAGCAAGAAAACGTTTTTTTTTTAATCATACGATCACATTCTCGTACCAAAAAAAAAAAAAAAAAAAAGGTTCATGTGCGTACAGCTCCGTTTGAGGAAGCGTTGACCTGGTTGGAATGCTTTGAAGCGCTCCAGAGTCAGCTGGAGGCGAACAGGCCGACTTTTCTAACCGAGACGGCAAGCGAATGACGGAGGCGATTTCACCCCCGTCTCCTGGACCCGCCCTCCGGGACTGAGCTGCTACACGCACCGGTACATTATGAGATCAGTACTCCCTCTGTGCAGCACGCATTCAGACTGACATTCACGGCCAAACAGCATCACCATAACTTAGGAGGACTGTTGCACAAAAATGCATTCACACAAAATCAAGTCCCTGGGAAAGAAACTGCCGTTAGAACACCTGCCGTGGCAGCTATGCAGCAGCATCCTAAAAAAAAACAAAAAGCGCATCACAGCGACCAAATTCCGTTACAAACGGAGTCCAAAAAAGACAAAAGACGGAGCCACGGCCCCAACGTGGGGTGGAAGTGGAGCCGACGCCATCGGGCTGTCGTCTGAGGGCCCTCGCCTCACCAAATACGGGAAGAGAGAGGCGCATTTGGGTGCCCCCCCGGCCTGAGGACCCCCCCCGGCTCTCCCTCACACGCGGGCCGTCCTGGGGAAGCAGGGCTGCCACTGCCAGAGAGCCGCAGCGTTTGAAGCTGGGAAGTTGCGTAAAAGGTCCCCCCCCCCCCTTGGCGGCCTTAGGAAGTAAATCTGCCTCATGACACTGCGAACGCAGACCCGCACCGAGAGGGAGAGAGAGAGAGAGAGAGAGGGAGAGAGAGAGAGGCAACGGGCACCACACGCACACACACACACACACACACACACACACCAGACAGCGAGACAGACAGAGAAAGAGAGAGAGAGAGAACCTGAGAGAAAAAAATAGATGAAGAGACAGAAAGCTGGAAGAGATAAATAAAAAAAAACATTAAATCATGTGTGTTGGGCTACTGAGTGGCTCACCCTGTTAAGGCGCTGTTCTGGTCTGGGACCCACGGTCCAGCACCGAATCCAGCGTCACCCACCACGGGGGGAATTTTACATCGCGGGACGTCCCACTAAACATCAGTGCTCATTTGGGTGCCTGCAGACTGCTTTGTGCTAGCCACAAATGAATGTCCTCTACTAGCAGCTTGACGTCACGCGGTTCGGTGGGAGAATCCTGCGACACACACTCTCCAACTGACAGAGGGGGCTGTAGCAATGAGCACACACACACACACACACACACAAAACTTTTGCTTTCAAAATGGGGGGGAGAATAAACAGGAGTAACATTTAAATAGTTAAAATATAACTCTGGTTCAAAAGGAAACATGGCAGTGTTGTAGTAACTGAGAAGGGGTCACGGTTTGTACGGTGATAAAACTGGCCACTGAATCATTTCCCATCGTAGTCCGGGCAGGAATGACAGTTTGAGAAACAAAACTGATGCCTGTGTCGCTAGGCAACGCCACAACATTCCGAGTGACAAGAAGAATCCCTCAGTATTAGCCATCAATGATGTTAAGGAAGGTATTCCTTTCCCTATGAATATAATCAAGAAAAAACGTGAAGATAAATTTAGATTTATTTGTGGGTGGTTTTCGTGGTGGTGGGGGGGGGGGTGAATTGCCTTGACTCACAGAAAAATACACGACCTTTCATTGGCAGCTTGACGTGAACAGAAGTTGCCGCATGAATATAAAAAACAGTTTACGCTGTTAATTTTAGTGTGTGAATCAGTCCCAAGTCTAAAGCATATGGTTCAGAAAATGCATAACTTGGCAGTAACAACATTATGGATTCCGCAGAATTAAAAATTTCAATACGTTAGAATTATGACATGAAATATAAACTATTCACAGATCCACCCCCTCTTACTGAGGTTAATTTATTTTGGTTTAATTAAACATTATTATTTATTATTTATGCATAAACCTACATGGGCCACGGTATATAATGGGTAAGGAGCTGGTCTTGTAACCAAAAGGTCACAAAGGTCATAGTTTCGATTTGCAGGTAGGACACTGCCGTCGTACCCTTGAGCAATGTACTTAACCATTGCTTCAGTATATATCCAGCTGTATAAATTAATGCAATGTAAATGCTGTGTAAAAAGTTGTACAAGTTGCTCTGGACAGCTAGATAATATGCCTGTAATGTAAATGTAACAGGAAATCCGCCCTGAAATGCTGGTGACACGGCAATCACAGGAAATCCAATGCCGCTGTCGAACGAGCAGACCTGTCATCTGAGAAACATCAATTAAATTTGAGGGCAAAAAAAAAAAAAAAAAAAGTAGTTATCGAATCAAGCTACTGTGTGGCATCACAAAATTGAGAACTGAATGAGAAATGCTAAAACATGAAAGGCAAAAGAACTAGCCAATCACAGGAACTTTCTGGCGTCCAGGAGAGCATTGTAAAATGAAGGTGCGTAAGACAAAGATCTGTAGTAAGACTCCAGTGACAGGTGGGCTGGAATGGATCCACCACCTGACATCGCTCAGCATTCCACAACACTGACTTCTCAAGACGAGCCACACGGTCTGCGGCGCCCGACTGACTGCTCTGTGATTGGTCAGGAAGCGACCCAATCAGGTCGCCTTGCTTTGCAGCCTCCATAATTTCAAAAACAAACTGCTTCGTGTGTAATAACGCCAACATGTGGCAGACATTAAGCAGTCGAAACGACCTGCCTCCTTGTCAGCCATGAGAGGTTCTATTTTATCAGAAGTTGCACGCACATCGTTGTGCTTTTACTGTTTTTCACTGCCCCCCCCCCCCCCCCCCCCCCCCCCCCCCCCCCCCATGGCAGCCATGGCAGGAGCAGAATCTGTGCTTCCTCCTCGGTGGAGCCGCTGCACATGCAGCAGAAGGAGTTAACGCTGTCGTTATAAGGCCCCGGGTTCAAAAGAGACCGAAATGAGGAAACACGGTGAAAAGAGGATCTTAAACTTGGTCGGGCCGAAGTCTTGAATTCCATTCCCCTTTTGATTGGCTCCTGGGGCCGGTCCTGACTAGTCCCATCAATGCACCCTATGAGCCTCAGAGGAACCCCAGATTTTGGAAGGGTACAGGCTGGAATCACTGCCAGACAAAACTCACGCCACTTCAAGCAACTGAAGGAAGCCTGTATTATGACAAAGGATTTATCCGTACAGGACAGGGAAGATTAGCATTCATTCACATGTTATGCATAAGTGTAGCCTAGGGTAAGAAGACAGAATCCTATCTGAAAGAAAACGCAATGCTGTCTCATCAGGGCCCTGCTTCACAAAGCAGGATTGCTGAGTTAGCTGGATAACTGCACTGAGCAAAACCCGGAACCCTCCCAAATCTGGAACATGGACTGAAGTAAAAAGAGCTGTTCTGGGTTTTACTCAGTTCAGTTATCCAGCTAACCCAGTAATCCTGCTTCATGAACCCCCCCCCCCCCAGGTTTTAGCAGCTGTCACTGTGCCAACACCAATGTCGACGTGGTTTACATGGACTCCTCATATTTTTTTCACATTCTGAAACCGGACCTTTCCCCACACAACAGGAGTATTACACTCCTTTTTATTCCAGATCAACCATGGTGTGAACGTACACGCCGACGTGGTTGGTCTGCTTCATCACATGATGATCCAGCAACACAACATGGGACCACGATAGGAGCTCCAGGAATGACATTCGCCATTCGGAATTACAAGGCTTGGAACAATTCAGGATGACAGGAAAAGAGTAGCAGCACTGGGCTATCAATTCAACGACTGAAGCCGATATGTTTTCATGCAAGGGTAAAACAAGCACAGTATGATGTAAAGTGTTGAATCAACTCTTGCAGAGTACATACGGTCCCATCTGGACTCATTTGTACTTTGTGAGGGTTGAATTAACACTGGACCTTTCACCGTGTGAATCGACCATTTGGCGTCCATTTTGGATAAACACATCATGCCGAAACCTAAAAAGATTTCATGGAAGGAATTTACCCTACAGTGTACACAGTTGCACAATACTGACATTCCCACAGCCATCTGGGCAACTCGCTATACCAGTTGTGTTTTGAAATTCCTGATATTTCATGTCTTGCTGGTGGAGAAGCAATAAACACAGTCGGTTTACTCAGAGACGGCATCGGCAGAGAGAACATTTTCAACATGTTCCGTCATGGTCTAGAAACAGCGTTCTTTCGGTTTATATTCGCGAGCATATGGTGTTCCAGGAGCAGGCTTTTTCATGTGAAGTACTGAGTCCATCATCTTAGTTTTTATATGTACACATTTGGTTTATTTCTGTCATTTGCTAGAATCCACAAACAACTGCACGATGTTAGGATGGATTTGAGATTGTGTGCCAAGCGATCCTATAAATCTTTACAAACAGTTATTTAGTGATTTGTTTGTTTTGTCAAAGCAATATTGACCTGCAACAATCAACATTTCACTGACATTGGAAAATCGCCTTCCGTCTGCGCCAAAGAACTCACAGAAGTCTCTTGTACAACATGTATGTACAAGTGTGAAAATATTTGACCTAAATATTGCGTGGGAAAAAGACATGCTGGCAAACATGAAACACGTTTATTTTCCAAACTGAAATGATTACATTCTTGCCGCCATAAAAATACAAAACATAAACAAGCTTTAATAACTTTTAATCAAACTGCATATTTCAAGTGCATAAAATCTGGTGTGCATGAAGTGGTAATTACACGGTGCATTTTTTTTTTTATCAGAGGAGATCAGTAGTGCAGGATTTTTTTTGTTGGGTAATTGTTTATATTTAAATCGCTTATTCCTGTTGCAGGGGAATCCCAATCTCACTCCGAGTGTAAAACATGAATCTAGTAAAAGCGGAGCTAAAACCAATTAGTTTCACACAATGCATGCAATTGCTCTTGGTTTGGGAGGAGCCCAACAAGAAGTCATTTGATTGGCTGCTCAATCAAAGACCCCCCACCCCCGCCAACAAAAAAAACCTTCATTTTTCTGTCAAGTCAGCATGTACACATTTATACATACATACACACATACACACACACACACACACACACACACACACACACACACAAAACACACTGGAAAAAGATCACCTGTTCTTGAGGCAAAAGGGGATCCTACCCCAGTATATATAAGCTATGATTCCATCAAACAATCAGAACCCTCTGGAGGTCATTACAACATTTTAAAAGCAATAACATCAAGGACACTGAAACAAAGCAAAAATGTTTTACAGATGATGACCGCAGAAAACATGCCTGTGCTCTACAGAGGCACAGTAGTTCACTTCTTCCTCTGAAATGGACTATCTGAGCTGCATATTCCAGGAAGGATAGTAGACAAAGTGACAGAGCATTGAATGTTATCATGAACTATCGATTACACACAAAAGAATGGCGCAGGTAACATAAACGACCCCGTACAACGACGCACTAAAAGCACTCCAGCCCGGAAGAAGCCCAAATAGCCTATCTGTTTATTTAACCTTCACCCCTGTGATGGATCATTACTGCCTAAAAGTCTACCCTTCTCGGTTCAGATAGACAGCAGTCAGGTTATTCTCTTCTTCGGACGGGTGTAAGAATAATGGGCATGTGGGCTACGACCACCGCTAAATTAAGTGCCAGCAAGTATGGCTGCTGTAAGGCTAATTTTTTAACCTTGGACATCCTCGCTCCCACAGCATGTGGCACTCAGACAAGTTACATCACAAGAAAAATCACAAACTTTGGCTTACCCAACAAACCCCAGACATCAATCAAAACAGATGTGTGCGAATGTAAAAGGAAAGTCTTCGAGAAAATTACATGAGACGAAGTAGAGATTCTGTTACCATTAGCGTTGTGTCAGCTTTAAAACAACGCGCTGGTTTAGTATTTGGCCGTTATTCAGTCAGGGAAGCACTCTTGGGTCACATTCTAATGGAAGTCTTCTCTACAACCCTGACTAAGATCGACAGGTTACATTATTTTGAAGAATGATAAATGGGAAGACTGCCTTACCCATGAGCCTCTGCGCAACTTCCTGGAATGTTCACCAATAATACCTAACGGACGTCCAATGACCAGAACAAACACAGGGCCTCAAGACACAATCCAATTATTTCATGTTTCCACAAAAACTTGTTTGCAGACTGTTCCTAACGCTGGAAACTCACTCTGTATAAAGGAAATCATTAACAGCTTCACTGAAAGGAATTCTGGGTGTTTCTGTGTCAAAGTAACACCCATTGAAACCATCTGGTTGGCCAACTTTCCCTGGGGAATTGTCAGTCAGAGCTAGGTAAAACCCGCAAATTACAGCACAATTTGGACAGTTTTATAGAGCATCTGTCATTCGTTGCCTGTAGTCAGTATGAACGCTAACCAAAATGTGACAATTAAATGAGCAGCTCTGAAATTATTTTAATTATTTTGTGGTTCCATGACAGCGACACAGCAGTGGAAGTCTCACAAATACCCACGATGCATTTCACCTGCCCTCCATCGACACAAAAGACGTAAGATCAGAAAAGGACATCGGCATAGTAAACATATAACATAAAGCTTTCCTAACAGCTTCAACTCATGGAAGGCTTCCTCAAATACACAAAAAATTACACTTTTCATCCATGCCTCTTCATGCCAGTGGATCCAGGTATGCAAACGCTCATTCATTTGACCAGAAATGAACTGCGTCCTTCAATCGCCAATTTCCACTGGCTTACTATATATTTACAGAGGAATTTTCCAGGTTTTAAGGCTTTTTTTCTGTAGTTAAGTAAAGTTTGAGTATGAGACATTTCCACAAGGGCTACAAGAAGTGAGGAGTGCGCTCTGTTCGCTGTTTATCTGTTTAGACAAACCAGGTTAGTATTAGACAGGCAGATAGGGACCAGAGTTACTCATTGGTCTCCATTGCCTATTCCTCACTCATTTCCTTATCCTTTTCCCTGTTACAGTTTCACCTGGACTGGGTCGTAGGACTTGTAACAGGGGTATGTGTGCTTTGTGCATAACACCATTTTCTCTGGTTAAATGTTCTTATACTTATTCAGTCATTCAAGGGAACATTAAACTATCTGCAGGCTCTTGTGTGTGCGTGTGCATGTGCGATTGTGTTTGCGCATGTGTGGGTGTGTATGTGCGTTTGCGCATGTGTGTGTATTTTTGCATGTCCATAATAACAGCATGTCGAAGTGGTCTGCTTTTGTCCCTAGAGACAGATGCAGTGCACTTTAAAATGTAGTTCCTATTCTACGTTGGATTTATGCTGGAGTCTTAATGATCGGTCAGGAGGCCTTAAATGGAAATTGAGAGCAGACTTCTTTTCGTGTTTATGCAAACAACAAAATCTCACTTTTTTCATGCATTACAACAGCTTGCACTCCACTCCCACACACTGGGATGAGCTTCGCTATGAAAGCTAGCGCAGCGCTGTCAGATACGGGGGGGTGAGGGACGGGCGCGGGGAAGCGCCAAGACGTGGTGCGAAAACGCACCGCGCCCAAGACTCATATCTAAGGTTGGCGAACACCTCTTAAAGTTCGATAACCACTTCCCCCCCTCCAACCGTTCATTTCGAATCTCATCACCGCCCCCAGAAAAGAACACGCCCTGCTATCCGCCTCTCTCTCTTTCTCTCTCTCACTCTCTCTGCACCGCTATCGGGAGCGCTAGACCAGATACCGAAGCGGAACCAAAACCGTGATGAACTTCGAACAAAGTACAGATGCACGCAGCGACTCCACACAAATCAGACCCCCCACCAAAATTTAAACTGAAGTTGCATAACCCATTTCAGCACCATCAGCGCCGAGGTGGCACATTTAATTTCGTGAGAAGCTTTAAGCTTAATTTCAAACATTTGCCAAACATACCTGTCCCCAACTGCCACAAACATATAGAGGTAAAATTATGCAAAAACGGTCTTGCTGACTTGCTCTGAAGGTTTTCTGTTTATTCATTTAATGAAACCCACTAGTATGTTTCATACAGACACCCCATCAGACCTATATTGACAAAAAAGAAACCTTGTGCGTATCAACGCTTTTTATGATTACGAAACAAAGGATTTAACCAATATGACTTATAATCAAGTCCCTTGTATAATTTTTCAGAGTGGGTAGTTTCATGATGTAGTCTGTCTTAACTAAATGTCACAAAGATGTTCAGTTGTACAGTGCCAACAAATATTCACATCTCATCTTTGGTTTGAGCAAAAGAATACTCTGACGTTCAACTCAAAGAGCACCATTGAGTTTTGTGCCTTTTACATTAGGCTAAGTGTACTTAGGTACTTAAGTGTACTTATAATTATGTTTTCTGCGTTTTTCTTCCATCTAAATAATGCACCAAACAGCTTACTAGTAAGCGCCCCACTGTCTCGGCATCACCGCAGGGTACATAAAAAGTAAAGGAATTTGGAGATTAAAGAATTTGATCCAACTAGCTTGTAAATAGGCTATGACATACCTTTACAGTGTCTTAGTAAGTAAATAAATATTATGTATAATCGTGGAAAACGCAGTTTACTTTCACATGGAAATGCAAACATTAAACATTAATTTTAAAAAGATTTGGCGCAAAATTTGCTATGAGAAGAGTCACAATGTAGTCCAAATACTAAACCAATATTGCAGTTAGGCTACAACAAAGTGGAGGTGTGGATGAAGAAATTAGCCCAGTAAGATAGGATTGAAAGAGTTCGAAAACTGTTATTAACTGTAACTACAGGATTTTTGTACCCCAATAAAATAAGTACGTATTTGATTAGGCTACTTTCAGCCCATGTCTCCATCTCCTTTTCATTTAACCATTCCCAAAAAAAAAAAAACAGTAGCCGGACACCTGGCACGAACAACGGAATTGATAGTGCTATAAGTGTTCTATTAGCGCAGATTTTACCTTACATGTTAGGGAACCGTTTTCAGACCTTCACCTGCGATTACATAATTCTCTGGTCAATTACTACTCAATTCCTGAGCACAATCAAAATCCCGGACTGCTTTTTATCGACATACAACCGAGCGGAGCGCCCCCAGCCGCATGTTGCTAACGGTTACAGGCAAAGATGCATGTGAACTGTGCATCTTGAACCTTTAAACAAAAGTGCAAGCGCAAAGCCTGTTCCCCCCCCCCTTATCACCCCATTTCCGAAAGGAAAAACGTTTGTGTCAGGTGATAGCTAGTTTTTCATAAGAATGTCGGCGAACCAGAAGCCTGGGGCTGCAGTAGAACCCCGTCCCCAGGTAAAGATCACGAAGCTGGGGTATACCATATGCAATTTCGCCTCGCTCCAATATTCACGAGGCCCGAACGTAAACCTTAGTACAACACGTAAAAAACATAGGTTCAAGTCACCGTTTCCAATCATAATATTACTGAGGAATTCACATTTTGCGTCAAATGGTAACCATGTTTTCCCTCAAAAAAAGGCAAGGGAAAAAATATGATACCGATATAGCACGCCACTATATCACGTTTGATAAATAACAAGCTGTGTATGCACAACAAACAATTCCCTACGATTATGTTATTTAAAGGTTTTGCTGCTAACTTGCTATGTGCCAAATGGCATAACTCAATAGGCTACACATGTTGTTGGAATTTACGAATAACAAGAAACGTGAATGTAGGCTACGCTATTATAAACACGTTGACAAATAAAACAGCTCGTTGTTATTTCAACCCTTAACCGATAAACTGACATGTCAACGCAGCTAAGTCGTAATGCATAATTGCACATATCGGTTATTATTATTATTATTATTCTTTGTTGATACAACGTAGCTAATCATTAGCCAACGAGAACAAATATCATGCACGGAATTGCGATTCGTCTCTTGGGGACGTAGATTTGTTTAAGAAGCAAGAATCGACGAAAACCCCTGCGTAGAATGAGCAGTCCGGGGATGGCAGAACCGAGCCTTTATTATGGTTTGGGTTTCTCCCGTCGCCCCGCATTTCCCCCCCATGTTGTTGCTTACCTTCTCTGGCTTTCAACAGCACAGTGTTGGCCACAATATTTTCAATCTCCATTGTCAGTATCCGGATCCCATGCAGGCTCGATACATTTCATTCAACGGGAAAGATGAAGATGGTTGTGCCGATGATGATGACGATCAGCGTAAATTGTGATCTGGCACATACCAGGTTAATTGTACGTCTCCATTGCTTGATGTTAAAAAACCCCCCACCTTTTACCAATGCTTGAACATTAACTCCCCTTGTTAGCATTCAATGCTCCGCTTTCCTTCCTGCCGCGATCGCTCCCTCGCTCGTACACAGGCAGTACACGGGAGTAGGAGGGATCACTTTCCAACCACAGTGTAACCTTACAGTCCTACACACACACTTAACAGCCAACGTATTTACACAATAAACACGAGCCACGGCACGGAGGACATAGCGTACAACTCTAAATAACTGTCAGCACAGTAATATTTTGTTTAGAAATGCAATCCAAACAGAGTCACGTTATAGCTAGCTAAGTAACTGTATGCATTTGGGGTGTTTTTTCTTTTGTCGAACTGAAAGCGTTAGCCTACACAAAATGATTCAGGGAACCGAGAACAACACTTATTGTTATAGGTAACACACACACACACACACACACACAGATATATACATGTACGCGCGCGTGTCCATTTTTACTTTTCATCGCAACCTGATATTTTTGCCTACAGATCTAACAGGTAGCCAGCCTTCTATACGGACGGCTATTTTAGCGAACACTATCCTTTACTTCATCGAATTTCATTGTCCGAAAACTGTAGTTTAGGCTGCATAAAGAGGGTAAATAGCGTAGTTTGCTTTTAGATGAGACCATGAGACCATAACGTTTCATTTTATGATTGAATAACACGACTCAGTTGAGCCGACACGGCTCAGCCGTAAGTGCTCCATTCTTTGTTCGTTTTAATAAGTGCATTTCTGTTTGCCTCCCTGGACATAATGCTATTTATTTGTTTGGCTATGCGTTTATACGCAGACGCGTATCCATAGAGTAGGCTATCCCGAGCAAATAGCCTACAACACGCAGAAGCAAGAATAGAAATGTAGGCAACATAGCAGCGTGTGACGCGGCCAATGAGCACCAAGCCGAACAACATTGATAAAATAAGCGTAGGCTACTACAAAAATTAATATCTCATTTTAAATAATGAGCAAAAACCTTTTAGAGCGGCATGCTTTTGGCTAAAGTGTGTGTCTAATTTATCAAATTACCAATGCCCTTTCCCCACACGATTTCATAAATAAATCATGCTTATTACAGCGGCCAATGTGAAGATGCATGTCTGTATGCATATGCAGCTTACATTCAAAAACTCCTTTGTGCCACAGCTGTGAATGCCTCGTCATAACTGGAGGCCCAGCCTATGGCAGCGGATTGATGTCATTGCTGGCATGGACATTTTTTGGACCTGTGCAGCACATTCCTTTGGTTCGGAATATCTTGGGTCAATGACTGCAGAGTATTTCACTTTAGGAAAATTAAACGGAACACTTTCCACGCCAGTGGCTTTCCCCGGAGTGTGTGAGGTCTGCTTTCTTCGAAACGACTGAACTGTGCTTACAGGTCGAGCAAGCTAATTGTGTGTTTAAATACGTCATCTGTGGCAGGAGCTTGGAGACTTGGTCCTGCATGGGGACACGCCGTGTGTACTGTTTTGTTACAGCCAATCTCTCGATCAGTTAAGGTTGTGAAAGCATATGTGTTTTGTCCTTTATCTTGTTTTGACACAATGGAGCTTTGTTCCGGTGCCAAAATGCCTGGTTCATTCTTAAATTCGCCCAGTGTGGCCATTGTACTATTCAGAGGCAATGCAGATGGAAACCAGTTTCTGTAAGCTGGAAACAGCACCCCCTAGTGGCTTCATATAGTAAGTAGCAGGCTGCCGACCAACATGAGACCAAGATGACGGACGCATCTTGTATGTGAAAGTCATCAATTCAGTGTTACTTTATAGGGAAAAAGTAAAAAGGGCGGATTCACTGCATTTATACCTGCATATGCCCGTATGGAAATCTATATTTGAGCTATGTTCCATGGCTGATATTATCTAAACTTGATCATTTTCCCCCCAACAACATAGCTAATGCCTGTTACAGGAGTGCCAGCCAACTAGGCTGTTACCGGATTGAACTTGACCCATATGTACATAAATGTTGTGTAAGATCTGAAAAAAAAACCTGTTGTTAAAAAGAGAGAGAGAGACTTTTGTTAGCTGAATGGTATCATGTCAGTGTGTGGCAGATCTGATACAGTGCGTAAGCTCGTTGCATGTCTGGAGACATTAATGGTGAAACCCTCTGGCCCGGCTGAGTTATTGAAGGTGTGCCAGATTTGTGTAGGAAATGTGTTTTTCTTGCTCTCGTTCCTCGTTATCTTTGGCCTGCAGTGTCACAGCAGGGTGGTCTTCTGAATCCGCCTGGAGACAGCTCTGTGTTCTGAGTGGTCCAGAAGTTTTTTCCTTTGGTTTTTCATCAGAGATCCAGTTCAAGACATTAGTGATACTCAGGGTCCAAAAACAAAAAGAAACAAAAAACATTATTAATTAGTACTGTGGATCGACTCAGATGAGTGTGTGATTTTTTTTTAAAACTTAGCAACCATTATTCCACCCTTAGTTTTACATAGTGTACAGTTGTGTTGTAGCAATTAAAGCTTCTCCATGATACCACACTAGTGCCACACTTCTGATTTGAACGAGTAACTCCATACAGGTCGATGAGATGCAATTTAGCTATGGATAGATGTTTATACAGCATCGGTACTTTTGTACAGAGATTATTGAACACCTCATATTTCATAGATACACTACATGGCCAAAAGTATGTGGGCACCTGACATCCGAAATATCATCCAAAATTATGGGCATTAATATGGAGTTGGTCCACCCTTAGCTGCTACAACAACCTTGCATGAAGAATTTCTGATGTTGACAATACTGCCACCTAATGGCCGTAGAAGAGAAGTGAATGATACGGGATTTTAGTTTTGGTTTTCCAAGCAGCATGAAAAGGGAAATTTATTGGATCGTAGCATCATCCATCTGTTGGAAAGGTGAGTATCATTGTGGAAGTTATTTTTTAAAGTGGGGCAAATATGTTTAAAAAGGGCTGTAATTGCTACATGGATCATCAGATCGCGCTGCACTTTAACCTCATATTCGTTGTATGTATCATTTCAAATCCAATGTCCTGGAGTACAGAGCTGAAAGGACAAAAACTGTCACTATCAAAATACTTATGGATTGCGCTATATGTCCACCCTGTCTCTAGTTTCATTAAGATACTGTGTATCTTTCCCAAACATATTAATTTATTATTATCAAATTATTTAAGAAATATTAGATTTTGTGGAAAAACACACTCCGTTTTGTACCTTATTTTCTAAATAAAAATGAAAAATAATAATATTCACTTCTTAAGTATGTATTGATGGTCTACTCTAACGCTTCAACGTGCTACACAAATGTTATTGATATTTGGTGATATGTTAAAATAATTATTTAAATATACCAAAATAACAGTGTGGACAGCTATCACAGGACAGATCATCAATGAAACAGACAATGGCAAGATACTTAGCCTATGTGATAAAAGGCGTTTGATAACCTTATTATTGAATCGGCATCAAAACACATTTAACATAGGCTACTTAAAGTACTTAATGTTATGATTTGTTCACTTTTTGCTCTCCCTGAAGTTAGCCCAGGGGAATAGCAATGTGCCCGTGTATTGAAATAATAAACAAATAAATACATTCTTATCAATGAATCAATTTATGTTTTAATTTTTGTACGTATTTCCATAATTATGAATTCATTTGTTGATTTTAACTAAAAATCGTCTTTCTGCTAGCCTTACCTAGGGTCTTTCCTGTAGTGTTAACACTAGGCTACATGTACTTCGTATGAATACTTCGTACTTCGTGTTTTAACATACTGATTCGGGAGCCTAACAATGGTTTTATTTATTTACTTATTTATTTATCGTTTTGGTTGCAATTAATTTCACTTGACAGTTTGTCGCCCAATTAACTCGAAGACTGTTTGTCGCATAAACATCTGCGCAGCCGCACTCCTTCCTTACGTGCAGCAGCCGACCACAGAGGCGGGATTTCAGAAAGTAAAACGGGCTTAGGCAGCTATCATTAAAAAAAAAATTATAATCAAGTGGTAAGTACCTCAGCATATAACGGGAAATATGATGCTGGTTGGTGTCGCCGTGAGATTTTTACAAGGGTAGCTAGCTTTCCTAGCTACAGTTTGACAGGCTAGTGAAATAGCTGGCTAGCTAAAGAGTAGTAGCTGAAACCTTAGGTTAGCCTACAGTAACGTTACTTTTGTACAGTAACGTTAATAGCGACCAAGTGTACTTGTAACTTACAGCAGCTGGACGTTGATATTCCGTATTGGAACTTATATATGTGGTATTGCCAAGCCTTTCCAGTTACGAAAATATACTTTGCCAAATGAAAACACCTCAGCAAAGTGCGCGAAAGATGGCAATGCTATTTCATTCATTTTACAAGGTGGTCAAGCTGTCGTCAGCCAGTCGCGTGCCCCGGAGTGCTGCGCGCGGCCACATTATGGCAATATTCTGTTATATCATATTGCCCATACAATTATGAATGTCGAAACCGATTTAGAAATACGTTTGGATTTATTTCTGGTCTCGCATTCTCGCTCTTCACGTCCCATATTTAAGAACTAAAAAATATGTAACTGAATGCTAAGAGCGGGCATTGTAATCGACGTTGGCAACCCTGCGCGGGGCACTTGAGCATGCGCGGTTTCCAGAAGGATGATAATGTGAAGTTGGACACCTTATTAGCTAGCCATTCGATCAGCCAAGGGGCTTGTTCCGTCTACATTTTGCTCTCCCATCTAAGAAAAAGGAGTTTCGGCCAGTGAAAGGAAGCTAGCGTGCAGCTGTTACTAGGGGATTTCTGCAGGACAACTAAGGTTAGTACAAACGGTGTGTTAGTCATCTGGGTAGCTTTCCATCCATTTTTCCTGCATCTGACAGCAGCGTAATAGCTAACTACCTAATATTAGCCCGTGTAGCAAGCTAACCATATATTTGTTTATTCCGGTTGCTAAGATGGCCATATTCTTGGCAATTGCACAGTGTATGAATGACGACCTTGCTATCCGCATAGGCTCTCTTGCTAATTTAGAAAATTAGCTTGCTGTCATTGCATTGCTTGATGTCGTTGGTCAGATTGTGGTACAGTAGCTAGCCGTTTAGCTGGATATTCGATAGGTGCAAAGATGTCTACATCGCGCTATAACCCCGAATAAGGGCCATCTTAGCAACCACTATAAACAAATATTTTGCTGACAAACTAAGGTTAGCTTGCTGGTTACAGAAGCTAATACTATGTTTGCTGCGCAGCATGTATGTATCATATAGCTAAGTTAATGTTAGCAGAGCTACGTTAATTATGCCATGCGACGGACTCCTGCCAAAAGTGGGATATTTTTTCATTGGTAGCTGTTTTGCTATTTTTCGGCTCGGAGAGATTGGTTGGATTGTCGGTCGAGTTAAGCGAGTAATTTCTTTCGCTGAATATCTGGCTACATCTTTAATGTTATTTGACCAGAAGCAAATGCTGCGGCTGCATACAATTTTTGCCGTGGCCACTGGCTAGTCATTTGCTAGAAGGGGTGGTTGTCCTCGCGGTCACTTGAGATGCGCGTTTGATGGGCAGCTCACAAGGATAACGGCGGGTTTCCCAAGACTCGCATTTACTAGCGTTTTCTGTTCCGTTGAGGAGGCCGCGACTACCGTTACTATTGTTGTTCTCGCTCTTCCTCATGGGCAAACCAAATGTGCCCCCGGGGCCCCTGTCGCGATATTTGTTGACGATGTCATTTAGAATCATCAACCGCTTTTATGTCTAATCGACGTCCCATCGGGATGTGCTGCGCGGTCACCGATTTCAAAATATCATCCTCGATACGCAGTTCAGTTTTTGATTGCTAACTGCTGGCCTAGAAACGTCTTCCCCAGTTACACGCGAAAAGGACATTTACATACGCCAGATGGTGTAATCAATACTGTTGTCGATACGTGGAGTACACCGACAGATGTGTGAATTGGTTTTGTTGTCTTCGTGAATTGGATACATCGAGGAAGTACAATGAATTTGTGTGTACTGTACAACTTTGGAAAAAAAGAATAGCCAAGGCTCTTAAGAGTATCAATCGAGATGACCAAAACATTTTTAAAAACGAGGACAGCATTCATTAATACCACATTACTCATCATTAATTTCAGTGTTGAGTTACAAAACTAGAATGCTGAACCCTTTTGTCTTTAATTTGTCGAATTGCCGTGCTCCATTAAACGCATGTATTTCCACAATCGTATTTTGCCACACAAGCAGTGCATTTTCTGTCAGTTATGGCTTTTAACAGTTATTGCGGTTAGGGTTAGACTTTTGAAAATATAGGGGAATGACGGGACCACTTGCTGGGCTAGGAGGAACATTTATGATTTTGGCTCTTTTGAAGTAGCTGCCACTTTTGTGGAAGCTGTCTGCTGTCATTTATAATGCATGGTGCTGTAATGTTACTGTTTTCCCTCTTGTCTGAAAGAAAGGCATTTCCTCTGGCCTAAGGCAAGACACACGCATGCACGCGTGCGCGCACACACACAACACACACACACATTTTATGATAAGCTTACGGTGAGTGATGTTGGAAGATGGTGGGATCTGGGCTCTGCGGTCTTCTGTGTGTTATCGTTGTTTTTGTGTGTGTGTGTGTGTGTGTGTGTGTGGCCGTGGCGTTATCTGCGAGCACACAGAGCATTTGTTACATTAACGGGGGCCCTGAAGGTTGAGTGAAACTTATCCTGCCCATCTTGAATTGTAACTGCAGCTGCAGAGGGGCACTCTCATTTCCATACAGCCCTGATGTCTGCGAGCTTGTGTGTGACCCTGCGGTGTGTGTGTGTGTTTGTGTCTGTGTCTGTTTTTGTGCTCGCATGTTTGTGTGAGCGTATGCGTGTGTGTGTGTGTGTGTGTGAGAGAGATCTCATATGCTGTCTGCGATGGCTCCCCACAGCCGAAATGAAGCTGAGGTGGGCCTGGGCGTGCCTGCTGCTGCTCACCGTGACGATGACGATGGTCTGGACCCAGGAGGAAGGCCTCGACGATGAGGAGGACCTGGAGGCGCGGGTGGAGGAGGACTCGGAGGAGGAGCAGGGCGAGGAGCCCGTTGCCGACAGCGACGTCTCCTTTCAGGTGAGAGCAGGGCACAGAGGGTCCCTCTGGGGGTGGGGGGGGCCCGGGGGGGCTGGTGTGGGATCCTCCGGGGGGGTGTCCACATTTACCTGCGGCTGGAACTGCAGCAGTGTGCGTGTGCCTGTGTGTGCGTGTATATGTGTGTGTGTTTGAGTGCGCGTGTGTGTATGTATGCGTGTGGGCCATAATGGGCCAGTTTCACAGACACACATTATGCCTAGTCTTGGACTAAATTCTGTTACGAATGGAGATTCTCCATATAACACTCAATCCAGTCCAGGACTGAGCTTAATCTGTGTCTGTGATACCAGCCCAGTACAGGACAGCAGTGATGTAACTACGTGACATCTTCAGCAGCGTGAAGCTTAATTCAGGTCAGATTGCTAATAAGAGCTGTACAGAAGCCATCTTTGTCTGTCCTTAGTCACCGGATGCAGGACATGGGAGGAGCTTTATGAGTGACAGTGCATGCCAGATCGCTGGGTCAGTTACTCTGCGTGCACAGCGTTCTTAATGCTTCCCTTCAGGGTTCTTACCCTGGGGGATGCTGGTGATGTCACAGGCACCTGCGGGTGCTGTGCATTAGTCCAGGTGCTGATTCGCCGGAACGCTCTTTCTCCCTGCTCCCGCACTCCGCAGGTCACGTACAAGACCCCGGTCCCCACGGGGGAGGTGCACTTCACCGCCACGTTCGACGACGGCTCCCTGGACGGGTACGTTTCCCCTCCCCCTGCTATGCGCGGGACGTAAAAAGGCAAACCGTGTGCTTCCGCGCGGGCGGGTGACAATGACGGCTTGTCGTTTGCAACCTCCAGGTGGCGGGTGTCCAAAACGATGAAGGAGGATGTGGATGATGACATCGCGAAATATGACGGTCAGTAGGAATTCTCAGTCTTAAAAACTGTGTATAAATATGCTTGTGATTTTACATCATTGTGTCCAGGTTATGCACAGTGGGTTCAGGTCATTTACTGAATGGATTAGAGGTCAATGAAACTGGAGGTGGCTCTTGTGGGAAGCGGTGTGCTTGTTTCCACGGTTACTCCTGTCGTCATGGAACCCTGGGGCCCCCGGCGTCCCGTCCCCCTCTCTCCTCTCCTCTCCTCCGTGCAGGCAAGTGGGAGGTGGAGCCCCTGAAGGAGAACAGGGTCCCTGGGGACATGGGGCTGGTGCTCAAGTCCCGGGCCAAACACCACGCCATCGCCGCCCTGCTGGACAAGCCCTTCGTCTTTCAGGACAAGCCCCTGGTGCTGCAGTAAGTGTGCCAGCCTCTCCTCCTGCAGAGCCTGCCTGCCCAGGTGGCAAGTGCAGTGATGCTGAATATCTATATGATGTCATAATTCTTTTAGAGCGACGCTAAATCTGCATTATGATGTCATTTTTACCAGCCCTAAATCTGTCAGAACAGGAGCAAAGCTGCATGACTGTAAACAGAAGTAATGGCGCAGGTGTCTTCCTTGGCCAGCGCAACTACAGGAGATTTTCAGTTTATTTAGGAGTTCTGTTGACTGATGAGACTTCCTGAGAAAGGCACAGGCCTGAGGCTTTTTTTCTTTTCTTTTTTGTCCCCATTTTAAGGTACGAGGTAAATTTTCAGGATGGCATTGACTGCGGTGGGGCCTACATTAAACTTCTGTCTGCGTCAGAGGATCTGGACCTGGTATGTAATCACGACCGGGGTGACATTTTCAGATTGGTGTTTTTCAGGAGGAATTTCTCAGTCTGACTTTTTGGGGCGGGGGGGGGGGTCTGAGTCTGAGCGTACCCTGATTTCTGTGGTGTGAAGCAGCTTTATACACGAGCGCCCAGTCTGAGACAGTCTGCCACAGGGTCTTTCAGCGGTGGGACTACAGCTCCCAGAGCTTAGCTGTTGAGCCGCTCCAGGTCTTATTATGCGCTGGCTAGCATCTGATTGGACGAGGCTGCTTTATGGGTGCATTTCAGTCGGTATGACCTGACCCGCTTCAGAGGGGTGGGGGGGGGGGGGGGGTGTCATACCCACCCTTGTCCTGTTGTTGAATGTCAAACAGGAGAGGCAGTGTGCGCAGTTTAATGTCTCAGATATCACTTAGTCAGGGATCGAATCCCCAGCTTCCCCGGGGACTGGGGAGACATGCCACCACAAGAGGTTAGAGCCTGCTTTGCAGTGTTTCAGGAATGTCCCATAAACCTGTGTGTGCGTCCCCCAACCCCCCCCCACAGGATCAGTTCCACGACCGCACGCCCTACACCATCATGTTTGGGCCGGATAAGTGCGGGGAGGACTACAAGCTGCACTTCATCTTCCGGCACCGGAACCCGCTCAACAAGGACGTGGAGGAGAAGCACGCCAAGCGGCCCGACGTGGACCTCAAGAAGTTCTACACCGACAAGAAGACGCACCTCTACACACTGGGTACGCCGCGCTCCTGCCCTGGCCGAGCTCCCAGAATCCTGTGTTTAAGAGTTTCCTTTCAGTTGTCTTCAGTGGAGGACAAGAAAAGAACTTTCTCCATGTCTCCAAGGACAGGAATAACGGTGAAGAAACGTATTGAAATGGCAAAGACGCTCATTATCAGTTTTTAACTTTATTAAATAGGGAACACTTTCAGAAAAATCTCAAATATAGTTGAAAAGTCCTTTTTTTCTTGTTAGGGAGGCATAGTGTAAATGGTTAGGAGCCTGGGTTTGAAATCACGGAGGTTGCAGGTTTGATTCCCAGGTGGGGCACTGCCAGTGTGACCTGGACTGCTTTGCTAAGTGTCCAGCTGTATAAGTGGATTGTGTATTTATAAACCGTGAGCTGTGGGCCTGACCCTGAATGTAAACGTGTTGAGATATTTCTCCCCTGTGCCTCAGTGCTGAATCCGGACAACAGCTACGAGGTCCTTATCGACCAGTCGAGCGTGAGCAAGGGGAGCCTCCTGACGGACGTGGTTCCTCCGGTGAACCCCCAGAAAGAGATCGATGACCCCAACGATGCCAAGCCTGACGACTGGGACGAGCGGGCCAAGATCCCCGACCCCGAGGCCGCGAAGCCCGAAGACTGGTGAGCAGCGCGTAGCTTAATGAAGGTGTATTATGTACTGCGTGCACCTGATTTTCCCAATCATTCTTTTCAACATGGTGAAACTGTCCCTTTAGTTTTTTTTAATCCTTTGAAGAGCAGGTTGTTTAAAAATGTTTTTCAGAATTCTGAGTCAGCGTTCCAGAACTCTGCTGCTTTCAGTCACCAGCAGTGACTGTGACATCAGCATTAGAATGTTCAGTGAAGAACATTCTAATCACATTATTTGTCATCTTACACCTTAAAGTTAAAGGGAAGATTAAACAACCGCAAGAGTGGTTGGTTGAATATCCCTGTCGTTTAACTTACTCTCTGTGAGTGAAAACTGATGCACAGGCTCTTATTTAAGTGTCCACTTAGTGTTGCTGAACAGAAAGTCCCGTGCAGGGAGAGATAAGGACAAAATGGCAGCCTCCGTGTTTCCCTGGCAGGGATGAGGACGCTCCGGCCAAGATCCAAGACCCCGACGCCTCCAAACCAGAGGGCTGGCTGGACGAGGAGCCCGAGTTCGTCTCCGACCCCAGCGCCGAGAAGCCCGAGGACTGGTGCGCTACGCGGTTACACCCCTCTCTCTCTCTCTCTCTCTCTCTCTCTCCCTCTCTCTCTCTCTCCCCCCTCTCTCTCTCTCTCTCTCCCTCTCCCTCTCTCTCTCTCTCTCTCTCTCTCTCTCTCTCATTCTCTCTCTCTGCACCTGCACAGCTCCTGTTTTACAGGGGCCTTGTAAAGTAAATCGCAGTACTGTACAGAGGGGGTGAAATGCAGTATGAACTTTCTAAAAATGCTCTTTGTCATCATTTTTTTTTAAAGGTTGCAGCTTGTTGCTAGTCAGTGCTCGATGGCTGTAGAATTGGAATGTGTTGCAGTCAGGAGGGGGAGGGACTTTGTGACTGGCTGAAGACTGGGTTTCCGAATGGTCTGTGAGGTCACCGTGTCATGTGACAGGGACGAGGAGATGGACGGGGAGTGGGAGGCGCCCCAGGTGCCCAACCCCGCGTGCGAGACGGCCCCGGGCTGTGGGGTGTGGAAGCCCCCCATGATCAACAACCCGCTCTACAAGGGCAAGTGGAAGGCCCCGCTCATCGACAACCCCAACTACCAGGTAGAGGCCTCAAAATGGCGTCAAACGCGATGGGGGGGTGGGGCTTCGTCATGGCTTGGGGGGCTGAGGCTTTGTCATGGCTGGGTGGGGGTGGGGCTTCGTCATGTCTGGGGGGGGCTGAGGCTTCCTCATGGCTGGGGGGGGCTGAGGCTTCCTCATGGCTGGGAGGTCCAGTAGGCTGTCCGTCGCTAATGCATACCGACCCACCCAAAGTCTTTGCTGTCCATCACAAAGCGAGTCACTGATAACTCATGGTGGTTCCACGGTTAACAAGGCCCGACTTCCTTTGCAGAGGATTCTGGTATACAGGAGGTCACCGTCCGCGTGACGGCAGGGGAGACGCATCCGATGCGTCGCCGTGGTGACCGCGTACGTTCTCCCCTCCCCCCCCAGGGCGTGTGGCGGCCGCGGAAGATCGCCAACCCGGATTACTACGAGGACCTGAACCCCTTCAGGATGACGGCGTTCAGCGCGGTGGGGCTGGAGCTGTGGTCCATGACCTCCGACATCTACTTCGACAACTTCATCATCACGCAGGACAAGGAGGTGGCCGACCGCTGGGCCTCGGACAGCTGGGGGCTGAAGAAGCTGGTGGCCAGCGCCAACGAGGTGGGGCTCCCCTTGAACTCGGGGGGTTCCGCGGGTACGGCTTAGAAGCACCAGCAGGGCAGAGGCTGGCACAGTTTGATTCGAGGAGAGTGGGTGTATATTCAGGTTTTTTATCCACCAATTTACATTGCATAATTAACTGTGTACCACTGCTGAATCATACATTACTCATACATTAGCATTAAGTGTTCCATATCGCACAAGAGCAGTCTTTAGCTGTTGTTCATCGCCTTATCAATAAATTTGGTTAAGTTTCAGATTGTGTAAATATTTGGGCTAATTAATTGATCCTTTGAGGAGTAGCCTTTTTCTCTTTCATTCTTATTCAAAGTTCTAAGTCAGTGTTCTAGAACGCCTCTGCTGTCAGTCACCAGCAGTGATTGTGACATCAGCAGCAGAACGTTCAGATAAGAAGGGGGCAGAGGGGGGACCGGCCTCTCTGAAGGTCACGGTGATAACCAGCCTCCCGCACTTGTGCCGCAGCCCGGCGTGATCACCCAGCTCACCATGGCAGCCGAGGAGCGGCCCTGGCTCTGGATCATCTACATCCTGACCGTGGGCCTGCCCGTGGGCCTGCTGGTGCTGTTCTGCTGGCCCAAGGTGAGCCCGCGCCCCCTAGTGGACAGGAGGCCAAAGGCCACACACTTGTGCTTAGAGTCCTCGGCATTATACAGCCATTAGGTCAGGCTATAGAACTCATTGATTAATTGAATAATTCATTAACTGATGTTAAGGTAATTTCTGAATTGAAATATAATTGACCTAAAATACAAGGAGGCAAAATTTTTAGGCTTGAAAGGCCATTAATTTCACGTGGTAATTTTTGTGTGGATCGTCCACTTCAGAAATCAGACGACGACTACGCGTACAAGAAGATAGATAAACCTAGCAGCGCGGCCCAGCAAGAGGAGGAGGAGGAGGAGGAGGAAGAGGAGCAAGAAGAGGAGGCCGGACAGCAGGAAGCGGAGGCCAAGGAACCGGAGAACGCGGGGGCGGCAGGTTTGTTGGGAGCGCGGTCCCGTTTCATCCACCCCTCGCCAAAATATTCACAGCGTTAGCGCCTCGTTCTCTTCCTAGCGCCTTAGCCATCCCAAAACCATTTAGCATTCATCTTGAGCATTTAGCACACGCTCTTATACAGAGTAGGTTGCGCTCTGATTGCATTTCTACATACAGTCTATTTATACAGCTGCGCATTTACTGCAGCAGTTCAGCTTAAGAGCCTGGAGTACTACAGCAGTGCCCCAGCTGGGAATCAAACCCGCAGCCTTTCAGTCACAAGCCCATTTCCATCAGCGCTACACAGCACTGCAGCCTTTTAGCCAGCCCTTTCATCCTGGCTGAGTAGAGAAGCGTATACTCAGTCCATATGCTCAGCGTGTACTGTCTCTGCTGCTATTCAGTAGAGCAACAGCAGAGCCCATCAATCTCTGACCGCTGCTCCACACTGCAGTTCCACACCCTGGCCAGCAGGGGGAGGAGTGCAGTGGCTTCTGACACAATGGTGTTTTTCCTTCACGGTTTCAGAAGAGGAAGAGGAGGATGAGGAGGAGGAAGAGCAGGAGGGGAAGCCAGCGGAGGCTGAGGGCAGCAGAGCTGGCGGCGATCACATCCCGGAGGACGAAGGCGAGGAAGAGGAGGAAGAAGAGGAGGAGGAAGAGGATGTGAGCAAGTCCAATGAGACGGGGTCTGAGGATGAGGTGAGCCAATGGGACCGGATGCTCTGTTTGTTCTAGTGTGTAACATTTTTTGTCGCATGTGTAACGCTGTTTGTTGTCCCCGTGTGTGTGTAACGCTGTTTGGTGTCCCCGTGTGTGTAACCCTGTTTTGTGTCCCTGTGTGTGTAATGCTGTTTTGTGTCCCTGTGTGTGTAACGCTGTTTTGTGTCCCCGCGTGTGTAACGCTGTTTGGTGTTGTGTGTAATGCCCCTGTGTGTGTAACTGTTTGGTGTCCCTGTGTGTGTACGCTGTTTTGTGTCCCTGTGTGTGTAACGTGTGTGTAACGCTGTTTTGTGTCCCTGTGTGTGTAAACGTCCCTGTGTTGTTTGTGTCCCTGTGTGTGTAACGCTGTTTGTTGTCCCTGTGTGTGTAACGCTGTTTGTTGTCCCTGTGTGTGTAACGCTGTTTGTTGTCCCTGTGTGTGTAACGCTGTTTGGTGTCCCTGTGTGTGTAACGCTGTTTGTTGTCCCTGTGTGTGTAACACTGTTTGGTGTCCCTGTGTGTGTAACGCTGTTTTGTGTCCCCGTGTCGCTGCAGATGAGGGATGCAGATGAGGGCAGCCAGAACACAGCCGAGGGCCCCAAGCAGGCGGTGAGGAAGAGACGGGTACGGAAGGACTGAGGGCCACAGGACGCCCCGCCTAGCCCCGCCCCAGCCCCGCCTCCCCCAGGCCCCGCCCCGCTTCTCAGCATGCCGGCTCTCCAGCCACTGACCAACACGGCCGACCCAACTCCCATCAGCCACTGCTCCCCCTGACCGCGTTCTCCAGCTCCTCCTCCCCCAGCCCCCCATCCCGTGGCCTGCCTCCGCAACTCCACCCCCCGACCGATCAGTCTTCCTCTTCAGACACAGTTCTTTTTCTTTCCTGGGCATTGTTGGAATGTTTTACTCGAATCGTACCGACTCCCTGAGATTTTAGAAAGGTGGGCAGACGCAGCCTCCCCAGGTGGAGCAGAGACGGGACTGGCCAGGGTGTGTGTGAGGGGCACTGCTCCATACCTGTACAGGACCAAGGGCCCCGATCTGACCTTACAGCCTCCCAGCAGACCGGTTTTTACCTCTAGAGATTCATAATGTTCGTTGCGTAACTTATACATGAAGTAAATGTTAGTCGAGTGTTTTTAAGTTGTCTTTAGGTCTGGTTCTGCACTGAAGAGAGAGAATGCACTGAGAGTCTGTAATATATTGTTCTTATTCTTGGGTTTTTTTTGTTTTGTTTTTTTTTGTTGTAATTATACAGTTGAATTTCATGAATTTTAGAGAGTTTTAAATGTGTAGTTACCACCGTTTGCTTGTTGTGAGCACGGAGGGGAGGGTGCAGTGGGGGGAGGCCTTCTCCTTCAGCTCGCAGGTGGCCATTTTTAGGGAAATATCTGGAACTTAGAACCTTCATCTCTGAAAGCCGGGCCTCCTTCTGCAGCCACTGCGGCGTTCACAGTTTTTCCAGCTTTTATAATTTTAATGTTCCTGCCAGTTTATGGCAGATCCCTGTTTACAGATTTGCAAATTGTACATTGCTCTTGGAAATAAAATATTTAATACAAACACCCCCTTTGATTACCGCCTGGTCTGTACTGTCGGCATTAGAAACGATCTGCAGTCTGCGTTAAAGTCATGTTAAATGTATTTGTGCACGAGGCCTATAACTAATTCAGTGTGCCCACAGTACAGCTTTCATAGGTAATTGGTGAGATGATTATTATTTAATTATATATTATTCACAAAAATCAGAGCAGGTTGTATCTTCTAAGCAATATACATGAAAATAACTGCGCATTTCCCCATAAAGCTCTTCCTTAGCCGAAAGCGTTCTTACGTTACTGAACTCGCCACAGGGACAGTCAGGCCGCAGTACATGTCTAGTCCCTGTGTACATAGGAGCAATAATTTTAACAGGTTGTACAACTCTTTTAAGGAGAATATCTGATGTGCCCTTTATAGTACACAAGATAAAAAGCAACTTCCATACACTTCTAAAGAATTACAGATTCCCACCAACTTCTGCTCAATTTCTGTTCCGGTACGGTAACGTGCAATAAAATGTCAGCAATGAAATGAGCTCAAACTGTGGAACAAATAATAAAGTTATTTTAGCGTTTGTTCTGCACATGCTTCAGAAAGACACGGCCAGCCGTGGACCTGTGCGCCATTTCAGGTTCTGACAAACGGGTACGATTTTTGAGAAATAAAATTAAAAGTGGAAAATGGAAGCGTCTGGTCTTTCGCTCAATTCAGAGACCCTGTCCTTCTGGTTTATACTCCTATATTTCATAGAGTCCTGCACTCGGTGTTAAAGTTAGAAATGTGGAAAAAGTCACATTTTAAATGTGCCGAAGACCGGAACAAACTTTACTGCAGATTTAATTGAGGACAGACCCGCTCCCTGTCACTCACTGGGTTAGGGACCAATCAGAGGAGGACACCGACACAGAACACAGGACCGCTCCCTGTCACTCACTGGGTTAGGACCAATCACAGGAGGACACCGACACTCCGCCTCACGCAAAACCAGTAATGTTTTTATTTAAAACAACAACAACTAAAAAAAAAAAACTGTTAAAAAGGCAACACAGTTGTAAAATTTACACAATCTACACACAGGGCAGTCATGTTTTAAGGTGTGTAAGCATACCGTCACAGAGGAAAGCAAACCGCTGTAATAATATTAAATGGCCAGTGTGTTAGAACAAAGAAGCAAACGGCGAGATTCTCCTGTGCTAAGAGATCATCCCAGGCTCTCTCCTAGAAAAAATAAAAAGCACCATGGCACCAAAACACAGGAAGGCTACTCCTTTCCAGACTATCAAGGCTATTTTTTTTTTCTACATTAACAGAGAGAGCATCTTGAGATCCGTAACCCCACTACTGCAATAAATGGAGCCTACAGAGCCCTACTTCCACTGGGTAAATGTATGCTAATGCGCAGGACCATCTGAAATGCTAGCACGGATCAATATCACTTAACGTGCTCTTCTGTTTATTTATTTATTTATTTATTTTTTTTTTAAAGCAGTCGATGCCGGGTAGTCTGGAGAGTGATGACCAGAACTGGGCCCGGTCTCTCGCCCACAGAAATGCGCTTTCATCCCGTGCTGGTAAGACACCGCCACAGACACTCGGCCGTTAGTGTGGAAACCCTGGCGAAGTTAAGGTCACCCAGCCTTCTGAAGGAGATGCAGTAAGGTTCGCTATTCGCCAGCCCTCACTAGCATCTGCAAGCAAACCTATTTTACCAGCATTTGGTACATCCAATCAAACATCTTTTTTTTTTTTTTTTTCTCTCTCTCTTAATATCTATTCATGCAGTCCAATTTTGTATAAAGGAGTTTCATTATTTTAATACTTTTTCTTATATGATTTATAATTATTTTAGAGACCAGCTATAGGTACCGCTTACTGATTGATCACTGTTTGTTATTAGCTCTTCACCTCTGTAAGTTAAGGTAGAGTAAAGAGTCTGCTTTAGTTGCCAGTCTGGGTCTACCTGGCGATTGAGGAAGTCTCTTACAATGTGGACAGAATTACCAGGTAATTATGCTAAACTTAAACAGTCTGTTGACATTCTTGAGTGAAACTGGAAACCCCGTAAGGAAAGTGGTCGTTTTGCAGAACCACCAATACTCTTTCCCCAGTTTCTCCGATTGGCTCTAAGGCCTTAATAAGCACTTCTGGACCTGTAGGTCATAGTGCAGGCAGACTGAAATTAAAGGAATAAATTTTACTTTTATTTCATACTCAAGTACACTGAACTTCCCCACATTGGACATCTTACATGTATGTACGAGCAGCTCTGTTTCAGTGACACCAGGGGTAAGACCGAGTGCTTTTTATGTATTTATGTATTTATTTACTTTTTGCCGATAGAAGCCGTGTCAGCTCTTGATAAGTGGCTGACATTGGTGCCATTGTGCTCACGCTGTTACCATCAACCTGAACCTTCCCAAACTCTTTAAAAAAACTAAACGTACACAATTTGCAGCAGGAAAGGGGATGCAATCCGAGTTACAACATTTTTCTGTGCTTTTCCTGTTCATCCACCTTCTCCTCCCCACCCACCCCAACCCCCCACTTCAGAACCAACACAAAATTAAAAAACAAACAAGAGTCAGTAATATCACCGGCTTCTAAAGAAAACTGAATTCAATTTTAGAGTTTTAAATTCAGCCGGCTCAAATAGTCTTTGCAAAGGAAGTTTTTCAGTGATATAATTACAGGGAAAGAGGCATTTCATTCCATTCAGTCCCTAGCACAGCAGTCTTCACTGAGCACTTCAGAACAAACACCGACACACTAATGACATACTTTACCATAAAACAGCAGGACCGACTTAGTGTTTACTTATACTGTCCTACAACCTGGATCGCCTGCAAACAGCCCCTTCCATTCCAGTTAAGCAGAGAGGCTAAAAATCAGAACTGAGCTTGGTATGCGGTGGACGGTGAACGCTAAGCTTGTTCCCGTACGGGACATAAGAAGTTGTTCGTTTTCTAAATTTTTATTTTACAGTCTTTAAAAAAGTCCCCTGTAAAAACTCTGCCCGTGGAGAAATTTGTACATACAGAATATTTTTTGAGATGACAAGAGAAAAAAAAACACATTGAAATCACAGTACCTCATAAAAATGAGCAAATAATTACAAAAAAAACAACAACTGTAAAGTAATAATACTTAAAATAATTTTAAAGAAGCTTCATGTGCATTTGTTTAATGTGGGGGTGAAGAGGAGTAAACTGGGAGGGATGAGGGCAGTGGGTGGGGCCAGGGGTAGTTGATGGGCAGGGAGAGGTGGGGTTGTGGGCTGAGGAGGGGGGGTGTGTGTGGGGGGGGCGGGAGGCCGGCAGGCAGCCCCTTACTTTCGTTTGCTTTTTGTGTCGGTGGTCTGGAAGACGCTGGAAGCAGACATGAGGTTCTCGATGTACTGCCCCAGCACCTGGTTCTCAGACTTCAGCTTCAGGTTCTCCTCCTTCACCGCATCCACCCGCGCGGAGAGGTCTGTCGAAGGAACGACGGGAAGAGGGAGAGTGAGCAGACCAACAAGGAAAACCTTTCCCAGTCCTTTGCTTTTCCTTAATATGCCTGCTGCATCAGATTCCCAAAGAGCCTTCACAGTGCAAAAACTCATTCAGGATTTCACAGACCCCACAAGAGGCTTCGGGGTTACACTTCACATTCCCTTGAACAATCTGAACGAGTCTTGGGCTGTGTCTGTATCAGGGCATTCGCCTACTATTGAGTATACAAGTTGGACACAAGTTGTGTATATCTTGTATACTCAATAGTAGGCAAGTGCACTGGCTCGGAAATGGTCTTAGAACACCCTCAGCAAGCAGGGAAACACACACCCTGTTACCAGGCCACAGCGCAGTGGGTTATAAGACAGATGCCATGGGCCAACAAACACTTTCCCTGAGTTTTAATTTGTTTCAGAGCAGAACCTGAAGTGCCTTTTCACACCAGACTCGTGACCTCAACACTGCACAACTTCATGACCAGGTGGCTGCTGTCACACTAGGGGGGACTGCAGTTTTTTTTTGGAGGAGGGGGGGGCTGGGTGTCACTCACCTTCCAGTGTGTGCTGCAGTTCCAGAACCTGATTTATGAGCCTCGTCTTTTCCTCCAGCTCCACCTGGTTCTCCGTGTCACCTGCACGGGGAGAACAACACAAGAACATGAGCTCCAGTCAGCAACACGTCATGAACAGGGCAAGCCTGCCAACAGTCTCCCAGAGAGGAAGCACTTAGGCATCTGGCTCCAAACACAAATGGGCTGCGATAGGCTCAGCCAGCACACGGCAGCCAAGCGAGCGAGCGATTGTCTGTCTGGGCGGACCATTTACCGTCCATGTCGCAGTTCATGGCGAAGTACTCGTCCTCCTTTTTCGAATGCAGGGTTGCAGTTCCACCGTCTGCTGTTAGGAGCAAGGCCACAACACCAAGCATTAAAAAAAACAATCACAAAACATTTCATCATTTTCAGCACGCACCTTTTCCACGTATGAACACTGACCAGTCTGCTCCTTTACTTAGTTTGACATTTTTCCACCCGCACCAAACTACTGGTCCGACTACAAGACGTTTGCTTGACTCAAACAAGCACGTGTTCCCTTGTTTAGCTAATATGCAGAATGACAGTCATCTTGAAAAACCTATCCCCTTCCTCTCAAGTTTAGTGACTTCATAAATATCCGTGTGGGCAACTAGTTATGTCACTGGCTGTTTAATTGCCCTCTTTTAAACGGCCCACTTGAGAACCTCACGTTACTCCATCCACTACTTTTGTTAGGGTAGAGATGTGATAAAGTACGGTTACCTAAGGTGTGACGGTGTGGCCAATGGAACAGAATGTGCTTACGCAACACAACCATTCTGACATATACAGTGTCACCATCCTTGCTGGCTAGTGGCTAGTCCGCAAGCACGTTATAACGTGCCATATTACTGTAAGTCGTAGTGCTAGCAACCCAGCAGCCACAAGATGAATTGCTCCTACAATGAGCTGATAACGTAGCTGGTTTGTTAGAAGGACAAACCTTCTACCCCCGTTCGCCACATTTAGCCAAATTAGCTAAAGATATGCTAGCTACCTGGCCACCCATAACGTGGATCTGGAAATCAGACTTTCACATAAACTAGACTATAAGTTTTTTATTTAGCAGAAAGGGTATTTGAATATCTTTAAATTATTTATAAATTAAAAGACACGAACAGCGAACAACAAGGATGTTTCTCCATCGCCATCTGATCAACTTGCTAAGCCGTTAGCTCGCCAGAAGACAACAATATCGCACTAGCTGCTTAGCGAGCTAACATTAGCTGCTTGGCTACTTAGCTTTCACTGGTTACGCTTGCTAACTAGGTAACCGCAATTAGCCAGTGCTACCTCAGCATTGATTTGGTATCATCTTGGTTATTTCTTAGTTTAACGCTCGCGATCATGCAATAATCATTCATCAATCTGACAAACGTTAGCTAACGGTTACCTACTCATTAATAGCTAGCTAGCATCCTACAATAATTTAATGTTAAATGACTAGTTACAAAAACAAAGCATAACATCAACACAAGGCCATTGTGCCTCGCCGGGGTACATTGGCTGCTTAGCAATATTCTACAGCTGAATCGCTTTCATTTGTAACTGATGCTAACATTAAAAAAACTGTAACGTTAATGCTTCCAATCAGCACTAGCTAACGTGGCAGTAAAAATAACGTCTGTCTAGCTAAATAGTTAGCTAGCAATGCGCATTCCCAAACTGCTGGTTATATGTATTTTCCTGCTAACTTAGATTGATGGGCTAGCTAGCTAAGGACATTAAATGTGCACATATATATGCAGCGAATATATCCCACTTAGCTAGCGCCATTGTATTTACAAAAAAAACAATGGGTGTTACTTACCCTTCACAGTCAAGGAAATGTTAAATAGCCGGTTTGGTTGAATCAATCGAAATTGTGACTACCCCGACACTGCGGATTTCCCCGATTCACATAAGACACTTCTCAGTCTGAGGCTGAGCGGAGGAGGTACTCATCTCTCCGCGAGGGGGAGGCAGGGAGCAGTTAGGCCTACACGCAAATACAGTCCGACAAATGCGGTGCCAAACAATGACGACATAGCCCTGGATCACACGCCTCAACCTTGGATGCTTTTCCCCTTTGTTGAATGGGAATGCCTGTAGGAACCGGTATAACACGCGATTAAACGGTTCATTGTTGTTAAGCCGAGTTTTAAATCTTCATCTGCGTATCTGTAAGGATCTTAGTGCAATTTAAATTCAAGTGAGACCGGGGCAAAGATAACCCCATAAACCACAATACAAAAGTTTAATGTCAAAACAATACACAACAGCACAATGAAACATGGAAAACATTTCTACCAATTCAATTAATAAAGACCCACAGAGAACAGCCTTCTACAACCCTAAATCATTACGCACTCAGGAATCGTTCACTCGAGAACGTCAACTGAAGCACTTTCTATTCTTCTTTACAGTAATTCTGGGTCTCACATCTTCGGCTCCCCCATGACGTCATGATGCCTGTCTGGACTGGCCCCACAGTAGTGTTACAGACTTCCCAAAGTGCTTAGGGCAGCAAAATCAGGCAGTCTTCCCGCACAGATTGCAGACCCACCTTTTCAAACTGCATTTTCGTTCCCCTCCAGCCATACCATTCCCTCATTTTGTACTAATTGATTGATCCAAAGCCCCGTCTTATTTTCTTGGCCCTTCAATCACAGCTTGCCAACCACTGCTATCCACCATAACTGCAGAAAAGCCTTCAGGTTATGATATTTTCCTAGATTTAGGTTATATTTTTAAGTTATGTGTTTAAATGATAGACAAAAGTTGAATATAGTCTGTATTTACTTTGGCTTTTGGTTCGCATAGTTAACTTGAGCTGGTCCCTCAGTGCATCCTAACTTTCAGATCTGGGAATGTTGTTAGCAAGGCTGTTAGCTAGGTCTGGCGCTACTGCATTAATCCAGTGAACACACTTATATTCCACCAATGCTGCATGTTGCTATGGATAATAGCGTCTGCTAAATGTAATGCAGTAAAAGAACGTTGAAGTAGAAGAGAAGCTTATTCCCTGGGCAAAATGCAGAAGGAAAGTCTGGCACCACTTGCATGTTTGTCATGGCGGTTGCATGAACAGACAATAACAGCCTGTTGGCATTGGTCATTGTCATCACACAGTGCATTCTGTTCACCTCATTGTCCTTCCTTGCTTGAAGTCCCAACAAAGGTCTTCACTGTCTAACCCACATCACGGGTCATACGCTGGTACATATAGTAACTATCGTCTTTTTTACTCTACGGTACCTATCTAACCAGGAAGACCTGTGTACGTTTTAAAATCTGTTCAACCAGGAAAGCTACTCAACTTTTCAAAAACAATTTATTCAGGAAAGATATTGTACCTTTCAGACCAATTTTTCCAAGAAGGCTACCACACCTTTCCAATCAGTTTAACCAGGAAGGCCACAGTACCCTTAAAGCTAATTAATTTAGGAAGTCTGTTTTATCTTTCAAAACAATGAAATCCTCAATCCTCAAATCCCCATCCTCAATTCAATAATCATTTTTATTGTTAAAGGATGACAGACCACTGTTATATCATTCCTTGTTCCTTGGTGGTGGATAGACCCAATAGCACCATCTGGTGGACAACGATTTTCAGTTTCAACAGACACTCAGTGGCCCACACCTTACATTGTGAAGTGGTTGTCAACATCTGCGTTTCATTAACGGCAAGAAAATTCTGACATAGAGGTTAAAAAAAACGTTGACCACATTGCATTATATCACAAAATTACTTAATAGAATTTGCTGGAAAGAACTAGAAATTGGAGAGGGAAATTATCTTAAATGCTCAGTTTAGGTGGATAATTATACCCTGCCCACGTAAAACTTCAAATCAGTGCAGAAAGGTCGGCACTCCTTTTTGCCACTCGGAGTGCAAACAAGTAGATGACAAGAGGGAGGGGAGACCAGTGAAATAGGACTTCTGATCCCATGTTTGTGCTGAAATATTGCAGAGTAAAGCGCAACTGGCTGCATGTCTGAATGGAAGCCTTATGTCGAAAGCACACCTACGAAAGACATTGGCTGGAGCCAAGAGACTATGAGAGTAAGCGCTGCAATTTGCAAATGCGTTTAGGCTTACTGGCCACACAGGACTTTCCCTCGCCCTCATTCCATCATAAACTGGGTGCAGTGTCGCCATCAATAACGACGGACAGCCATATACAAGCAACAGGGGTGGTCCGATTTCAAACCGCGCTGAGATCATGCCCTCGGCAGACAGATGGCCGGGCGTGCTTGCGCTCCCCCTCGGTACCAGACTGCATAATTGACACCCCCCGCCCCCGTTAACGGCGCAGGAGTACGTTGTAAATGCATGTACACGTGTAGCACGCGCGCGCAGAGGGCCGCCGCGGATGTCGCGGACAGCGGCTCGCGACCAGCGCGCTGTAACGCAGCGCCGGGCAGATGCCGACTCCCGCTCCCCTGGCAAAACATATTTCAGCAGCAGTTGGCGGCGCCAGATGAACGGGTGCGGAAGGCTTAGCGCACGGCTACGTCAGTGCCGTGGTGCCGTTTCGAGGATCCCATATGCCGCTCTTGGTGAGCGCAGACTCCAGCAGCGGCGGACCGGAGCCCAAAGGACTCACAGAGCTCCGTTCCACCGACAACAGGGCTCGCTGTCGTGCTGGCAACTAAAAAGCAGCGCTGGATGAGAGCATCCAGTCAGTTAGTGGGTAGTATTTCACCCAGTCTCTGTTGCAGGACATAAGAAAACAGGTTCGCTTCAATCAAGAGGAAGCTGGTATTATATTATATTCTAATAAGGATTCGTAGAATATTTTTCTCCAAAGCTACTGATGCTGAACATATAGGCCTTCAATTATTTTTCCTATAAGCCACGTTTGAGCGTTTTTGTCTTTGGAAATCCAGCAGTTAGAGGCAGTGAATTCTTTGGTGCAGTGCTGTATTTGCTCCCTGAAAAACACGGTCTTCTCTTTAAAGTTCCCATGAAAGGATGATCTATCTCAATTAAATGACAGCCATCCGAATGGTGATCAATCACAGGTTAAAATATTAAACTCTACGATTGTATATACAGCATATAACCAATATAACATTTATTTAATCGTATTCGTTTTGTTTTTATATGTTATTGTATTGATGTACCTCATGAGGATAAGTTTCATGTTCCGAAGCATACGATTTACAATATGCTCTTGTATTTTTAAAAATCTTTTTTCAAATATTCATCTCTCCAAATTAAATTTTGACCAAAAATGTATTAAAATTCTATAGTTGGATTTTCAGCCTCTTGCTGTGACATCAAGTCCCAAAAAGAGGGCGACAAAGCACACATTAACTGCTCACAAAGATAAACAGAATCTTTCCGAGCTGTTCTTTCACCTATAACATTGAACATACCCGGTCCCTTTCTCATTATACAATCGATCGCAGTGCCTGGGAGGTTGGGGGAGGAAATTCTGTTCGTGCTGAGCCCTGTAACTACAGTAATCCTAGAAATAAATCCGATCATATCATTATAGGTCATCAAATTAATCGTATTAAAGATTAGACAGGATATCTACAGTTCACCAAGGGAGATAAGCGCGTGAAAGTAGCCTATGCGTCTCATTGTTTGAGCACCTTTACAATTCAGTTTTAAGGAGAAACACAGCAAAAGCATCTGCATAACAGTAACCAAGCAAGATAAGCCACAGTGCGATTGCTTCTATGCACCCTACGTTTTAACCTAACTATTTATTGATCTGTATATGGCTTTGTTTTCATAGTTGTTTACAAACGTACGGTTCCTTCTGCCAGTGGTTCTTAAGATTCGCTTCTCTGCGCCACACACCCACGTGGTAGACACGCCTGGTAGCACTTTATAACGCGTCTCTTCTGAACCTCTTCTGGAGCTCCGCGCGACTCGAGTGCTTTTCCTCGCCCCCACGCGTCGGTAAGAAATAGCGGGAAAGCAGGCGTTCGGCGTTGGAGAGAGGCTGCTCTTTTTCTACGCTGAAATATCGAGGAGGAGCTGGATCCAATTCTGTTTTTCTGGAGGTGGCAATGAAAAGCGCGTCGTATGAGATAAAATCAAAATCTGTTATAGGCTATGACACAACATATAGGCAGCCAGATGTACGTCTGATATTCTCCAGAGAGTGATTAGATCTGCACAGTTGTACATTTGCACCCATGACAACTTGCCTGGGTTTTCTGTTCGCAAAATCCCACGCCTTTTGCTATTGTTGGTAAGTAGGTCTAACTTTAATCAAAGAAAGGTTCAATTAGATGATAAATAAATAAATTACATCTTATTCCAGAGGTTGACAGCAGTGTCTACAATATTATGTCAAAGGGAATATAGCCTACGGGAACAAGTTTTGTTCAATAGAGGTGGGTGGTAGCCACGGAGCAGTAAGTCTGTATATCGATGTGTAGGGAAACAGGAAAGGACGTTGCTGCTTTTAAGAACCAACCGCATGACACGCTTCGCACACGCAGCCGTCTAAATGTCCCGAAACGGCATTTCCACCCAGACCAATCTGGAGGTATTTAATCCACATCGAACAGAGACTTGAATGTGATTACCGCCATTCAGGATTTGATTTCTTGTCAGTGGAACATTGAGAAACTGAAATGACCGTTGCATGCACCCCAGAGGCCACGTCTGTTTTCAGACCACGGAAATCACAGAAATTAATTAGACCCCTATTGAAAAGAGTGGCCCACCACAGGGGATGTACTATGATAATCCAGAACTCAGGGAGAGAGCTTGATTGACTATATTAACTATGAATAGATCAATAAGTCCCGTAAGTAAGTACGTATAATATTATACAGTGGTATTGCTGCAGCTTTCCAAAACGAAGCTCTCCTTTCGGATCCTTTTCAACGATTTAATGAGTTTTCTTTTGAACACCAATTTAAAATTCTAATTACATGCGCAGACAGTTGGTCATGTTAACCTCGTGAACAATTTAGACAGAACGTACCTAATGGCTTAATTTGTCCACTGAATGCAGAACTCGCGACTGCAGAATAGAGTCATTTGCCCACGGGGCACAGCTGAATTGTTCACTAGCGTTGGCTAGGTGTCTGGTGGGGCTCAAAATAGAAAAGATTCAAATGTTCAAAATCAGTTTCAGTACAGCGCTAAAACTGAAGTTTCTGTAATACCCATATCTGACAGTCAGGTCAATAACCACAAGACCGCATGATGTGGAACGCGGCCCAAGCGCGCGCCTAGCTCTTCTGACGGGCCTTGCTGCATCGAAGTTTGTGGCTACTGGCTATACGAGATACTAACAATTTAAGAATGACTAAAATGAGAGAGAGAGAGAGTCTGGTCCCGTCAAGTGTTTGCCCAGAGCAAACCTGCAAAATCCTAAAGGCTATCAGACGCACCGCCCCGGAGAGCTCTGGACAAACGCGCAGGAAGTGCAGGCTAAGCCAGGAGAAGCAGCACCGAGTTAGCCCCGGCTGGCGACGGCGCAGGTGAGGCTGCCGTTTGTCGCAGTGCAAACACGGGAAGCCGGAGCTAATCACGCCAAAGACAAGCTGATTGCATAACACATTCCTAATTAGCGCGTTTAATTGTGGGCTAGCAGAAAGCACGCGGAGACCCCGGCACGCGGCTGACTCGGGACCCCGTTAACTTGCGTAGGAAGAGGATCCGCACTAATGTCTGATCCCTGTGTGCCAGCCCCCCTGCCTCCGGTGTGCCTCCGGCCCGTCTCATTTGTTCTCATTGTCTGGGAAGCTGTACGTGCTAGTGACTCATTTACAACCCCCCCCCCCCCCCCCTTCTCGCCCTTATATAACTAGCGAGGGCCCCCTTTTGGCTTCAGTGGTGAAAGTCACTTTCTGTTTATGTTGGCTCTTATCATATTTATTGTCATTTTAGCTTTATTAGACATTTATTTCGCCAGCCTCTCTCCCCCACCCAGTCCACGCAGACGTTCTATAGCGACAGTGTTTGCATCGTAACAGATCTGCCATTTACAGAATTCCTGTGGCACAAGGGCATTTCAGGTTTGGTACCTTGCTCAAGGGTACAACGGGCTTGCTAGTCTAAAGCTCAAACCACTGAATGCTCCACTATGTTTATTTTTAAAGAAACGTAACCCCTAATACACCCATTTGATTGAGAATCTATCATCTTTTTCATTTTTTTTTTGAGTGAGATTCCTGTACTGTATGGACATCCAATACTACTATGACGCTGGTATTATATAAAAAAAAACTACTGACTATATCGTTCACGTTCCTGAATATAAACTGTAAACACAGGCTGAGAAACACTGCAGACCTGAGCTCAAGAGGACGCAGTGTAAGTGTTTTTTTTCCCCCCGAGATGACGAACATTGACCTTCCTCGTCTGTGTTGACTGCTTTCATGAGCAGTGCTCTTATGTTGTTGGGTGACTCTTTGTCACGGTGGAAAGGAAACTCCGTGGGTGACTCTGACCCCCCGGTGACGCTGAGCAGGGGTCGCTGGTGTGCGGTATGGTGATGTCATCCCAGCCTAACGAAACACTGCCTTTCCTGGGCGAGGGTGGAGCCGAACCATGTGCCACGCTGAGGGGCTGTGTGCCAAGGGGCTGTGTGCGACGCTAACGGGCTGTGTGCCACGCTGAGGGGCTGTGTGCTACGCTAAGGGGCTGTGTGCTACGCTGAGGGGCTGTGTGCTACGCTAACGGGCTGTGTGCCACGCTGAGGGGCTGTGTGCGACGCTAACGGGCTGTGTGCCATGCTGAGTGGCTGTGTGCGATGCTAACGGGCTGTGTGCCACGCTGAGGGGCTGTGTGCCACAGCTGGAACTGGCACGGCTCAGACTCAGCACTGGACCTTGGGGCCCATCCGTGCACTGGAGCAGTGCCTTAACACTGGGGGTTTCAAACCTTTTCTGATCCAGGGACCCGCCCCATCCAGGCTCCGGGGCATCCAGGGGAGTCCCATCATGAGTTAGGAAGGGTTATATACTTAAAAAAAAATTCGATATAGTCACTGCATATCAAGTCTGCCCCCCTACAGCACCTTCAAGGACCCCCAGGGCCATAGGTTCTGATGTCTCCAGAGCTGATATATGCCTCCTAAGTTCAAAGGGAAATCGCCAGCATGTCACCAAAACCACGTAGCAGACCCCATGGAATTTTTTTTTTTCTCTGAACGGGTATTCGGAGAGAATTGTGTGTGACCTCGTCGACACTGTTTTGCGTCGTTCACAATAAAATTTGAGATCGTCAACGCCTATTAGTGCTCTATTTTGTTTTAGTTTTTACAACAAGCACATTCGACACGCACTCGATTTGTGAGGGCGGTGTGCCGATTGGGGTTTGTAAGGCAACGTGAATGAATATTGGTAAAGACAACCGTGGTAGTAGGAGCACCAAAGATATGTATTTAAAGAAGATACTTTCTTTATGCTTTAAATTTCATTGGCTGAATCTGAAGACTTTTCCCACGTATATAATATTTAAAAAGTAGCAGGATCTCCTGAGCCATAGGAGGAAGTAACACAGAGTGTGCAGTCTCTCCTGCAATAAAAAAACACAGAGAAAAAAATCCCCACCTGCAGTTCTCTTCTCCCTTTGGAGCGTTTACGATTCCAGAGCTTTGTTTGTGTCCAGGAGCCACCTTTGAACTCAGCCTCTCCTCCCGAACCACGTTTGTTTATGGCTCAGCAGCGCACTACGTTTCCCAGGGCGCACCCTTACCTGACTCGTCCGCCAGAGAGATGTTGGTGAAAGCGGTGTCCTCCTCCTCCATTTCTCCCTCCATGTTGTCGTCCGCGGCGGCGGCGGCGGCGTGGACGCGCGGAAGATCCCGCTGCACTGCGCCTCACCTGCGTCGTACCTGTCAGCTTCTGCCTCCGTCTCGAATTCCAGCTCCTCCCCCCTGCCGCACCACACCTGAATTATTCAAAGCGCCGCGGAGAGAGAGCCCGAAAAGCACCTGTACCTGCTCTACCTGACAAGTGGCTCCAGTGACGCACCATCGCCACGGCAACAGCGACAGCAGTGTCAGCGCGAAGTTACGGAAGAGCACGAGCTGACAAGGCAACAGCCGAAGGTCAAAGGTTAACACTCCTTTGGTTAAAGAGAAATCCACACACAGGCGTCATAAAGGAGCTCTTCTTCCTGTGTGGAGGGATGTTAACGATGCAGGGAGGGGAGACAGTAGGTTTTTATTTTGTGGTGGTACCAGGTAAGGACCGGCTCTAAGCAGGGCAGGGTCCAGCCCAACCAGAACCGGGTCCACTCCATTGCAGTCTTTCTCGTGTTCAGTTTTCCGAGCAGACATCCTTTTCCTGGGGAGATTATTTTGGACACCATCCATTCCTGCTGCCTCATATTTACTAAAGCAGTTCAGGCTTACTATAGTAGGGCATAGTAGAAGTTCCCTTCCCTGGATTCAAACCTGCAACCTCCTGTTTACCTGAACAATATCTGTTCTACATTTGTATGCTTATCTGTGTGACCTATGAAAAGCTAACCTGTTTCTTATAAAGCTTGGTATGCCTTTAAAATACATCTTAATATGAGGCCCTCCTCTAGTGTCAGGAGGGGTGTATCAGGGCCAGCATATAAGTGGCATTAGTAATGACACTTCATCCCTCTTCCTAACAGGCGAGCAGATCTGTCAGGAGACCGTTCTCAGAAACCATTTATCACTATGGAGACCAGCCAGTCCTTCCTGGTGCTGCCAAGGAGTTCCTGTTGCCACTTAAGAACATGAGAAGTGAGTTCCTGGGGAGTTCCAGACGAGCTCTTCCCTAGCCTCTCAGGCGCTCGCTGTCAGAGTGCCATAGTCCTGAGGTTACGGTGGCATTTCTGTCTCACGTTAGCCCTGCGTGTGGCTTTCAGGTGTCAATTAAGACCAGAGTGACGTTTTTTTTTCTTTTCAAACACAGTCTAAACTTAAGTGCAGCAATCGCTAAAACTAATTTACCACACAGGACCTTTTGAATAGAATGGTGTAACGCTTAGTGGCCTGTAAGGCAAAGTTAAGTGCGATTGTTAGTTGAATCCAGGCCTGTATCAGTGTGATCTGATGCTGTTTGATCTCAGCCATAAACTTGTTCCATTGAACGGGCAGTCTGCTCTTCCTCCTCATTAATTCCCCTCACCTCTCACACCACCTACGATCCCCCCCCCCCCCCCACCACCCCACCCCACCCCTCACCTGTAATCACACAGCCCATATTAATTAAACTTTTGAATTTCAGATTCCCCCCCCCCCCCCCCCCCCCCCCCCCAGCAGCCCCACACAGGACAGGAGGCTCTCAGCCTATTGGCATTCAGCTGAAGTGCTCCCTGTTCAGCGCAGTCTCAGAGTCCGTTTACCTCACGCTACGCACCGAGACCCGGATTCGCGCGCGAGAGAGAGAGAGGCGATGTTCAGAAGGCCCAATAGCTGGAGGGAAGGCGCTTTTGTTGTGTGAACAGCCTCACCGTTATTTAGCCACCTCTAGCCTTGTGGGAAATGCAGTGCGGAGGAGTTTGAGAGAGAATGGCGCTATCGTAGGCTACTGTGTGTGAGTCCTGTGGGCTGGAAGGTTTGCTGTCCGCAAAAGGCTGAGGAGTCACCGCCGCAGCCATGCGGCCATGCGGCCATGCAGCCATGCGCGTGCAGCCATGCGGCCATGCGCGTGCAGTTATGCAGCCATGCGGCCATGCCATGCGCATGCAGTCCAGGCTGGAACCGATGCAGCCGGTTAATAACTTGCAGCTCAGTCAAGCAGTTGACCTTCGTTTAACATGCAAAATGAGTTCATTTATGGTGCTCATTATGTTGCTCAAGATTAACTCTTTGTTTCTTTAATTGATTCATTATTGTACTACACTGTATCTGTTTGTTGACTTTTGTACGTATTTTCCATTGCGCAAATAAATAAATAACTCTCGGATGTGCAAAGAAGCATGTTTCCGTGTGGCTGGCCTTCACAGTAATAAACACATGAATTCGGTGGCATTCAATTATGAAATTACAATTCAATCTGCAGAGCTGGGAGATATGGAACGTTCAATGAAAGCCGAGGGCGTTTATCAGCGCGTTACAGCCCTGGACGTCTCATGAAAAGTCGTAGTCGTGTTATAGGGGGGGAGCGCATAATGACCGACGAGCCCAGAGAACGGGATCCTCATACAGCAGCATGTAAAGGGAGAAGCTGCTCAAAGGAACGGGTCTGAATGCTGTAAAATGGACCCACGATGCATTGTGCTCCGATCCCTATCGCCACATTGTCCTCCGCAGCGGAGCTCTCCCACAATGACGGTACGTGTTCTCCTGGATGTACTTGGAGGTTGGTGTGAATAAGCATGATAATGAACGTGAGTGACAATGACGGATCGTGCAAATTACATTAATGACATGCAAATGGGATTCAGGAAAGATGTGCTCGCTGAAAGTGTAAGGTGCCACTGAAACACCGGAGCTTGACTGAGTCAAATCTCTGACCTGCCCGCTATTGGCTAGCGGTATACTGCAATGACAAGGTGACCTCTCTCTCTCTCTCTCTCTCTCTGAGGAAGACCCAAGAACCCCGTGGCAAGAGCAGGGTGACAGACAGTGTTTCAGGGTTGAGACTTCACAGATTCTCCCCATCTAGTGGCGGTGTGCAGAACTGCAGTTGCACTGGAGGAGCTGCTCAAGTTCTCTATAGGCGCGTTTCCACCGCAGGAACTTTACCCCGGAACTAGGAACCTTTTGAGGAACTACGTGCGTTTCCACCGCAGGAACTAGGGTCTAAATTTAGTTCCGGGGGCTTTATTTTACCTCCAAAAGGTTCCTGCTCGGGGGGTAGTACTTTCCGAAAGTACAGGAACCTTTTGGGTGGAGCTTGCAGCGCTGAACATTTCTGATTGGTCGAGTACACGCAGCATTTTTTTGTATTTATTTTCAACCGCCATGTTTGAAAATATGCAGCCGCAAACCAATTTATTTTCATAATAACTTCAAATCAAACTTGTATGTTATGCGGCGCAGTAGCCTAGTTTTAGTTATAGCCTGCCAACGTCTTGGAATTATAACGTGTGCTCTTCTGTTCTTTTCTTGCTTTAGTATTCGTTTTATAAAATGCTAAGCATTCGTGCTGGGACAGCATATTACGTACCAAAACATTCAAACGGATTAATTCGGTTGCTGAATATTTTCTTCCGGATTTTCTTTGTTAGTCCGTTGTAATTGACTCAAAACGTTTGATACAGTTATGTGAGGTATGCGGTAGTTCTGCGTAATTCACATTGTTGATACAGTAAAAGCAAACTGGAAATCACCTTCCGCACTTTTTGTCAGAGAAAAATAACAGGTTAATTCTAGTAATCGTCGCTTTAGCTTTTTCTGACTGCCGTAATTTTACTCTGCCATTCTTCAATTCCACAAAAAGACCAGGAAGACTATGGACTAATTTATTGTGCATGGTTCGCATCTGGAGGGCACACTTCGCTGCTCGACTAGCAGTAACTTCGAAGGAAAGCAAACGGTGGCTGTACCACTGCTAATTTAAATTTTCACGCAAGTCCGAGTTTTCGTTCTATTCATGTCATTTTGCGATTAGCCTATATGGAATTGACAATGAGAAAGTAATCAAACAGCAAATTGTTTACAACGTGTGCATGTTTTCTGCTGTTGTTGCCAGTTATATTGGAAATGTGAATGCATTCTGTCGCTTCGGATGTCAAGACATGAAAGTGAATGTTCGCATAAAAACATAATGAATGTGCTTGAGAGGATATATAAAACAGTTACAATCTGACTATTGGCCTGTTATATCCTTTTTGTTGCATAACAACGGTCCAAGTTCAACTACCAACGACAGTTTTGCTTGACAACGGTAAAATATGCCCAAACGGCTGCAGAAGAATATTTCAATTCCAGGTGATTAAATTGATAAAAAAAATCAATAAATACAAAAGTAACCATATATAGTCATTGTTGGTAACCCGTTGTATATAAGTGGAATAAACCCCTCCGGGCTGTCCCGGTTATTAGAAAATAATGTAGGCTACTTCGGTGGTAGTATGGGGTTACAGAATAAATCATAGGACAGATGGACCGACGACAACGTCGCTATTTTACACGTCAGCGAACTAATTTGCCTAATCTTCGCGGAACTTTAGACCCCGGTGGAAACGCAGGCAACCATTGTTTGAAGGAACCTTTTAGTTCCTGGAAAAGTAGTTCCTGGGACTAAAAGTTCCGGGTAATTTGGTGGAAACGCGGCTTATGACTGACTCAGGGTTGCTGAAGAAGTCGCTAGTGCGGGGTGTGGGGTATGACATAGCCACTAGTTCCCAGCAACATTCATCAGCAGAGTGCATGTGTCAGTGTTGAAGAACTCCCACTGCTTTCAGTTACCAGTAGATCATCATCCCTGCACCCCCCCCCCCCCCCCCCCCCCCCCCCCACACGCACACACACACAGTCTCCTCCCCTGTCACTTTGGAATCTTGCACGGTGGGAGGGTGGGGGCTGGTGGGGTGGTCAAGAATCTCCTTCTGGCAGTCAGGAATGAGCCTTTTTTCAGACTCCAAATCAAAGATGAGCTGAATTGCTCCCCGTCACAGGCTTGGCAATGAAACGGAATCACACTCCTGAATTGGGACAGTCCCTCAGGGACCGATGTCACAGAACACAGGAACTACACGTCTTACATGCACATTCGTCCAAACAGACCATCTACTAAAATGCACAATGCATTCATTCACCATTCATGCTGCACAACATTCACAATGCAATTATCCACTAATGATGTACAGTGAGAGGAACCCCGTGTAAATCACTGCAAATGTAAATCCTGACTAACAGCCACAGTAAATACTGAGGACATGGCAGAGACCACACATCCTGTAAGAATGTGCGTGGCCTTGCAGTTCAGAAATATGTGTTTAACTTTCCCATGGCGCAGAAAGAACACTAATAATATTTTTTTTCTTAAATAAAGTTTTCTTTCCATTTAATGGATAAGAGGTTGGACCGTTTAAAGAAGTACAGAACCAGTGAAAACTGAACTCCCCTGTTAACCCAAAGTGTTCCACTCATATTGAAGGGCGTGGCTATGGGTATAGCTACAGGAGATGACTTTGCACTGGGTGATCTGTTCAAAGAACACTAGATGAATAAGTTGTTTGTGTGACTTTTTGGCTTTATTTCGATTTCATTCATCTCAACACATTTCCTCTTGGACGTGACGATGGGTATCGTAATATGGTGAAAAAAGGTTATGTGTTAAAAATTATACACGGCATCCTTATTGTTAAATGTATTGGCACACAAAATTTGAGGAAATAAAAGGTGTTGTCGGGACGTAAAGCGCAGTCCACATTTAAATATTCAGGAGGCAGACAGACGAGAGAGGGATTAATGATCATAAGGGATCGGCGTAATGGGGAATAAAATGGCTCTCCTAAGGGGCTTGGGTAAAGACACTTCTTGTTTACCTTTTTAGATCACCAGATTGCGGTGTTGAAACGCCCCACTCTGTGTGTGTGTGTGTGTGTGTGCGCGCGTGTGTGTTTGTATGTGTGCTCCTCCACAAAAAGCCAAAACACACTGCAGTGATTACATGCCATTATGAGTGTGACTGAGCATTAAAAACTGGGAGTATAAAATCACAGCTGATGACTTAAATATTTAAAAGATGTTCGCATTTTCAGTGCTTTCAGAGATTTTCCAATTACAAACATTTTGCTTTATATCATCTTCAGATCTTATGGATGATGTTCCAAATGCTGAATTAATTCTCTCTCCAAAACAATAAAGAACTTTTAAAATTTGGTTTCTCACAGAAAGATTCTGATTAATTGTTTATGAATGAAATTAAAATACTCTAATGCACCAGATAGGAGGACATACACAGTAGGCCAAATGGATAATTTAGCAATTTGCGCACACTTGCAAATGTATACACACTAAAACACACAAACATGCGCACATACACACACGCACACATGCACACACGTGCACACACACACACACGCACACAAAACACACACATACACACAGATACACACATGCCCACACCCACTGCAGGTAGACAGATACACGTGTGTAGGCCTGTTTATTCCACTGGAGACAGTCAGCATCACAGGCACCACCCAGGTACAGACTGACCTCCATTTTTCAGGAAACGTGCATCTGAACTATAGCACCCCCTGCTGGCGAGGGCAGGTGACAGCACAAACTGCCGGTGTGCGAGCAGACAGAAAGACAGGACGCAACCCTCTAACGAAGCAAATCCGCTTGCTTCCCTCCTCCCGATTACCCGTCCCACTGCGTTCAGGTGTCAGTCACGCCTCCGTGACTCTCCGAACACAAAGTCCCAAAAGCCGAGACTGACAACCAGCCACCAGAGAGAGAAGAGCTTTGTTCACGTTGTCGAACAAACCGCGCCGCTGCGATTTCGGTAAGTCTCCTCCTCCCGTTTTATTGGCTCGTTTGGTGCACGCCTCGGAGATCCCACAGAGCGAACGCTCCTGGTTTTCTGTCCGTACCTGGAGGTGCGAGGCTGACCCGGCTCCTCTCCTCTCGCCCGCGTTCAGGCGAAATGTTTGGCCGGCGTTGTTTGAGTTCTTTCAGCATAGCGTCGACAAACAGTGTTCTCTTCAGCCAAGGCCAGGGGACTACGGCAATGTGTGCTCTGCTGTTTGAACAAAAGGCGCATTTGGAAGGCATTCTCATACCTGTAAAAGGCCTCGGTAGAACTGGTATTGATGTAAACACAACTACGTGCGAGATAATTCACTGCCCTGTGACACACAGGGTTTATCACCAATTAAAAAAGCTCTGGAGTTACTTTTTAAAATGACCTCACACAGAATGTTGAAGACTGTACAGTCAGTCCTGCTTGTATCTGTGAGCTGTGCAGGTGAGCTTGGTGTTTGGTCAGTGAGCTTGCCGTTTGGTCAGTTTGACAGGAACCTGCATCAAGAGGCCAGGTGAGCTTTTTTTTGCTGGTGCATCTAGGCCGGTTTTTTTTTTTTTTTTTTGCTGGGTCTATAAACAAAAATACGGTCACGTCATATCAGAACCAGCGCTGTCTCCCCCCCCCCCCCCACCGCCCTGGTGTGACTGTCGTCCTCGGATCTCCCAGCTTGATCCGGTTCCGTCACACTGCTGCTCCTCCTAGAGAAAGGCTTTTTACTGAAGCCTCACTGTGTGCTGGTGTTTATGACAAATATTGCAATAAACTATCGTTCAATAAGCAGTTCCATGTCAAGATAGCCTCATACATAGATAGATATAGAGACAGACAGGCAGACAGACTGACTAACTGACCGAGTGACTGGCAGACTGACTGACTGACTGAATGACCAACTGACTGACTGACTGGCTGACTGACAGACAGACAGAGAGACAGACAGACTGGTAGATGCTGTTATAGCAGTTCTCTGGCTTTCCAGCCAGGTGACTCTCAGATGGCTCGTTGCTGCATTCTGGTGGCTCACGGCTGGGCTGGGGCTGTACTGGGGCCTGCCAAATTGAGGGGGGTAGTCAGCGGGGGTGACCCCCCCGCAGCATCTGGTGGAGGGGGAGCAGGTGTCCAGCTGTCCGCTGGGCTCCTCCAGCACCTGAGCCACTGCTGGCCCAGTCACTGCTGCCCCCTACAGGCCACAAACAGTCCAACCACTGGCCCAGTCACTGCTGCCCCCTACAGGCCACACACCACCCAACCACTGGCCCGGTCAGTGCTGCCCCCTACAGGCTACACACCATCCAACAGTACAGCATGAGTATGTTAACCGCTACATACTTATGCCACTGCTAGAGACACTGCCAAAGCTGCTCTCTCTGACTCTCCCTCTCTCTCTCGCTCTCTCTCTCCCTCTCTCTCTATCTTCCTCCCTCTCTCTCCCCATCTATCTCTTTCCCTATCTCTCCCTCTCTCTCTCTCTCTCTCTCACACACACACACACACTCACTCTCTCCTTTCTTAATCTCTCACACATTCACTGTCTTTGTGTCACTCACTCACTTCTCTCTCTCTCTCTCTCTCTCTCTCTCTCTCTCTCTCTCTCTGTGTACACACTCACTGTTTTAACAGAAGGAGACATGACACCACACGCAGTAATTGCTTTAGGTCAAGGTTCCACGATGTAAAGATGCTCATTAGGTTGGAGCTGGCCGGTGGAATCTGCACTGTCCGCATTAGAGAGTTCCTGCCCACTGCACTTTTTAGTCATATCTTCCGATTTGGAGGAAATGCGCACACGGAAAAACAGATCTCACAGGGATGCTGAACCTTGTTTGTAATCGCCATGGCTCCCTCAGCCCAGGAGCATCCCATCCATAACCCAGCCAGGAGTGTCCCTGTAACCCCCCAGGAGTGCCCCTGCAACCCAGCCAGGAGTGTCCCTGTAACCCAGCCAGGAGTGTCCCTGTAACCCAGCCAGGAGTGTCCCCATAACCCAGCCAGGAGTGTCCCCATAACCCAGCCCAGGAGTGTCCCTGTAACCCAGCCAGGAGTGTCCCCATAACCCAGCCAGGATTGTCCCTGTAACCCAGCCAGGAGTGTCCCTGTAACCCAGCCGAGGAGCGTCCCTGTAACCCAGCCAGGAGTGTCCCCGTAACCCAGCCAGGAGTGTCCCTGTAACCCAGCCAGGAGTGTCCCTGTAACCCAGCCAGGAGTGTCCCCATAACCCAGCCAGGAGTGCCCCTGCAACCCAGCCAGGAGTGTCCCTGTAACCCAGCCAGGAGTGTCCCTGTAACCCAGCCAGGAGTGTCCCCATAACCCAGCCAGGAGTGTCCCTGTAACCCAGCCAGGAGTGCCCCTGCAACCCAGCCAGGAGTGTCCCTGTAACCCAGCCAGGAGTGCCCCTGTAACCCAGCCAGGAGTGTCCCCATAACCCAGCCAGGAGTGTCCCTGTAACCCAGCCAGGAGTGTCCCCGTAACCCAGCCAGGAGTGTCCCTGAAACCCGCCATTATGTGGCGGGCTGTGGTGCATGATGGGCGATGTGCCAGCGATGGTTTAGACAGCCCGTGTACACACGATCATGAAAATGTACTGTCTCGATGGAGATGGCCGCCCTCTCCACTGCACCTGTGTTAAATATGCCCCTGCGCTTGAGGGTGAACGTTTGAGCGTGCAGTTAAAAATGCCCTCTCATTCCCTGTGCGTTTTGTTTCTCGTTTACAAAGTCCAGGATTTCCTGGTCAGGCAGGCACCATGTGATCGTCTCTGTTTCTGCGGCGTCTTTTCTTCTTCTGTGTTTTTCTGGGCGGCGCAGCCAGCAGATGCCGAATTTGGCAGCGGGCTGCGGAGCGCTCGGGTCAGGGGGGGGACCGGCCCATCTGTTCCCCTGTTTTCGCTGGTGCCGGAGACCCCACCGCGCCCCCCCCCCCCCCCCCCCTCTCTGAAAGCACAGGGACCCGCGCGTCCTGCGAAAACCACCCCCCCACGGGACGGCGGGGGCGTGGCCCGGGGACCGGATGGGCGTGCGAACGGGCTCGGGGCGCCCCGCGCATTTTGGCGAACGCTCAACACACCCCAAACTTTATCAGGCTCGTGTTCATTCTCAGCAGAGACATTTCGATAGCGTGCGATATGATTTCGCGTGCGTGCCGTTGTCACCACTGTGGAGATGATCAATGCACCACCTGCAGGAACGACGAAAAAAAAAGAAAAAGCAGATTTTTCAGAGCGCTGGGGAGATGGCAGCAGAATGTATTTTCTGAAGCATTATCAGTGCCGTTCGGCTAGAAGCCCCTCGAGCAAAGCTCGCTGTCGACGGCGGCTAATTCCGAAAAACACAAGGGTGTTAAATGTCTCGTCTCTCGCTGTACAAACAGGAAGAGGAAAACCACTGAGCGCCGTTAATTTGAATTCCGGTTTTAATGTCTTCGTCGCGGTTCCATTGTTGTTCTCCACGAACGGCGTTGTCACGACGCGCGATGCCAGAATGAGCCAGAATGAGCGAGGCTCATTAGGAAAACCGTCTAATTCTGCGTGGAGTTACACTCCATTAGGGTCCTGCCTGTGTGAGCTCACGTAGTTAACTTGAGTTTATGTTTTTTTTTACATCGAATGTTTTCCATTTGGATGGGGTTGATTGTCGTATCGTTGTCATATTATATTTAGAGTTTTGCTATTTTTTGCTGAATTAAAAATGGGTACAAACATGCTTTTTTTGTCTTTGGAAGTGCTTTTGCCTCAGAAAAACATGTTAGAGGATTCATGCAGAGGCCCCAAGATACTCAAGACCATCAGATGAAGCCAGTTCTGTTTGTTATGACACTTCCGCAGCAATGATGGACATTTTTTCACATACTGCCCATCACTAAAAAACATGCACTAACAGTACGTAGTATGTTTAGTAAATAGTATATATATTGAGGACATAGTAGTTAGGAGGCTGTTTCCAACACAGGCTGGGTGGTTTGGCCGATGGTCAACCAATCACTGCCCTTGGGTTTAAGCTTGTCCTGACTTTCATGGCAGGACAGTTTTATGAGGTTGATGCTCTGTGTGAAACATAGACAGGACCTAGGCTGCCATGTTTACGACGATGTCTTGCGTGAGGACGAGGTCAGCTTTATTTATGTCATTTGCCGACTCTGTGTGTTCAATGTGCTCTAATTAGCTCTGGATCACAGCTTGATCCAGAAGTGGCCCTTCGACCGGAGGGGGCTTTTAAAAAGTCCAACTGGATGCAAGTTGTGACATCAGAAACATAAAAATAACGTTTCTGCGGAATAATTAATTGCATCAACTTAAAACCTGCATTAAGAGACCTACATCTAGGCAAAGTTCCGAGGACCAATCTGATTTGACTTCAACTGCCACGCTAGGGAAGGATCGGCCTTCCGAAGCAGTTGTTTTGTTTCTTTTGTTATAAGCAGCGATGAGATATTTGTTGTACCAAATATGCTTTTTATCTGAATCAGATTACAAATGCGAGCCAAGGTTTAGCAGTTCAGTGTCACACTGAGGAGCTAATGTGCTTTTGGGACAAAGCAGCTTATTAGCTTCCAAGGTAGCTGCAGCAATGTCGTCTACATTGAAGGAATTTAACAGACACTCTTATCCAGAGCAACGTTCACAGTTTGCATTCTTCACTTACGATTCATTTAGACAACTCGATATTTTTCTGAAGCAATTCAGCTGGAGTACTTTGTTCAAGGGTACAACAGCCATGCCTTTGTAAGGAGTCAAATCTATGATCGTGGCGTTGCAGGACCAGTTCCCTGATCATTAGGCGACACTGTCACTCATGCTAGGGACCCAATGGCTGCTCCTCTATGCTCCTCAGCCAGACAGCTCACTCTTTAACCTGCAAAAATGCATGCCACTCATTCACAGTTTCGGGACACCTCAGATATACAAGCGGGGTTTAGTCTCTCAGGTGTGAAGGATTCACAATAAAGTGAAAGACCAGAAAGTAGCTTTGTGAATATTACTGGCTTGTGTAGCTGGCAACCACATGACCATTCCATTGTTTAAAAAAAATTTTTTTATTAGGTTGTCCAAAAGAATTAGCTGCTTCTAGAGGCCACTTATACTGAGAACAAAGTTCACGGTAATGAAAGGAAACTGCCATGTTTGTTTCTTTCTTGTAGCTACTGAGATCTGCAGTCTTCCAAAAAAAAATTGCTTTTTTTTTTTTTAGTACCTGGGAAAATTATTTATGAAACTTGTCACAGAAAGAATCCAGAAATTGATACAGACTTGTGTTCTGCTGTGATGAAGAAGAATCTTCTGGACTTTCTGAAAGACACGATGTTTACAAAGAGCCAAGAGCCACAATTTTGGGCCTGGGTTTTAAAAAGCCAGTGAATGCTTGGCTCTCACTGCAGAGTCTCTGAACCCCACAGAGAAAAAGAGAAAGTCTGCAAAGAGGAAGAGGCTTTGAAAAGGGATGGATTCAGATTGACCAAGATAATCCCAGACACACATACGACTCATTTGTCCTGTAGTCAATAGCCAAGTGGAATCTGACTCGGTTTGTGTCCACAAGAGTATCATCTGAAAACAGAGTTTTTGTTTGAAGACAGAATCATCTAGATTAGATTGTATGCTCTGGCATTATGATTTGCCTTCACTGGAACTAAGGGGCCTAGCCCAAACCATAAAAACAGCCCCCTTCTCAATCCCCTAAAACTGAGAAATAGGTGCCCATGTTATCCCCACTAAGAGCACTGTGTAATCACACATTCTGACAGCATTAGCGAGAGCAAAGCCTCTTAGCATCGCTGTTCAGAGCCCTTCTGGCCACTGCTGAAGCTGCAGCTTCTCCTCCCCAGTGCTGGATCCCAGGTTCGAGGACCCGCTCAGAGTACTGTGTGCTCTCAGCCTCCTCTCCCCGCACCCCCGAGCCCTTCCGGATCGGGACGGCAGACGTCACCAGCCTGGGACATAAGAGACAGGGCCAGGATCAGGGGAGGGGACTGTTCTCACGTGTGTCCTGTCATGAGCCAAGTCTGGGGGCGGTGGTGGTGGGGGGGGGGGGGGGGGGGGGGGGGGGGCAGCTCGGGGGGGGGGGGGTTTCAGGGGCTGATCCTCTTGGCCAGAGCAGCAGCATCCCACTGTGCCCCAATCTGCCAGTACTACAGGATAAAGAGCTGACCACTCACTCACTCACACACACACACACACACACACACACACACACTCACTCACTCACACACACACACATACACACATACACACACACACACACACACACACACACACACACACACACACACACACACACACACACTCACTCACTCACTCACTTACACACACACACACACACACACACACACACTTACACACACACACTCACTCACTCACACACACACACACACACACTCACTTACACACACACACATACACACATACACACACACACACACACACACACACACACACACACACACTCACATTCACTCTCTCTCTCACACACAAACATGCACACACAGTTTGTGCCCTAGCGGTCCTCCTCAGCAAAGCAAACACAGAAGCATCCTGACTTTCCTCAGAGTGACTGGCGTCTAACTGCATGTGTGGGATAATGCTCGCCTGACACACGTCCTGAATTCTCATGACAACTGATGAGGACATGAGGTTTCACTTCAGCAGGGTGTGAAACCAGTCGGCATAAGATCTCCATCGTGTGTCCAAATTACGTGAGAGACTCCAGGACCTGTGACACAGGAGAAGAGTCCTGTGTACGCCACGAGTGGACTTCGTAGCACGGGGGTCCATAGCCTGCGCTAGGCTAATCCTTGGATCTCATCCATACAAGTTTCAATGGCAGAGTGGTTTCCTCTGGGCAGACAGAACGCCCCTGTCCCTGTGCAAGGGCAGCCATTGTTTACTCGATAACCCCCCCCCCCCCCCCCTACCATATCACCCCTTCCATAATGCCGCCCCATAACCCCCTGACCCCCCCCCAGCGGAGGCCTGGTCTCACGGCCGCTCGCGGCGCTGTATGGATGTTGACCCGCTTGCTCTGTTGTTGGCGTTCCAGCAGCCAGGAGAGGAACTGCCGGACCCTGCGGAGCTGCCGTCAGGTCGCCAGGGCGACCAGGGGGTCAGATGGTCACACCGTGTCGGCTTCTCGCCGGCGACCTCTCTACCCCGCCCCACCCCGCCCCGCCCTACCCCACCCCGCCCCGACCCTACCCTACCCCGCCCCGCCCCACCCTACCCCACCCCGCCCCACCCCACCCCACCCTACCCCACCCCAGCCCCGCCCAGCTCCCCTCACTCCCCAGGGCACCCAGAGCCCTGTCCCCATCTGTCCCCCACCCCTTATCCCCAGCTTATCACAGCGAGAGGGCCCCAGAGCCGCCCTGCTTGTCATGCGATTCTGGGGGGGGGGGGGGGGGGGGGGTGACAGGCAGGGGGGGTCTCTCCACTTAACAGGCTTTTCCAGGCTGTAAGTGCACCCCTCCCACTCTGAGGACGGCTACAGTAAGAAAATCTTTGAGCAGAAACTCAGTGATTTCAGCTCAATTGTTGCAGTTCTTTTTCTCTCTCTTTCTCTCGCTCTCTCTCTCTGTCTTATTCCCTCTTTCCCACTCTCTCTCTCTCTCTCCAGAGGGCCTTTTTCTTTGAGTGAAAGGAGCACAATGTATGAAAATTGACTCCAGACCACCCCCTTCAGCAGCCGGAGCACAAGTCAGTGATCAATCAATGTCAGGACTAACTAGAGGACATTCATCCTTAAACACCTTTACCCATTTAAATGCCTACAGCGCAGACATTTTATTGTGTTTTCCACAGATTTTACGTTTCAGACTTAACACTCCATTCCTCTAAAATAATAATTACCTGAAGAATAAAAAAAAGACGGCTCAGTAGTAAGAAAAAGCAGGGTTTTTTTGACATCGCCTGCAGTTCCGTTTCTGTCTCAGCCGGCTCCACCAGCCTCAGTATGAAGCCTCCGTGTGTACGGCCTCTTGCTTTCTCTAAAGAGGCCTGCATCTGCGTGTTGCCTAAGCCAGCCAAGTACATTTGCAGTGCGCCTGAATCCGTTTTATTAAAAAAGTTTCGTTTTTGACATATTTGCTCCTCGAAGGGCCGTCTGCTACACTCAGATGCTTTTCCCAGAATGCAACGGGGAAAAGCGCTTTATATTTTTTACATGGGGGGGGGGTGGGGGGGGGGGTCTTCTAGTCAACATTGCTACAGCTAGTCAAGGCGAATCTATTGTTGTTCCAGCACAGGTCTGGGCATCACAGCAGTTCAAGCCTACGACATGGACAGGAAGCTGCCAGTGGCGTTTATTTATTTATTTATTTTATTTATTTTAGCTCCATCCGTTATCTGATCGAATCGCCTTTCAAATGTTTTCAGAACTGCTTGGCTGCCCACTTGAGAGATTTCATTTAACTTGTTTTTAAAATTCTTCCCTTACATTTACCAGGAGGTGAGGAAACGGCATTTGGATGATTTTAACATGTACGCAGCACTGGACCTACAGTAGCCTTTGAGGGAACATAAGCAGAGGCCCAGAACCAAACATTATAAATAATATATATAATTCAGGATAATTAGGGACCCCCCTGGTGGTTTTGGGGCTGCAAGAGGAACAGATCGACACTGGTGCCTAAATCTTCAGATTCTGCTTTTCATTTTGCCCATTGAAATATGATCAGAATAAAATGGATAAAATAAGATCTCTGCCTCGAAGAATATGTGAAAACAATGTAAGGAGGTATAAGCATATTATTTTCGACCTGTGCACCTGAGTGATTACATATAAATCCTTCGAGACAGTATTAATTTTAAAAAAGGTACATTTTCTGAATTTGCCACAGTTTTTTTATGAATTAATTTACTATATTGGTTCATTCATGTATTCAGGAATTAAGCAGATATTAAGTGCTATTCTGCCACACACAAGGCTGCTGGATATAATTATTGGACAACGCCTTTTTTTAAAAAATCTTTATTTCATACTGACTGACACTCCTAAACTTTTATTTTCTGTTTCTGGTGAGCATGTGTAATTATAGTTCCAGAAGCCCAGGGGTGCACTTTTTGTTCGGGCGCTGTGAGAGTTTGCAGGCGTGACGTGCGGAAAGACAGACTGTTTGAGTTAAGCGGCGCGATTGCACAATAGAATTTGGAATAGTTAAGCTGCATAAGTGTTTAATTTTGAACAGCAAGATGTGCCTTCTCTGTTCCGCCGCGCGCGGCGTTGCTGACAGCTGACGGCTGCAGCAGCACTCGTGCTGCACTCCAGGAACAGATGATGGATCGGGAGACACGCGAAGGAACACCAAATCCTTCAGATCGGAGTTTGGCAGAAATGCATCTTCAGTTCGTACTGTGTAGTGCCATGGCATTGGCGTCTGAATTTTTTTATTAGCAAAAACAATGAAAAATGTAAATTAATTATTACCAACAGCAGTGAATAGCTTTTTTAACCCTTTGAAGGGTAGGTTTTTTTTTCTTCAAAATTCTAAGTCAGTGCTTCTAGAACTCCATTACGTTCAATCGCCAGCAGTGATTGTGACAACATCAGCATTAGAATGTTCAGATGAGAATGTTCTAATCACGTATTTGTGACCTCACACCTTAACGAGTCAAACAGAGATGTGTTTAAGCTGGGAAGATTCATTGGGTCTGTACAGCCGGGGTCCAGCTACTGGGGTGGAAGTGTACCCCCTGGACAGGACCAGGGATGATAAAATGGTAGTAAGAATAATACGCCATCAATTTCAACAGACAGGACCGCTACCAATCACGCCGTGCATTGGTCTTAAGAAATAAAATGACCCCAATGGTGACTGGTGGACACTTCCTGGCCGTGCTTTGGAATGCAGAGTCCCAGTACAGCCAGAAAGTTTCCACCAATCACCACCAGCTTTCTTCCTTCCTTCACGTGTGATTGGTGCAGCTTCTCTCTGGTTTCTATGTGAAAACTGACCAGACATCATTCCCATCCCTTTTTTATTATCTCCAGACAGGACACAAGTGTATTGCATGGCCGTTACCCATAATCCCTCTCTTTGCAAGGCTGACGGCCTTGTTGGGAGGCTTCCCATGATTCAACTGGGGACTGAACCAGGGGTTCAGAAGTAAAGGCAGATGCTCAAACCGCAAGACCACTGAACAAGTCAAATTTCCATCCGCATATATTCAGACAGAGCAAGAGTTAGCAGGAGTTAGCTACTGTTGAAGCATCTGTCCTATGGTCAGCACACACTATTCCCAAAGCCATGCTCCATTAATGTGTTTAGACCACTCTCTGGTGGTCATTTAAACATGCTTCGCAGTTTAGTTCTGGTCACTCCCTGTATTACAGACCGACTCAGGCTGAGGTTCATTCACATTTATCCTTTAACTAAAAAGAAAGATAAATTAATTAATCAATAAAAGCTAGAATTATTGCCTTTTTCTTCACATACAGTTTGATGAGTTCAGCAAAGACCAAGGTTGGGAATAAAAAGAGCAACATTTGCCTTTACTTGAGAGGGTTAAGGAAAACCATTGATTGAATACAGACCTCGGCCTTTAGAGACCGTCAGACTCAACTAAAGATGGAAGTTATGCATGAGTCTTACACAACAACAGAAGAAGAAGTCTTAGAGAGCCCTCAAAGCGTGACGTCAGAACCGCTCACTTACACACGTACACATTAGTGGGTAACCGACACAGCATTACAGCCCAAATGCTATGCAGTTGCTAACAGCCTATCTGTGACTCCTGTTTTCATTTTTTCTGGACAACAGTCAGACACTGTTTACAGACATTTAATGGGTGGGGGGGGGGGGGGGGGCGGAGAGAATGTAGAACAGAAAAGTTGTTGTGAGGCAAATCGGAACAAGTAAGTCCTCCTGGCTGGCGCTCCAGTCCGGGATTTGAAAAGAGCCGGTAATGTCACGGTGTTACTTTACGATCTTCACAGGCATTCTCCGGCCTCGCAGACCAACTCGGCCAGTTCATTCTCTGCGTTCAGGTCGCTGCGTGCCGCCTCCGAGCTGAAGAGCCGAACGCACCCGGCTCCTTTTTAACATGTGGACAGCTGAAGAACGTCACCAGCGAGGCGCTTTCAAACTGAGAACCAACAGTCGCAAATAATCGCTGGCGTCAAGAATGAATTCTGATTCAGACTTTAATGCTGCTTCCTTTTGCATTTTTTGAATATTGATCTAGATTATATATCACATAAAATAACTGAAATAGTTATCAGGGGCCTGTTTGCTGGTGGAAAATTATATTTATTCGACCAAAAACATGGGTATACTATATACTATTATACCACCTGTTATATATTGGGGTTATATATAAATAAACCTTTAGAAAATAAAGGTTTATTTGATTTTTAGAATGGTATTGTTATAGACAATTGAGCATTATATTTTATCAACACTGATTAGTTAACACCTGTCAGTGGGAGCGCTGCAGACGTGTCCCATGTCTGGATTCACAGGTCTCGCATGTCAAATTCAGTACTTTTTTTTTTGCAGGTTGTTTTGAAAACAGCATGACTTAGCAAAATGAAAACAGTAATTTGCTGCTTAAAAAAAAAACACGCGCTGTATGTGTGGTCATGCCATCACCGCTGCTGCGATGTTGATGAAGCAGACCCACGCCCAGCTCGCGGACCGAGAGCGTTTACCGTTGGCTGCACGCGGCAGAGGCCAAACATTGGCGGGATGAGCTCAGGAGACGGAACAGGTCAAAACAAGCTTCGCCCGATTGTGCCCCGGTCCCATTTTAAACGGAGTAGGGGTGACATCATGCTACCGACTCGGTGGTTGCAGTGCACTTCACAAATGGAGCTGTTTCGTGGTTAGCAGGTATAACGTGTAGCATTGGGTATGTTGTTATTGGTGCCAAATGCTAAATAATATACTTGCTAAACAATGACTGCAAGGTAATCTGCTCATTCTTTTTCAGAGAACACACCCAAACAAGGTAAAGAACAGGTATACAGATTTTTTTTGATGCATAGTTGTGTGTCACAGACTTTTAACACTGCCCTGATGCTGGAATACAGGCTAATTGTGTTACACAGGTGAAGTACCTTATGTGATGAAGGACACTATTTTAAATATTACTGAGATAAAAAGAGTACCTCACCTCTGCGTTAAGGCGCTATTTATTGACCACTGGTCCTGGTGAGTTATAAATACATAGGTGATCTACTGTCATTTCATAATTCTGAATTGCTTATTATTAATAATAATAATAATAATAAATAATAATAATAATAATAAGAAGAAGAAGAAGAAGAAGAAGAAGAAGAGGAATGGTGTTAAGTTCAAAGCTAACATACAGTCACTTTGTTATAATCAGAATTATACCATATAGGCCCAATTCTGTCAGAATTAAACTAATATACTGTGAGGTGCACAAAACAAGCAATCACACAAAGCTGGCTCATCACCACTCAGTTCAAAGACATACATTCTATGTCAACCTACTTTGCTGTGTGTGTGTGTGTGTGTGTGTGTGTGCACAGTGGTGTGGTATGTGGAGGGGGGGGGGGTTAGGATTATTCCCAGGGACCTGACTGACTGGAGCCCTCAAAAAATTGTGCAGGGATGGGGTGGCCTGGGGTGGCGGGTCCCAATGTGAGATCTTTTCATAGGGCCCAAAATACCGTGTGTCCGTGTGTGCGCATGTGTGTTTGTGTGTATGCGTGTGTGTGTTTGTGTGTGAATGTGTGCATATTAACATATAAACACCACAGTTTAATATTAAAATCAACATTTTTAAAACACCTGCACTCATTGCCTTTTCAGCAGTGAATAAGTGAAACTTGCAAACAGAGAAGCAAGCGAGGCATTATAAAAAAAAAAAAAAGGCGCCATCGGTTTATGACGTGGCGTATGCTCCGGAGATTGAAGGTATTTACAATGTAAGGCACACGTCTGTCTCTGCCTAATGACATTTGCATATCTTTATCAAAGAACATGGACAGACATAATGAGCGGGCCGAATGCATCTAATTATGGCTTTATTAGCATGATTATCGCCGCGCTCCTCTGTGCCGACGAGCCGCCTGTTTCCCTCTCCTCTCGCTCGCTAATCGGCTGAGAGAGGGGAAAGGTATGTGTTGTCATCGCTGTTGACTATATTGAAAAGGCCTCATAATTTGCCTAATAGAATAGTCTTTAAAAAAAAAAAAAAAAAACCCTTCTCTTGTTACCGCTGGTAGGATACCCACTCAGAAGCAGAACTGCTCTCTCCTCCCTTCTGTTCCCTTCCCCCCTCTTTTTTTTTACTTTCACTCCTTCTCTGCTCACCTATACACCCCTCCGCCCCCCCCTCCTCCGCCCCCTCCCCTCAAAACCAACATCATAGCCTATCCCCCATAAATCTGTCCCTCTCCCTTTAGAGTTATGCTCCTCACAATGCCCCCAAAATGCAATTATGCCCCCCCGGGAAAAACAGCAATTCCTCTCCCCCGTCCAGGGCTGATTTGGTTTGCGAATTCTCTGAACAGGACCATAGTCCTCTAGCCCCATATCCATTGGGTGAGGGAGGTCATTCAACACTGTAGAAATAACGCATTTTCTACTCTAAATACATCTGTGTCGGTGTGGCTGTTGTGTATTACGTGTTTCTGGACACCAAACGCAGAAAGACAAATCAGCATGTTTTAAAAATGGTCTTTTTTAAAATCCACGACACCTTCAGATGAACGATGGACAGATTTTTCTGTTTATATGTGCAGAGTCCCATCTGTGATCCGAAGACAACGCAGCACAAGCTGGAGTGTTAGACGTGTCAAAGAAACGCTGCATCGATCATTCGCTCACTCCCTGTAGGTCACGATGCTTTTGCTCCACTTAGATTCGCTGCGTATTCGAGGGGAGATGTTTCACAAGAACATCGCTAACTGGCTTACTGGTCCGGGCTAATTAGCATGGCGAAACTGCACAAATATGCACATCGTTTAGACTAGCTAGCGAGCTGACTAACCTGACGGACTAGGACGACCCCCCCCCGTGCCCCGGCAGGAGCTGCTGAAGAGGGTGAGGGGGGTGACGGGGGTGAGGGGGGGTGGACGGCCTGGTCTGTGTGCTGATGGAGAAGATCGACGGTGAGCTGCTGGATGCTGCAGGTAGCTGCGCAGGTGGTAGGCCTTCACTGTCAAATAGAGCTGCTGGATGCTGCAGGTAGTTGCGCAGATGTAAAGCCTTCACTGTGAAACAGAGCTGCTGGATGCTGCAGGTAGCTGCGCAGATGTAAGGCCTTCACTGTGAAACAGAGCTGCTGGATGCTGCAGGTAGCTGCGCAGGTGTACGGCCTTCACTGTGAAACAGAGCTGCTGGATGCTGCAGGTAGCTGCGCAGGTGTACGGCCTTCACTGTGAAACAGAG
>CM045887.1:1785000-1837500 GCA_025169545.1 Anguilla japonica | reverse complement strand
GGGGGTGGGGGAGGAATGGCTATCCCAGAATCCTCTTCTGTGTCATCCAGTGACTGGTTCAGAAACTGACTATAGGAAATCTCCCAAATCAGCTTGGCTCTCCCAAACCATAGAACCAGCAACTGGTTCAACAGCCAGCCACTGGACTCTCCCAAATCACCTCTACTGACTGTGCTGATAAAAACATTGCTGAAAGTAGGAGTGGTTTTAGGGTTTAGTTTAGTTCAGAAATCTTTGTCGGATAAACCAACAGAAACGCAGCTAACAGAAGATCATATGAGGATAAGCGTGGAGCCGACAGCAGCCCTGGCATTATATGGGGCGTGACTAATCAAACCCACAAATCTGCTCGCGCCAGAGGAGCGAGAATCTCCGTCAGATCCTTCACTTGATCTGTCTTCCCAAAAAAACCACAGCGCTGTTTTCTTATTCACTGTTTTTTTTCTACTCCCAAAATTTGGAATTCCCCACCGTGAGCGTTCGGCTCGCCCCGTTGCTAGGACACCCTCAGTCAGTTTGCGAGGTTGGGGTCCCGCACACCAGCATGTGCACAATCTGAAACAACACGTGAGGTCAGACGTGTCCTTAGCTGGCAGAAGCAGACATGCACCCAGTCTACCAGAGGGGGCACTGTTGAGCTGACTTGCCCCTCCCACACAGAAACATGTAACGTTTGTTTTATCAAACAGAGTTCAGCGGCCTGGGGTTCCTGCTTGATATGGTCCAACGAAAGCAAGGCTCGGGAATCGTTTAAGGGAGAGGAGCCCGCTCCAATGACAGACAGGGATGTTGGAGCTGGCAGACAGGTAACTGCTACCTGTATGGAATCACACAGCATTGCTGACGGGGAGAAACTCCAGTGACAGCTGTAGTCCGACTGCGGTAAGAACTACTTCAGGTCCAAAGACGGCACCCTATGAACAATCTGGGTTCTGCTGGATACTTTTAAATATATGAAATTTCTGAGATACACAATTTACAGGATAAAGTTAATGGAAAAATACTATATACAATATGGGAAGCACTACAGAAGGTACAAAAAATACTGCCACCACATTCGCTATAATCAGCAACAAAGAACCAGCTCCTGAACTTGGATCTGCATTCGTTAATCATACGACACAAATCAGAATCAAAAATCGTTTCAGGGTGATAGGAGACCTAAAGGAACATCTACAGACTCCTGTAGTCCACCGCTCCTCGGTGTGCGATTAACGCACCGCACAGCCCTCTCTCCACCCGACCTCCGACCTCCGACCTCTTTGCTCAAAAGAGACGCTCTCAGACGAGGCCGGCTCGTCCTCTCTCTCATTTCGCCGAGATTACAGTCTTTTCCTGCCGCTCATCTTCCTTAAATCTCACTTTCACCCGATCTCCCCCCTCGCCTTCCCCCCGCCCCACCCCAGGGCGCTGTCCCCGGGAGAGGCCTCTCTCTGATTGGCTGACCGGCGCGTTTACGAGGCGACTTCTCGCCCAGGAATGCCGGCGCTGTGGCTCGGAGCTCTGAGCGTTCACCACAATTAGCCGGCTAATCCGTCCAGAGCCTGAGCACACGCCAGCCACCGGCTGCCAGAGGAGAGTGGAATAATAATGTTTGCTTACATGATGTCTAACTCACACCCCCCCCCCCCCCCCCGCCCCCCCCCCCCCCCCCCTGCCCCCCCCCTTTCATCGCCTCTGGAGATGTGCAGAGAACGTGGGCCGGTCACATTTTTTGTAGCTGTAGGGAGGGTTGTCCATCTCGGCTGCAGGAGCGAGTGGGGGTGTGGGGGTGTGGGGGGGGGTGAGGGGGGAAGCTCGAGGGAAGGGTGTTCGTCCCGGCTGCAGGAGCGGGGGTGGGGCGGTGTGGGGGGGGGAAGCTCTAGGGAGGGGTGTCCGTTCCGACTCAGGAGCAGGGGTGTGGGGGGTGGGGGGTCGGGGAGGGGAGGGGGGGATTAACTCTAGGGAGGGGTGTCCGTCCCGGCTGCAGGAGTGGGGGAGCGGGGGGTGTAGTGGGGTGGGGGGGGGGTGTGGGGGTGGTGTGCACGCAGCATTCCAGGCATTCTTCCGGCCCTAAGCCGGCCAGACTGGGCAGCAGCACCAATTACAGCCTCGCGCCCCTCCGCTCTCCACGGGACCGCCTGAGAACCAGGCCCCCGCCCCCCTCCCCTGCCCCCCCTACACATCCACCAGCACCACCTCCAAACCCCGCTCCGCCCCCCTCTCCTCCGCACCCCGCCCCCCACTTACACACAATAGGCCTCTTTAATATTGCAGGTCCGCCAGCTCCTCTTACCCTGCCAGTGACTCCGCTCTGCACACCAGGTCTGTCAGGGGAAGGGAAGCTGAGCTGGTGCGGGTTCAGCGGAAGCGGCCGAATTAAAGCGAGGAATTAAAAGACGGCGGAAGGATTTACGCACGGCTATCGCTACCGTTTTCCGTTTTTGTTTTTGTTTTTCTCGTCGCCGCGCTGGAATCCTCGTTTTAAAGAGGACTGCGGTGTCTGCTCGTTCCCCGGCCCCTCAGCTGAGCTGTTCGGACCGTTCCCGGCTCCTCGGGCTGAGACTCCTCTGGTTTAGAGCGCGACGTTCTGGGCTGCTGGGTAAAATTCCCCAGTAATAATATTTACCACAAGTTCACAGACTATTTGGGCCCCCTCCCCCTTCCTCCAGGGCCCGGGACAACATACCCAGCTCCCCCCCCGACGGCGGCAACCCTGGTGACGTTGAGCTGATAAGTAAACACGCTGCCACTTTTTCAAACGTCCCGACTCTGTGTGTTTCCCCTCCTGAGTGGGGGGGGCGGGGTCAGCTCTTCCGACTGCCCGCAAAATCCCGGGGGGCCTCGGAATGCCGGCCGCGTCCCTCTCAGCACCTCCACGATCGACCACAACAAAAATAAATCAAATGTGCAGGGGGTCCCGTAATGTACGGGGTGGGGACCCGCTCCCACAGGCACGCTGTTACTAGCGCCATTCTTCCGTTTAGGCACTCTGTACCACAGCGGTGAATCGAGTAGCGACTGCGTCATGGTGCCACTTAGCATGACTTGCATTTACCCAGGTGGGGGGGGGGGCAATCGTGCTGCTGGGGGCCAGTGCCTGAAAAGGTAACGGTGTGTAATCGCACGTGTTTTGCCTCTTGTGAAATGCTCAGTGCAGTACACTTTGCAGATGGTCATTTTTAACAATAAAGACTTGCCTGTGCTTGAAGGGACATGGCGAGTTGCTTGTGCCTTTGTTAAGGGTGTGGGTCCTGGGGGGGGGGGGTACATTGGTACATTGTGGCGGCCATGTTGTAACATGGAGAAACACAACTCTCCCGTGTGTAACAGCTACACGGAGGCTTAAAGGAACCAGGCTCATCCCGGTCACATAAACACAAGGAGAGTGCGTCTGCAGCTTGCTGGGGAGGCTGGGGAGAGCCGGCCAAGGTCACAGGGGAAGGCCACTTACACCTTCGCGATCTGGAGCCAGTACAAGAGTCAGCTTCCAACTGCAATGCAGCGGAATCTGTGCCTGTGCTGTGCCTGGCCAGCTGTATACAAACAATAAAAGCTTTTCTGGCAAAGTTTGGTTGAACGGCTAGAATCATTAGATTTGAGGCTCATCCCATCAGGGGAGATTTGGTTTTGAGGTTCTGGAGCAGCAGTTCGGGAATTTGGCTTGTATCCAGACAACTACGGGTTTGAATCCGGGGTGGGGCACTGCTGTTGATCCTTTGATCAAAGGCACCTTGCCTTATTTGCTCCAGTGCCAATCCAACTGTATGACTGGACAATGCCTGAAATGGGACCGAAGTAAGCTCCTCTGGGCAGTGTTAACAAAAACCTCCTCTGGAAACAACTGAGAAAGAGGTCAAATTAGTTATCTGTTTGTAGATTGACATACCTCTACTGAGTGTTAGAGCTTCGTCCTATATGGGATCTTGAGTGTACTTTGTGGATCGAGGATCTACCTAATACAAATAACTTCAACGCTCTAAATGTCTTCAAGTGGGTGGCTTTAGGTAGATTTTAATATGACAGAGAGCAAACTGATAATAGCGTAACAGAAGGCCTCTGCTGTCATCACGCACATTGTGCTGTCCCGATCAAGTTTGCACGCGCTCAGAATGTTTATTTTTCTTGGAGATGAGCAAAGACAGTTCAGCAGTAATGTACTATTTCGTGTTGAAGAGGGGATTTAAAGGGAGCCAGTGCGTGTGCTAAAGTCACCCTTCCCTCTCCGGGCTCAGAAGACGCCTTTAACCCCAAGCAAACAGACACAGTTGTTAATGAGCTGAAGTACATTTGTCATTGCCACAACCGCAGTGGCCTTCCAAGGATTCAAACCCGCAATCTTTCCAGTTACAGGTCTAGTTCTCTTAAAAATGGCATAGCCATCATAATACTTCTCATGGCTGTGCCACTGTTACACAGTACTTTGACAGTGACTCTTGCTGCCTCAGTCAATGACAAAACAGCAGTGCCAGGTTTGCATAGGCATGCACAGGTACATAATTCAGGCGATAGGAGAAAAAAATGTAAAAGAAGAACAGAAAAGCAGCACATTGCTATTATATTCTCAAATGATATATTAAGATTAACCCCCTAGTCAGGTGATAATGTTTCAACCATTATGTTTCTATTAAGTAAAGGTGTTAATGTGAACGTTGCAGTACAGAAGAACGATGGGATTCAAACCTGCAACCTTCAGGTTACAAGTGTAGTTACGGAGCGAGCTCTCTCCATGCTGCTCCCCTGTGACTCCTGGGTCTGCTCCAGGTCTTACAGGAGAGAGTGCTTCAGCACTGCGGCTACAGTAGTGGAGGGGGGAGGGGGTTGGGTTCAGTTCTGCAACCTCCGGAAAACCAAGAATAAGGCTCGCACTGCCACTTCATTCATCACACGGCCCTCTGGGAAAAACACTCTGCACCCCGGCTTAGAGCGGTCAAACAGCGCGCGGCGGGGAGCGAACCGACAGCCACTGCAGCGGCTCTCACCAGCAACGGCGACATTACACTCCCATGAGTTAATGTAAAGGTCAAAGGTCGAAGATCTGGCCTGGGCTGCACAGTGCATGTGTGTGAACCAGGAAGTCAGTGGATCAATATTTAATTTTTCAAAAAAAAAGAATATTTCAGTTTAAGATAGAGAGAGGTGTCAGGAATTAATCCAAAAATGTAAGAAATATAATTTTAACCATGTGAATGGAAGACAGTATGCAATTGTCTTTTTTTTTTCTATACTGCTGCTCAGATCAACAGCACGGAAATGAACAAACATAAGTGGTCACACTCAACCAAAACTGTCTCTGTTTGCCTCATAATTTGGGGGTATTACACATTGACACAAATAATATATCGAAAAACAAATGTAATTACTTGGGATTGGTTGTCCACCTTTATTTCCCAAAAGTCACGGAATGACTCTTTGTTCAGGTCACTAAATCAATTGGGAGGGAAAAAAACATCACATTTGAAAAAAATTAAAAACTCTTAAAATAAGTGCTATTGCATGCTGCAGAACAGCGTTTAATAGAATCATTTGCGTATTAACAAGAAAAAATAAAACTAAAACAAACAAAAAACGTCAGTGTTACTTAAATCATAATTATCTTTGATCAAACATGCCTTCTTTGGCTGTTAACAAAGTGCAAGCGTGAGTTTTACTGTCCATTTTAGTACTTTTACATTCTCGAAGCAGACAAAATCAGCATGATTTGACTTGCACATAACTACCTTAGAAATTAGTTTATGTTTTCCGAAAGCCTTCGTAATTGTAGTTTCTCCCGACATGATAATCCTCCACAGCGACGTGTTTTCCCACTGTCTTCAGGTCCACACACAACGGTGAGGGATTCCAGTCCGGGTTTTGCGTGCGGCAGTCGGGCTGTTCACAACCTCTTGCTGATTTTTACTCAGCTCTTGTCCTGATATCACTCCGCTGGCATGGTGGAGGAGAGCACTTGATCATTGTGATGGTAGCAGCAGCTGTGAGCGACCAGCGGATTCGGCGTCTTTAGGATTTCATTTACGCACGTCCTCCGAGGGCAGGATTTCTCTACGGCGCTTCATGCTCGGGGATTTTACAGACAAACTAACGCGATGCAAGTTCACGAAACCACTCCGGAGGCTTTGCGCCGCGAACGGCAAAACTTTTTCTTATAGGACAACACAATAAAGCAGCGAGCTCGTAACATTGGCTGTTGTGCGTGATGTTCGCTCGTAACATCCGGATCTTCCATGGAGTTACATTAGAACAGTTCTGCTGGTGGTGTAAGTGAGCGCGAGGACCGACCGCTGTGCTCGGTCTAACACGCTCCGATTGTGGTATTTTTTCCCGATCGAGCACAGTATTGTTTTATGGTGTTGCATGGTTGAATTTTACCGAAGGAAGGCTAGCAGCCACTGTTTGTTTATAGTCATCTGAATCCCCATTCCTCTTAACCCTGGAAACATTTTAGACACAAGAGGCTCGACAAAGTTCTTCCAAAATACTGTGCACAGACTATATGATGGGGGATTTTGCAACCCCCACTGCTGCGAACGGCAGCAGCATTTGCATAAACAACAATAATATAAACAGCGGCATCAACGCCGGTAATAACAGTAACAATGCGGGCATTCCTAAGCACAGCGCAGTGGTCGAAAGATTGAGGCAAAGAATCGAAGGCTGTCGGAGACACCATGTAAACTGTGAGAACCGGTACCAGCAAGCCCACGCGGAACAGCTGGAGATTGAACGCAGGGAGACGGTCAGCCTCTACCAGCGAAGCCTGGAGCACAGGGCTAAGAAATCTGCTAATAATAAGCAACAAAACAAACAAGATCCCAGAGTCTACAACCACGGCAGAACAGAGAAATAACACACTGATAGCGGTAAGCAACGTTAAACAACCCCATTACACCCCCTCCCCTTCCTCGTCCCATATCACACCCGCAGTGGAAATGACTGAAATTTGTTTGGATTTGCAGTTAGTGGGGAAGAAAAGCACTTGCACAATTAGTTAAATCGTAGGCTACTTCCGACATCATATCCCTCAAACTTTCGCCCTTACTACTGGCATACTGTGTGTATTTTTAGGAAATGGAGATCAGAAACTTTGCAGCCCTTTGAGGGCAATGTTGCTTTGCTTTTAAACTCTGTCCCTAGCTGAAGCAAGCTTAACGTTTCATTTCTGGATTAATAAAACATAATCATTGTGAGTAGCCTAGGCTAAAGCCTAGTACTAGTTGGTAACTTGTCCCGACTTTTACACAAGTCTTATTTCCAAGTAGACAGAGAAGTTTTGGTTTCTCAAAGCTATCAATGAACTTTTAAACAAGTGAAGTCAATGAATTTAGCTGGAAGCCAAAAAATATGCCTACAACGTTCATGTTCGCGTGGAACAAACAAAACAGTTTATCTTAAACTAACGGTTATGGTTGTCCTTTTTTTGCATTGTTTCCGTCTCTTTGTAGAAGCAACACATTGATGTTTCAACTTAGAGATCTAGCAACTGCTGTTGGCTATATTTGTTTGTGCCTTTGTTGACAATGAGTTTACTGGAACTTGTTAAACGTCTTACGTTGATTCAAAATATTGTCACTCTGACTGTCGCTCTTATTGCAAAACATCCTCTGAACTCCGTGTGCATGTTCTATGTCAAGACCCATACTGATTTCTCAAGAGGGGTACTAATTGTCTTTTTCTCGTTCGTATATTGTTAAAAATTGGACTGTTTGCACGAATATCTCACAAGACGTTATTCGTGATGTGCGTGCCTCATTTTCCGAGCACGGAATATAGTCCCACCCCCCAGAAAAACACTTAGGCTACGAACAAAAATCAAAACAAAAACAAACCGGAAGCTAATAGAGGCAGTGGCACATTGCAGTTCTTCGATGCTGTGTTCTTCAACTGTAGGCTACTAGGTAGCCGACTTTGCTAATGCAACTGTTGTTCGGAGTCACTTGGTGTTGTAATTTAATTATATGGCGGATCGTTTTGTAGACTTGGGGCTATCGCTTTGTCTAGCCACAGTTTATTGTCCAGAGCATCAAGTTAAAGCGAGACAGTCTGGAGAGCTTGGGGAGAATTTAAGGAGAGCCATTATCACCAAAGCTTAATCAACTATGAAAATGTCAAGCGTCGCGTTTACATCTCCACTGTAAACTAAATTATTTGTGGGTCAAGGAAAGGTCTTCATTTCGTTAAGACAAGGAGCATACTTATCTAGTCTATTTGTTGATGAACGGTAGCTACCCGTAGACTATTCTCTCCGTTTAGCCTACACACTGAACGTTTATTTGTCAGTCATACTGTGGGCAATTAGATTAAACCCCTCGTCAAAATACAGGCAGCATGAATCATGACACAGAAAACCTGACCACCAAATGACACACTATCAAGGTGCTCTGCGAAGTCAGCTATGCCTGTTTGACGGCGATCGAGGTTTAAATTCCATCCGGCTTTGACCTGATCGCCTTGCGCAAAGGAAACACCATGAACCTAATCATTTGCATTGTAATAACATTAATTGTCGCCCGTCGACGCTGTTGGATTCACGTGTTGCAGCAAAACAAAGCACCCCTAAAAACGGATCGCTGTTCTTTTGTGTTTGAACGGTCTGTCTGTCTTTGAAATGCAAAGTGGATTTCTTACAACCCCTTCCGCTAATTTCGGAAGGCGACGGAGGTATGGCGCGCGGTGTCACTTTAAGAGCCATGTTAGCGAGACAGTGGCGATTGTGATAGGCGGAGACCTCCCACTGGGTAGTGTAGACATTATACGGAACCGCCCATTAACTGGTAGGCAACAAACACTTAAATTTTGAGGGATTACCGTTTAAAGATACAGTAGCCTTTTAGTGCAGAAAGCAGAGCCGTAGCCAGGCGGCGGGGTGAATTCAGTTCATTAAACCGTAGGCGTAGAAATGACGTTCAGCCGACCAGTTGTGTAGTGTACTGTACTGAGATTTTCCCGGTAGTTTGGAAGCTCGAGGAAGCTACAGTTAAACGTTTAGGTTTGTCTTGGAGGGCTGGGGTTAAACATTTTACTAAGCGGTTATGTCACTGGATTTGGAAAATTCTTAATTTTAAAAATTTGGGTCATGTTTTGATCTTTGACCTCAGTTATGTCCACAGACGTTTTTTCCCCGTTTAAATAGCCTATGTTTATATAGTTAGTTTACCCAGCCCACGTTGTAGCAGCCTACACTAGACCGTTGTGCAAATCTACATGGACATTCTACGGCATGTCTGGCATAATTTGAAGCAAAGCAGAGAGTTGAATGTAGAAAATAAACTGTAAAAATATAAAATGATAAAATCTAATTTTTAAAGTTCTGGATATGATGGATAATTGTGATATATATTTTGAATGGTTGTAGCCCCCTTTGGTACAGTGAAACATAAACATAAACTCAAAATAATATCCGGAAAGAGTAGTGAAACTGCTTTACGTACACACAAGCCGCTGCACTTAATTTCTTTAGTCTAAATTGCATAAATAGTACCATTCTGTACTGTTAAATCCTGTATGGATATTGAGTGTTTGATTCAACTACGAGTTACAACTGATATTAAACACTATATGTTGTCATGGAATACAATATCAAGTCCCTTCTTTTTTCATGAAATTAATTTTCCAAGGGTGGTTTGAAGTGGCCTTCACACTCACTTCAGCCTTGATTGAAAACCTGTCTCACTGCTCTGGAAACTCTTCTGGAAGATCAGCCCTCTTCCTACTGTTTTGCACGCTCAGGAATTGGCTGTATTTTTTTTCTTTAGCAGCTACTATATTTCCTATTTGGGTGCCCATGTTTCTGTAGTGCTTTCTCCGTTGATTTTTCCAGATGCAGAAGAAAACGTTTGAAACTTGTTAACTGGCTGTAAGTCACATTTAACGGAAAAAGTTGATAGTTCCACCACCAGAAAATTCCCAATTTAACTCCCTAGATAAACAGTAGTGTTGGCATTAATTCCATTTTAATTCAGTCAATTTAGGAATTGAATTGAAATTCCATTCATTCATCGTTAAAATTTTCAGATGAAACGCTCAGTTCCTTAATTACATTTCAGTTATAATTTCCTGAATTGAAATGGAATTGATCCCAACTCTGTTTTACAGTTTTACTTTTTCACACCTCTGCTGAACACAATGTTGCCTTTTTTAAGATAGCTTGCGGTGTGTTGACATGCAAGACACGCACTCTCTTAACGTGGTCTGGTTTCTCATTAGCTCGGATAGTTCAGAGTTGGGGGAACCACGCATGACGTTTCAGAACGAGAGGCTGAACGTGTGTGACAACGTGCCCAGTCGCTGAGCAATGCAAAGATTTTTCCATATTTAAGAGCTCCATAAAAGTGAGCGGTGCACCTTTTTGTCATATGTATTTAGGATAGCTCACAGTCTCTGGCTGGGGGGGGGGGGGGTCACTGTGCAGGTTGTCCTATCTGTAACCCTTCCACATGCCACTGCAGTGTGGAAATGCAGTGCTGCAGTAGGCAAATCAGGTGCGCGCACAAACCAAACAAAGTGACCTACTTTGCAAGTGATACTTGCTCCAAGTTGGTTGTCAAGTCCGGCAACTTCAGGAGCAAGTCGTGTGTGTGTGTGTGTGTGTGTACACACAAAGTTGTTCTGAACATTTGACTTGTCCCCTGAATGACCTACCCAGCACAAGCAATGAAGTTTGTGAAGCTTCTTCTCCCTGTTCAACCACGTCCATAAATTTGAGATACCTTTTCACAATGGTGCCATGTTTTGTATACTACAGTGCTTCCGATTGTAATCATCATGACAGTTTTTCCATGGTTTGTAATTATAATAGCAATATATGTGTTTGTTATTTATGTCTAGCAAAGGCATAAGAAATGTTCCATTGATTATAACTAACCAAGACTAGCCTACGTTAATTTATGGGTCATTTCCGTCCGGCAGAACGAACCGTATTACATTGTCGCCTTGTGTTAAAGTCAGCTGCCTGTTGTTAGCTCTCTCTAACAAGCACAGTGAGTACAGTTGTTTCAGGGGGATAGAAATTAGTTTGCATTCAAGCTCCCTTTTTTTTTTTGTTGAAGAGATGGCATTGTTTTCCAGACCTGTCTTGACCGTGCAGCCTGGGGTAACAGCGACTTGTTTTAGGCCATAACTCGGGTTGTTGAACGTCATGCTCATTATTTGACGGTGGAAGGGGCATAGAATAGAGCAGAATAGAATTTCTTTGTTGTCATTGTGCTGGTGTGTACAGCGAGATTCAGGCGCTATGCCTGAGCGGAGCTCAAATATACAACCTGCACGTCTCCGCTGCTATGAGAGGGGTCGTCCGAAAAAGGCAAAAATCTCTGACGAGTAGAAGGCGGCTCTCCGCTCGCCTCTCCCCTCCGGTGTTTTGCCGCTCGCCGATCTTGGGCAGCCGTCACGACGTGACACATCTCACGACGAGATTAACATCTCCCTTCTGCTATCGTGACAGGGCAGTTTGTCACAGACGCATGTCGGGCAGTGCTGCGGGTTAATCCATCCTATCCTCCTCCCCTCTCTCCTCTCCTGAATCCAGCCTCCCCCCCCCCCCAATCTTTCACATGAACGCCGCACCCAGGCAGCGTGCAGGAGCTGTAACTGAGTGGTGGGGGGTGTGCGGTGTGGGGGGGGGATGGGGGTGGAGCTGGGACTCTCCAGGCTGGTGCCTGGCGTCGAAGGCTGTCGCGCACTCAGTTTGTGCAAAATGATCAAACCGCATCGAGTGTACGGTAAACGGGAAGGGGGGCAAAGTCAGTTTGGGACCAGGTCTGGGGCTGTCGGTTTGGTCCTGTTCTCCGTAGCGGTATTCTTGCTGTGCAGCGCTGTTCTCGCTTGTCAATTGTGCTCCCACCCCCCCCCCCCCCCCCCCACCCCCTGGATTCACCCATCAGCCGAACCTCCTGTTAACTTCCACACCAGGGAGGTGTGTCTCCCCCTCCTCCTCCTCCTCCTCCTCCTCCTCGTCATCTTCATCCCCGCCGGGGCAGACCTGCCCGTCTTCGTTCCCCTGGCGCTCGCCGCTCACAGCAGGCCGAAAAGCCTCCCGTTACCGCCGGTCATTTACCTGGCGTGGCGCACGCTTACGGACGGCTGTCAGCGAGCGGGGGGGGGGGGGGGGGGGGGGCGGGGGGGGGGGGGGGGGAGTGGTGGGTGCGCGGGGGGGGGGGGGGGGGGACTTTTATTCATTCAGTGATGTAAAATCTAAAACGGTTTGTTTTTAAAATGCATTAAGCAAACTTTTATACATATTCATTATGTAAGTTTTGTTGTTTTTATTTATTTAAAAAATAATTTTCGCTATGTTGAAACTTGCGGTGCGGTTGGTGTGATGAAACTCTTTTGTAACTTTTCAGGTTTAAGTATTTTTTTTAGTTTTTGTTAACATACAAAAATGTTCACACTTTATTTTCTGGGTGGTAGATCTTTTCATAATTTAAAAAGTAATTGCTCTTCAGCATATTTTCATAGCTGATAAATAAAAAAAGTGTTTTACTTTTTAGTGTATTAAATAATGTGTCTATGTATTAGTTACTGAGTCATATTTTTTAACAGTAATTATGTAATTGTATTGCAGTTTGCTTAATTGAAGTTATGTAAGGGTATGTTAAAGGTCTAAAATAGGAATCCTGCAGTATATTTGTGATCTGGGAACTAGTTTATAAGGAAAATAGTAATCGGCTTGTGAAGAATGTTTTTGTACCTTGTGTGATAAATGCATGTGTCCTTTTTTCAAGAAGCATATGACCCCACTTCTCATGGGCAAACATTTCCCAATCCATTACATCAGATTACATTTTAGCAGGTGTTAAATTTACAAAGATGCCATTTTTCACTTGACCAAAAGTCAAGGCACAAGGTCCTCATGGCCAATCTAAATAGTCCCCCGGCTAAGACACTGGTTCTGTTATGTGTGTTGACAAGCAAAGGAACTGTAATAAACATCTGGCTTCTGCAAAGTCTGTGGTATTAAGAAGTCCATTTCCCTGTAGTGCAACTTTGCCTGAAATTTTGCAGGGTAAAGAGCAGGGCCTTCTGGGTAACTTTGAACTTGAGTTTTCACTTCCCCTTCCGTGTCCTGTCCCCACTTTAAGGGCACATCCACGTACGACTCCGAACTACAATTCCCACAGTGCAGTGCTCTCCAGCCTACAGAATCCTGTGATGTGTGAATACCCAGCCCTGGCTCTATGCAGGCAGAGTCGGGAGAGAAAGCCATCTACATTCCAAACACACTTTTGCATTTTCACACTTGGCTTCACATGGGGGGGGGCAAAGGTGTGTTCCTCCTTAATAGTGTGTAAGAAACCTGTAACCCCAAATTAACCTCCGCCTCTGAGAGAGAGGGAGAAGGAGAGAGAGGCTAGAAAGAGAGAGAGAGAGGGGGAAAGAGCTAGAGGGGGAAAGAGAGAGACCGAGTCAGTGGCAGGATGGAAAAATAAATGTTCTGTCAGCTGTTCCGAGTGTGGTCTGGGCAGATTGCCTGGTCTTTGACATGTTAGTTTGTTCTAATTATCACCTGTGAACATTCAGAGCCATAAGATTCTGCTCCTTTGCTTCTTGCCCTCACAGGACAGTGATACGTAGGCAAACGATGCCCTTTGTCGTACTGGCCGCAGCCGAATCCAATGGCGTGTTTTTGTCCCATGCGCATGAACTGTGAGGGAATTCGGCAACGTTAACTTCCGATTCAGAAGACTGCAGAAGGTCTCGGGTACATGAGCCCAGCCTAAAAAGAAAAACCCCTGCAGAGAGGAGAGCTTTGAGCAATTAGTCTGTCTTTAATGTGTGAATCTCAAAGAGCTGGGTTCGCTTTCAACTTTGTGTTGCTGAACGCAGCCGGTTGTGTGTCCACATCCCATTAATGCTATTGTCTTGGAAGAGCGTCCAATTACTAAAACTGGCATCAGAACATGGGCCTCTGATGTCATAAAGGCAATGTATTGGGCCTGTGATGTCATAAAGGCAGTGTAGCGACCTGTGATGTCAAAGTTTGTGGGATACTAGCATGCTTGCCGATTTTGCTCTTTAAGAATTGCTTGTGACCCTTACCCCGCAGCTTACCCCTCGCCCCCCCCCCCCCCCCCCCCCCACCACTTGTAAAGGCTTCCAAACCGCATTCACTTTTACAGTAAATGTGACTCCTCGAACCCGCGTTCGGTCCTGATGTTTCTTGAACCCGCGTTCGGTCCCGATGTTCCTCGAACCCGCGTTCGGTCCTGATGTTTCTCGAACCCGCGTTCTTGATGTTTTCCGGCACAAAGGGCGCTTTCGTGCCAAGTGTATGTGCAAAACGGGCGTGAAGCTGTGCCCTGGAATTCCAGCGAAAGGTCTCGGCCGACTTCTCGCCGCCGTGAGGTTTCCTCCCCCGGACTGGCAGCGTTTCTCGCTGCGGCAAGCGTTTACGGGGGGGCGGGGCGGGAGGGGGCGGGGGGGGGGGGGCGAGGGATGGCCCTGTGAGGGATCGCAAAATGCCACTTCTCCCAGATTTTGGAAGACCGGCCGACCGCGCTTTTCGCCGAAGGACCAAAACTTGAGGTTTTCGGTGTGCCCAGAAACACGTCTCGCGGCCCTCATGGAGGAGCGAGAGAGAGAGAGAGAGAAAGAGAAAGAGGAGGAGGAGAGGAGAGAGAGAGAGAGAGAGACGAGAGAGAGAGAGAGAGAGAGAGAGATTTTTTTTGCTTTCTCATCAAGGAATTCTGCCATCAAAGGGCCTGGAACCGCTAAGTTTGCAGAGGAATTTTATTTATTCATTTTTTTATTTTTGGCATGGGGGCGTGCAGCGCCAGCCCTGTTCATCCTCCCCGCTCCAGGTCTGTGTCTAGACACGCTCTCGAGTTCACAGTGGTGCTCGTCGGTAAAAAAAGGATTAAAAGCACAACCTGTTGCACCTCACTCAACAGGGATCAGTCTGGGCCCAAATCATGAATGGTTTCTTTGCCCCCGTTATCTCCTGGAGGGCAAAGGCTTCTCACGCCAACACACTGAATTTTCCGATGGCAGTTGCCGAACGCTCTGTTGCTTTTATTGTATTGCAGGGGTCCCAGTCACCGGTTGTAGATGTTCTTAATTTGGATCCTCAGCCTTCCGGTTTTTGTGCTCCTGGGTATGTGCTGATGCTACTTGGGTGTAGTACCTTGCTTAAGGGCACAACAGTGGCCCGGCTGGGTCTCAAACCTGCACAGTTAGCAGCTGCCTAACCACTAGACTACACTGCCACCAGAAAAAGCAAATGGAAGGTCAGCTCTGTGACTGAATGACGACATGCTGGAGTAAATTGCCCTTTTTAATGTACAAAATTTGTGCCGTTGCATTGTTGGGGAGATTAATGATATGAAATCCGACTGTGTATTCGAACGCAAATGGAGGGAGGAAAAAAAAAAACTCACTTATAACGATAAACTCTGCAAATATTTGACAAATGCTAAATATGTAATTGCAGACATTTTCAGTTCGTGCCGGAGATTTCTACAATCTCTGGACTGTTACTTTATTCTGTTTATAATGGCTAAACGATTACTCAGTGGTAATGATATAGCCATTAGATGAAAGTTTTGTTACGGGTTGCATAAATGGAGTTGCACATTTCTGTAGCCATTAAACGAAACATACTTAGTTGAAAAGGCAAGTAAACGCGCCCATTAAAGGGTTGCACTGAGATTGTTTCTTTGGTCCTTTCTCTTGTTAATGCATTTCTATAAAATTTTCATTTCTAAAATGACTGTTAGGCCTTTGAAGAGTGGGGTTTTTTTGGAATGTTTTTTTTCTCAATCAAAGTTCTAAGTCGGTGTTCTAGAACTCCGCTGCTTTCAGTCACCAGCAGCGATTGTGACATCAGCATCAGAAGGTTCAGCTGAGAACGAACATTCTAATCGCGTTCTCGTGACCTTGCTCTGTAAAAAGGGTTAAGGCCTGTGAATTTATTTTGCGCAGGCTCTAATGGCGGATAGCCAAGCCGCGTAGACCAGGTATGTGTGGCGCACGCCGTTCGAGGGGAAAGAGCGAGCACACAGACGCAGAATAGCAAGCACGCCTGACTATAATTTAAAAAATGTTTTTTTTTTTTTGTGACAAATCGGCAGGGTGACTTTTGTGTGTGGGGGGCTTTGAGTTGTGAAAGGGGTTTGTTCCTCTTCTGGTGTTAAAGAGCTGGGAAGGGTGTTCAGAGGGTTTTCTGTTCTCGGGGCGCTTGGGGCTCAACGGCAGCCGAAGGTTCGGCGTCGGCACGTCGCTTATCTGATGAGCGCTCCACGCTATTTATGTCGTTACCTGAGGCGCAGGTTTGAATGAGGAGACAGGCGGGATTCAGTCTGAAGCTTTGTACTTAACTTTAGGATGATGAAATTATGAAATTGTTTCCCCCCCCCCCCCCCCACCCCCCCCCCCCCCCCCCCATTGCTCTTACAATATCAATTTCATGGTCTCGGGAAATTAAAAAAGGGGGAAAAAAGCATTTATGAGTCAAAAAAAAAAGTGGAACTATTTAATTTGGTGCTTGGATAAGGACATGGCACATTGGTGTGAGATTTAAAAGGTTAAAGTCTGGTTCATCGCTCACTGTTTTTTGTGATAATTGGAAGTATTAACCAGCCCCAGGGTGGGAAATTAGGGTGACTGCATTTTTCAACTGAGCCGGACCCTTCTCCGGACCCTCTCCTGTTTCCGTGGCTACGACGGCCGAGTTCGCGGGCGGACATGTTTGGCGGTTAAATGGTGCTTCTCGTCGCCGGCTGGCCTGCCGTGAGCTCGGTGGCAGACTCTCTCCGCTGCTCGGGGGCAGTAGACCCTCTGCTCCTGGCACCAGGCGGGAGCCTATGTGTGGACAGGGCTTGAGTACCTGGGCACAGGTAAAGGTGTTCACTGGTACCTGCGCAATTTCCAGTTCGGTGTGGGTTCTTCTCTGTGCTAATGGCTTTTGGTTGCACTTTCTCAGGTGTGAATGATCGTGTGGAATAGGTAGAGGCTGTGAGCGGAGCGATCGCTCTGAGGACAGGGCTTGTTGTTTTTTTCTCGGCCTGCTTGCAGTGCAGATGACTCTGAAGCCTGGGGGAGACGACAGCGGGTTTGAGGAGCAGGAGGGGTGGTTAATTCAGGGGGGGGGTAGCCACATTAATCTTGACCTTGTGACAGCACCCCCCCCCCCCCCCAGATCCAGAGGCGGGAGGGAGCAATGTCACCTGTCCTCACATCGCCTAGAGGGAACGCCACACACCCCCCCCCCCCCCCCTCAAAGTATGACCTCGAAATCTGCTCTCTGAGATAAAGATGACAAAGATGATTTTGCCAGGAGGTGCTGCACCGACACCGTGCCCCAGCCGCCCCCCTGCCCCCCCCCCCACGCCGTGGTGACGCCCGTGACGGATGCCGTCACTCCGGTGTGCTGTGCGCCACCTCTCGCGGCTCAGACGCGCGGGTCTGGGAGTCGTCTGCCAAAGGGCGTCGCTGACCTTCGCAGAGCGATCTGGCGGCCTTCGCGGCCGACGATAAGCAGCCCTGCGCGGGGCGTTCATTTTGCGGTGACGTCATCGGGACCCCGTCCGTGCGTCTCCCCAGCCAGGGCGCCAGAGTTCCACTGGGGGGGGGGGGGTGGGGGGGATGTCTGCGCTCGAAATCCACGGCCGTCAATCTCACAGCGCAACCCACGTTTGTTGTGGGGATGTCGGCGTAGCTTCCAGAGAATTCCTGAGCGGTAACGATGACGTCGCGGGTGAAGTGTTGATGTGGGGCTCCCACCAGGGGTGGGGGGGGGCACAGCGCCCGGTATGTGAGCCGGTATGTCCTCCGTTTTTGGAGCCCGGGAGCTGCGCTGCCCGCGGAGACTACGATGGCGGTTGGCGGCCCTGTGGATTCTAGGCGGGTGCGCACACGCGCCAGGCGCAGAGCCCTCCCCTTCGGAGTTCGGAAACCATGGCAACCAGACACGTCTGCGGGCCCGGCTGAAGGAGGCGGGGCTTTGCGCCACCGCGATGGGTGCGCGACGCGGGAATCCCAGCAGCCTTTGCGCTCGCGACTGCAGCCTGCGGAGGAGCGACTCCCTCCCGCGGCCCGCGCGGGGCGGCGTGCGCGGACAGGAAGAGGAAGCCCGTTTCGGCGTCTCCCGCGGTGTGCAGACGCACGCCTCCACGCCCGCCTCCTCCCTCCCATGCCTCCTCCCTCCTGCGCCGCCTCCTCGTTTTGGGAATGAATTATTCAGCGAGCAGGTCGGCAACGCTCGCAGAGCTGAAAGACACCCACGGGTGGTTCAGTGAGAAAATTAGAAGCCCAGGGAAAGTGTCTGACGGGCCGCATAAAAGGCTCATCCCTCTCGGCTCGCGTGCTGTGGCTGTTTCTGCGTCTGCCGCAGGCCTCTGCAGTTATATACGCAGGTTTATTGCTGGCGACGAGGACGAACGGCACCGATTTCCGTCCGCGAACAGGCCTAGGTGCCCTTTAACCCGGTTTGCTGTGAGGTCACAAGTGTGCGATTAGAATGTTCATAATGGAATGCTGATGTCACAATCACTGCTGGTGACTGAAAGCTCTAGAACACTGACCTATACGTTCGAACAAAAAGGCATTCCAAAAAATCCTACTACTGCTCTTCAAGTGGGTTTTAAGTGAGCCGGGCCCAGGAACTGGCCTCATTCTGGCGAGTGTCGTGTCGTGTCATGTGTCCACACGCTGTCCGCGCTAAACTGATGGTGTCCGTCTGTCTCTGGGGGGGGGGCATCGGACTAAAGGCCGGCCCCCGATAGTGCGGGTTGAGACTGTAGGCTTCGGGCTACAGTTCCTATAGCAGCGCAATAAAAAGCTTTCCTCTTAAAAGAGACATAATGTGGAGTCATGCTTGAGTGGGCAATGAAAGGGCCTTTGGCTAATTAGATGTATTCTTAACTCCTTTTTTTTTAATTTTTTTTTTTACCCCTGAATCCCCGCTCGCGCTCTTTGAGAGTGAACGCACGGCTCGGGACGGGGGATGAATACGAGGCCTTGCGGCGGGCTGGGACCCCCGCGTGGGCTCTCTCTCTGTGTGTGTGAGACCCGAGTCAAAGGGAACATTAGGTAATGGCTCTCTGACAAAGGAGCGTGTCGCTCCGGATCCCGGTCTCACGGACGTAATTGCAGTCTTCGGCGCACGGGTTACTCGGGGAAAAGATGGCTTCTCCCGCTCACAATGGCTGCTGAGATCGGTTTGTTCCGTCCAATTGTCAGTTACATACAGGTGGCCCGGCGGCGGAATATCACTGATGAATGGGAGCCTTTCCTGTGACTCTTTAAATGCCCTTGAGGGGAAAGGAAAAAAAAAAACTAGCTGGCAAATACCCAGAAGGATGGGAGGCTGTTTGCGTCCTACAAATCTTTTTGCGTGTAACCTCACGTGTGCACGCACACGCTGCTGCATGCAACTGCGGTTCCTCCTGGCACATCCTCACCGGAAAAGACACCCCCCCCCCCCCCCCCCCCCCAACGCTGAGGAGAGTTTGCAGTATTGACGCGAACAAGGCCGATTTGTCAAACTCTGCGCTGCTTTGAGTCCTTGAGCTGTTACACGGTTTCCGCCTGACGCACTCTAAAGGTCAGCCACCGTGCGATCTGTCAGTGCGGCGCTGTCTGCTGATCTAACGAGCGGCAGAGATTATCTCCCCTCTAAACCCCCCGTCCCCCGCCCCCCCCCCCCCCGACCCCCCCCCCCCGCTCCCCACCCCCCCCCGACCCCCCCCCCCCCGACCCCCCCCGACCCCCCCCCGCCCCCCCCGACCCCCCCAGCCCCTTCTTCATTTCTCTCCCCAAGTCTTTGTTGAACTGCTAAGGTTCACATGATCTCACCCAAGGCAGCAATCGGAGGGAGTCTGTGGTTATTTGATCCATTTTGGATCTGCCGGTTATTTTGGATCTGCCGGGTCGATAGTCTGAACCGCCAGACCGGCACTGAGGCCAAAAGAAGCCGCAGCCCCGCAGCCCAGTAGAGTCTGTGATTGGGCCGGCTGAATCAGGTGGGCACGTTCACACCTGCAGGAATCAAAGCCTACAGACGCCGCGGCTGACGTTAGCGCTAGCTGGCGCGTTGTCTGGCGCTGAGAGAAATGACCGTTTCGCTTCATCTTTTCCGTGACGACCCGCCCTGGCTCGACGTAGGCGCGGACCGGGCCTGTCCCGGTCCATCCGCTCGGCCCGGTCCAGCCGGCGCGTGTCTGAGGTTAATACCCGCCGGATTCCGCGCGCGCCCACGGTCCCCTCGGGGCTCGTCTCCGCGGGGTTAGCGGCCTAAACCGCAGATCTAACACGGCGCTGGCGGGAATATCGCGTTCCTGAACCCGCGAGCCGCCGCACAGCGCCTCTGCACGGGGGCGTGTCCATCTGAGCCACCGTACAGCCCCTCTGCACGGGGGCGTGTCCCTCTGAGCCACCGTACAGCCCCTCTGCACGGGGGTGTGTCCCTCTGAGCCACCGTACGGCCCCTCTGCACGGGGGCGTGTCCCTCTGAGCCACCGTACGGCCCCTCTGCGGGTCGTGGCGCTGGGAGCCACCGTAATGCACGGGGGGTGTGTCCATATCGTTCAGCCCTCTGCTTTTCCATCTGTGACCGTACCCCCCTGCACGGGGGCGTGTCCCTCTGAGCCACCAGGCGCTGGACGGGGGGTGTGTCCCCTGAGCCACCGTCCAGCCCCTCTGCACGGGGGTGAGGCTAATGAGCCACCGGATTCCCGCTCTGCACGGGGGTGTGTCCCCCTGGGGCTGCCCGTCTGCACGGGGGCGTGTTCTGAGCGGCCGTACAGCCCCTCTGCACGGGGGTGTGTCCATCTGAGCCATACGGCTCTGGGGGCGAATCCATCTGAGCCGCGCCCCTCTGCACCGTGTCCCTCTGAGCCACCGTACAGCCCGTCTGCACGGGGGCGTGTCCATCTGAGCCACCGTACAGCCCGTCTGCAGGGGGGCGTGTCCATCTGCTGCGCCACACCCACGCGCCCAGTTCCCACAATGCATCTGGAGCGCTGCAAACCGCCAGGAGCCTGGTGTTGCACTGCAGTGCTGGTCTCGCACCGGGAGGTTGTGTGTTCCAATCCCCAGTGGGGCAGAAAATAATATAATAATAATATAATAATAGTAGTAATAATAATAATAATAATAGTAATAGTAGTGGTAGTACTAGTAGTACTTCAGTCTGTTAACACTCTCTCACAGTCTGGGTGAATTAAAAACATAAAGTTAAAAATAAAATAATTTGATGATGCCACTAGTTGTAACTTTGATTTCTTTCTCGAATTACTTTTGTAAATCAACACACACGTGCACACAAATATTTAATCGGGTTGGTCTTTTTTTTTTTTTTCCTTTTTTTTTCCCCCTTTTCCGCACGCTCTTCCTGTGTGACCTGCGAGGCTGCTGAATTGTTCATTACTGTGTTGGTCCTATTTGCGGGTGTGAATGAGAGACGGAGTGTGCCGACTGTGAGAGGCGCTCGGAGGAAAGGTCAGCCTGTTTTATTATTCATTTTCATTTCATATCCGAGCCTCAAAACAGCCGCCGTGATGCCGAGTCTGGCGCGGACCACAGGTGAAATATTTCCCGCCCACGCCTCGGCGGCATAATGGCGAGCGTAAACGCCGTATTAGCTCTCCCCCTGTGATGTCACGGTCGCCCCTGACTACCCCGAGCCGCCGCGGCCTTCCTCCGGCCGCGGGTCCGCTGGTCCGCGCGTCGAGCGCAAGCCGTGAAATTTTTATGAGCGCTCGCCCCGAACGGCGGTGGCGCGGGCGGCGGCGACACCCGTCAGCCGCCGGAGAGGAGTAATTGCGTTTCGGTGGGGGAGCTGAGGGGGAGCTGAGGGGAGGAGAAGGCTCGTTATTCGATAATATTGCAGGTAATAAGAAAGTAAGAGAGGGCGCTGAGGTTTGGGGGGGAGGGGTGTGGAGGGTGGGGGGAAGTACAGCTGTGATGTCACGGCCCCCCTCACCCCCCCCCCCCCCCCCCCTCTCGGACGGCCCCCCAGCTTAAGTTCTCCCGCCAAACGGTCGCTGCACGCCGGGTTTTCGGTTCCCGCCACTCCTTGAACTGCGATCTGTTCGCCAAGAGAACATATGCTGGGGGGGGGGGGGGTGTCTGTGGAGCGGACTGGGGGGTAGGAGCTATTGCCATCGCCATAACTGTGGCCGGTATCCTCTTCCCCTCCGTGTGTGCCTCAATTTCATCCCGCGTTGGCACACCAAACTGCCCTGCTCCTGATCCGTATTTGTCAGGTTGGTGTTGACAGGCTGGCTAAAGGTCCTGACCGCTGCTAGCGCTAATAGCTGGAGAACGGAGTGACTGCACCAGAGCTTCTGAAGGCTTGCAGCGCAGGGACTCAAATCCGCCCTCGAATCCAAATCCGGCCCTGGTTTCTCTTTTCTCCCAGACAATTATCTTCGAGTTGAATTTGAGGTGTGATTTTGGTACCCAGGACTGCTTAAAACTTGGGGGGGAATGGGGGTCGGGGACCATGCAGCCAAGGACAGTGGGGACTTCCTGTACAGCCTCCTTGCAGGCTGCTGATTGGCCTAGCTCTGTTTGCTAGTTTGTGTCTCCAGCACTTATCGTGGGAAACCAGGGAGACCTCAGGGGGGTACAGGCTGGGGTATGCTCTTTTTTTAACCTTTACTTTAGTCATTTATTTTAGGATGAATTTTATATGCCTCCAAATTAGGCCTAAATTTGAGTAAATATTTCAGACCATTCAATCCCCTCCTAAATTAATTGCAACTGACAGTCTCACTTAAAAAAATGAAATTGAATACAGGATTTGGAAATCGACATGAACAAAATACTGAGGACACGACCCCGGTGTACTCGGTGGTATTTACGGGCCCCTGTGCCAGGACTGTGCCATGAAGCCGTGTAGTTTGGTAGCTAAATCATATTCCCAGACTTTCCCAAAAGCTTTTCCAACTGTTCTGCTGGGAATACGACACTCCCTGGAGTAGCTGCTCTTCAACCGGACCTGCACCTCCATCAGAACAGTGAATGATCCTGGGCAGACTGTTGCATTTATCCTGGGATGTTTTTCTGTAATCTGTGTCGCCCGTGGACCCGGTTTGAGTTGACAGTGGATGAATGTGGTAGTTATCTGGCAGGGTACAGACTGCACGTACACATTTAGTTTGGTCCAGTAAACCTTGTCCTTGCAGGACTATTTGCGTGCAGCGTTTAAAACCCATCTGCATTTGAACAACCGCACAAAACACAGACTTAAAAAAAACAGCTAACAAACATCACAGGGAAAAGGAGGAGCTTCAAAGATTGCCTATGTTTAGCAGGAGTAAAAACAGCCAAAGTAAAATCCCAAAGAAAAAATTTGGCAAAGGTTTATTTATTCATTTTGTAAGTGAATTGATGAGCAACGATGAACCCCTTTAAAAGTTACAGCTTAAATGGCTGAAGGGGGGGTGTAGTACTGTTTAGCTCTGGTGTATTTTGGGGTACCCTGTATCGGTGAGTAACGGGTTAAGCTCTGGGAGCAGCGGGTGTATTTTGGGGTACCCTGTATTGGTGAGTAACGGGTTAAGCTCTGGGAGCAGCGGGTGTATTTTGGGGTACCCTGTATCAGTGAGTAACGGGTTAAGCTCTGGGAGCAGCGGGTGTATTTTGGGGTACCCTGTATCGGTGAGTAACTGGGAGCAGCAGGTGTATTTTGGGGTACCCTGTATCAGTGAGTAACGGGTTAAATTCTGGGAGCAGCGGGTGTATTTTGGGGTACCCTGTATCAGTGAGTAATGGGTTAAACTCTGGGAGCAGCGGGTAGGCTGTGTCATCCAGGATGGCGGTTGCCGTTGGCCAGATGTGGCTGCCGTATAATTCAGAAAAGGCTAAGTCGGGACATTCCTGCAATTTCTGAGCAGATGTTCACCGCTTTCCCTGATTTTATTTTTATTTTTATTTCAGATTTCAGCATCCTATCAGAAAAGCCCAAGCATCAGATAAACCCGACAGCATCGCTGTTAATTTTCTAAACGTTTGGAACACGGTTTACGGTTGAGGATCTTTATTGGGATCTTTTAGAGGCGGTTATTGAGAAGAGAAGATTGCAGCTGCGAATCACTTAATTGCTGAAGTGCAGTGAGAGAGTTGCTGAGGAAAGGATTTTTACATTTATTTCCCCCATTTTTGTGTCCAAATTTTAAATGGGGGGGGGGGGTGTGCAAGTTTTTGTTTCCACCAACACTGGTCCCCTCGTAGGTTAGATCACAGTTAAAACGGCTCGCTTAGGGACACGAGAGCAGCCTTCGGCTGTCATTCTTGTGCTTCTCCAGAAATGCAGCCAAGACGTCAGACGGCGTAAGTGCTAGCGGCTGATTAATCTACTAAGGCCAGAAGCATGAAAACCAGAAACGGACCCGGCCCTCCCTGCCTGCCGCTGCCACAGAGGAAGTGGTTTATTTTCCCGATATTGACAGTGTGTCTGGGGTTTTTTTTTTAAACCAGAGAGCAGCCCCTGTCCTTTCTGCGGCTTGCCGGGGTTGAAGGTCGCTGACTGGGCCCGGGATAGAGCAGGCTGGGTAATCCGGGGGGGCCCAGGCCAGCGACTCTGGGTTGCCAGGGAGACGCGTTAACGACGGCGCGATGCTTCGCCAGCGCCGCGGAGCTGAGCCGGGGATATCCCACAATGCCCCTGGAGTAATTCCTTGACCCCGGCGTTTGAGTGGGGATTATCTGACATTAGTCCGTACAGAGGATTCTCACTGGCTGTACACCACCCGCACTCCAGCTCCTCTCACCTCCCCTCCCCCCCACTCTGTCTCCCTCCCCCTTCTCTCTATTTTCTCTCTCTCAATCTCTCCCCTCTCAACTCTCTCTCTCTCAGGTCTCTCTCTCTCTCTCCCCTACCCCTTTCTTTTTCTCTCTCTCTCTGTCACACACACACACACACACACACTTGCATACTCCTCACTCTCTCTCTCACATGCTCTCTCTCTCTCTCACTCCCTCACTCTTCTCTCTGCTTTACCGCCCGCTCCTCCCCTTTTTTCTCGCCAGTGCGTGCACACCGCTCCGCTGGAGTTGTGTGTCCTGTGTGCGCTACAAAGACGGGACGATGGGACGTTGGGGGGGGGGGTTACATTCTTGACGCGGTGTCAGGAATGTTGCGTTTGGGTGGCCCTTCTCTTCCCCCCCCCCCCCCCCCCCCCCCGAAACGCAGCCCTGCAGCCCCCGTCCCCGCCGCGCGGCCCGTCCCCCCCGCTGTAAGCGGCGCTTGTCAGCGAGCCGTCTGTGTTGGCTCTGCAGCGGGAGATGTTTACACAACATCAATTTGCATCGGACTCGCTGACTCACGGCGCTGCGCTCTCCTTCCGGCTCCTTCCGGCTCCCTCGCGCAGGTGGAGGCCGAAGGGCATCGCGCTCGGATGAGACGCAGCTCTCTCTCGCGCGCTGCTTTTATTTTTAACTTTCCGCCGTCCTTTGATTGGCTCGTGAGTAACGCCGGCCCCCCTGACGGGTTCTCTAGCGCGGCCGTGTCACCACCACGGCGGGTGGATTTGGGAGATCGGGCTGCGGCTGGACGGTGTTTAACCTCTTCCTGAGATCCGAGGTCTTTCCACTGCAGGAGATGAGAGGGGTGTGGGCTCTGAGCAGGCGTTGATTGACAGCGCACAGATTCGCCGAGGCCAGCCGTTGTTTTGGGGGGGAATTCTTGAAATACGGCGCCACCGGTCCAACTGCTTCGCGCGCAGTGCGCCGTGCGGTCTGGATCGTTGCCGGTTGCGTTTTTCTCCCCCTCGCACTTCACAGACTATCATCGGCGCTCCTGGGTCGCTGGCTGACACCCGCATGCCCAGAGATGCTAACGGGGGATTTGGGGCGGGGGGGGGGGCTGATGGGAGAGGCTCACTCACCCGCTACACGACCGTTGGGTAACGGATGCTCAAACGCTTTGCTGGTATTTTTCCGACTGCGTCAAACGGTTAGCGTCCGACTTAATTCGGCAATCGGGGTGCCAGAGTGCACCTCAGAGGCGCTCTCTTTTGTTTTTAGGAATGCTCGGGCCCTTCAAGTTCGGTTTGTATGACTTCCTGGTTGGAAGAGATGGCTCCAAAAATAGACTGATAAGAATCGAGAACAAGGAAGCTGGAGCGTCTGACGTTACTAAAAACAGAGAGAGAGCCTTCTCCTGCGGCAGAGTCCACGCCGCCGTTCAGCTCAGACAAAAAGGAAGAAGAAGAAAAAAAACCATTAAACATGGAAATCTCAGCTCTTGAAATGCTTAAGGCCCTGCCAGGCAGAAATGTGAACTGTTTTCTGTGAAATAAGCTACTGTGGGGTTGTTTTTTTTATATAAATGCTTTTGCACTGTGGGTTGTCTAGGATACTAATTGTGTTTAAGAAATTGAGGTCCAAACCCAGGTTTGGCTAGGGACTGTTATCGGAACATTCTTATGGAGTTTGTTTTACTATGAATGTACTGATTAATATAAATCGTTTGGCAGGATCATTACCCGACCCCCCGTTTTGTGTTGGTGTGGTGATACACAGCCCTGGTTTTGAGCTGTTGGTGAAAACCGTGCCCTGGCTGAGGCAGGGCGTGACTGTAAGCGTTAGGATGGTCCGTCAGTCTGTCCTGAAAGGCCTAGCCCAGTGTTTTGCCCAGCGTCAGTTTGGGCTTCTTGGGTATGGAAACGGGCAGAGGAGCTCAAAATGGTGGGGATCGAGACCCGAGGTTCAGTGCAGAGTAACACACCTGCTCGCTCTCTGATGGGAGTTGCCAGATTTATAATTGGTCAGAACCGGACAACATGCTTCAGCTGGAAGCTGAATCGTTGGCTGTGGTTGAGCTGTCAATCAATTACTCAGACCTTAAATTATACTGTCCGGTCGGGACCACAAACTGGACCTGTACAAATAATTTGAAAACCGGATATTTCGGTCGAAAACCAGGCACATCTGGCAACCGTACTCTCTGTGCTGCCTGCGTAACCACACAGAGCAAATGGGGCGCATGCTTGAATGTATTTTATTTCTTTCTAAACGGTGGGCACGTCGTCCAGAACTGTTGATCCAGAACTTTTTACGAATGCAGCCCACACCCCCACCAGCCCAGTGCAGATAGCTGTAGTAACTCCTTGCTGCTTTTGGGAGGGATCCAGAAGGAGTTTCTCCCTCTAATACTCTAGTACCATGAGTACCGTGAGCTCAGTGACCTTGAGAGATTTTAATGGCAGTAGAACTTGGACCCATTTTATGTACAGTACCCACAAAATGGCAGGCCCTGTCTCTTTTAAACGGGACCTAGTGCTGCTGTATGATATTTGAGCAGTTCATCAGCTGTCAGTTTAACCCATCGTTTCATTTTGGCATTTAATAGGTGGCACTTATGCAGATTATATTTCTCCATACAATCCATTTACACGGCCGGGTATTTTACTCAAGCAGTTGAGGTTGAGGCCTTCAACAACAACGGTGACCCACCCGGGAATCAAACCCAGCGACCCCTGAGTTACAAACCCCTGCCATCCCGTGTGTGTCCTTCTGTTTAACACGTACGTTAGGTACACGTTTGAAGTTGAAGCTGCTTTCACTTCTGCAAGAAAGTAAATAACCCCGTGGGATGGTATTCGCCTCCACGTAGCAAATACGCAGCAGATCTGTTGCCGATTTTTATAAACGTTCCGCACGTCCGAAAAAAAAACGGTGAAACCCCAGGTTCTTATTCCAGCCGCACTGAGCCGCCCGGTGCGCCTTGTAATTGCGCGCGTCGCCATCATTATCAGCTGTGTTTTCGCGGCGGCAGGTCGTGTAAGTGCGACGGCAGAGGCGCTTTCCGGGGGGCCGTTTAAGCAAAGGTGATCAGTCTAAGTCACGGACCCGTGATCTGAGCGCGCAGCTCGGCAGCTCGCGACGATAGCGGCAGCAGCAGCGGCGGCGGCGGCGGCCGCGTCGCTCACCCCCCGAAGACGTTAAAAGGGAAAACTGAAACCAGATCCTGCTCTCACAGTACAGCGTGTGCCGAGCGCCATCATGAATATTTCAGAGCGAAGAATCTCTTGTGCGGCGCGAGGCTGGGGCCTCTGGCACCTCCAGCAACTCCCTCTCCGGATTGACAGGCTCTCTGTCGTTGCCGGGAAACGAAGCCGCGCTCCCCCTAGACGCTCGTGGCAAAACTTGACTTTAGCGGTTTTTTTCTTTTTTTTTTTTCAATGTTCAAATTAATGTTCTGGTAGGTTTGTAATGAGGAAAACAGCACATCGGATGTTTACAGTGGGGGGAAAAAGCAAACAAGTAAAAAAGGGTATAATGTTTGCAAGCATTTAAATGCAACTCGCGTTAACCTTTGCAGATAGAGGAAAAACTGCCCTTGCAGTTAACGAGTCTGCGGTAATAACAGTATACCACAGTATGATCCAAAAAAAAAAACCAGTATCACCATGTCACTATTTCTTTGGGACCAAAATTAAATTGTATTTTTAATATACATTTTTAAATTGTGGTTTTTGTATTCTTGCCGTCTCAAGAAAGCTCTTCGTTAGGAGGAGTCTGGCTGCAGACCTGCGTTGTCGGCCTGCGTTGTCGGCCTGCGTTGTCGGCGGCGCCCGGTGTGAACCGAACGCGGTGGAGATTTATCTCCGTCTTCACAGGAAGGGATCGACCCGTTATTTATGCTCCGCGTCCCTGCCGCGGGCGTTTCTGCGTTCGGGCTGCCGTAACGCTGCGGACGGGCGATCGGGAGAAAAAAAGGCGCTGGAAGCAGAGGGCAAAACAACCTTGAGTTACGGCTACAAAACTGACCGAAACCTCCCTTTAAAAAAAAAAAAAAAAAAAGAGATGCCGCCTGATTAAATGCGCAGAGACAGTTGTGTGCGGATGAAGCCGAAAGGATGCGTGGTTTCCTGCGTGTAATCAAAGCACAGAGAGCTTTTGCCCCCGTGCGCGTCTGTTACAGTGAGTGGGCATTATGCTGTGTAAACACGGTGTGGCAACCAGGCAGCCTACGTCACCACTTCCTGTTTTTTTTTTTTTTTTTGTTGTGGCCTACTGTAGATTTCTGTGCCACTTGCTTTGTGTTTCCCGTGTGTTCACGGCGGCCATCTTTATTAGTTAAAGCTTTAAGCGGTGTTCTTCTCCCCTTCGCTCACCGTTGCTCTAATTATCTGCAAGTATTGATCTGGCTGTAGGTGGCAGGGCTATGCTGTGTGTACTGACCTGGGGTCGCTTGTCGTGGCACTGGTTTGTGTAGTGGCTTGTCAATACTGTTTGTGAGCCTAAGCAGTGTGAAGCTGTGGGGAAGACCAGGAGGTTGCGGGTTCAAGTTTCTGCCAGAACACGCTTGCTGTGCAGCCAAGCAGTGACGAGTGTGTGTGTGTGTGTGTGTGTGTGTTGAAAGCGGTATGCGGAGGCATCAGTTACAGCCTGTGCAGAGGGACTCATAACCTGAAACACTCTGAAAGTATTTGGGGAAATTAAGTGCATTGCTTTTCAAGTGTGGCGCATTTGCGTGTCATCACGCAAGATCTTGTGAAGTTTCATTTTCAGTGTTTGTAGCGCTGGGATATCACGGCAGCCTGTTTAAGGCTGCATTGTTACACTACAATGAGGTGCTCAACAGACGCTCTTATCCAGTGCAGCTTGCCAAGCTAACATTTTTACATGCTATCCGTTTACACAGCCGAATCTTTCCTGACGCAGTTCGGGTTAAGTGCCTCGCTCAAGGGTACAACAGCAGTGTCCCACCTGGGAATCAAACCTGCGGCAACATCGAGATCCAGAACTTACGAGCTCAGTTCCCTGATCGTTAAGCTACACCACCGCTTGTTATAGTCAGTTTTAGAGAAACCGTTATTCTGTGGTGTACAGATGCGGAAACTGAATGCACAGCTCTGTGTCTACAGCCTGGAAAGGAAAAGGCACTTTCCAGGTGGCCTTGCCTGGTTACTACCTGCCCGGGCACTAAAATTGGGGCTCCTTTTTTCTGCCTTCATTGGGACTAATGGACCTGTGTAGCTCCTTGTGAAGAAGCAGCGAATTAGTGAAACGGTGGGATGAAATTTACCCCTCTCCCCAAACCCAAGCCCACCCCCACTTCCACCCCCTTCCCCTGGTCTTGCCCTGTTGAGCTGCCCTGCAGTCTGTGACAAGGATTGACAACGGGATTGTCTATGGGCGTTGTCATGGCGACGCTGATGCAGCTGGCCTGTCAGTCTGAAACGTCAAGTCTGCGTTAGATGGGAAGAAAAGAAAGGAATAAAAATAACAGAAATATCTAAAAAGCAGGGGTCTGGGGGAAAAAGACGCCTGTTTGGCTTTTCTTTGTACGAAAGGAAAAGGGAAAAAAAACTTAGACCACCTGAACAGAGGGAACCAGATGAGTATGTTGTGACTGACCTGGCATCGTGATGTTTTGCTCTTGAGTACGGCTTTGCTCTGATCATGTTGTTTGTATTTTATGTTAATATAGTGTCGTAACTTTATGTACGTTGCCGTCTTGGTAAGCGCTCACTTGTAAAAGAGATCTAAATCTTTTGAATGTGACTTCTCTGGTAAAATAAAGGATTAATAATAATAATAATAATAATAATAGTGAAACAAAACTTGTCTGGATAGAAATATATTGGGGAGAGGGTGTCATTTTGAAACCAAAAAAACCATTAGATGTCAGCCGCTGCCCCAAACCACTATGAGACAGGTTCCCAGTCCTCCATCAGCCACCCCCCCACACACACACACACACACACACACACACACACACTAGATATAACAGTTCAGTCTTTAGCCCGTGGAAAAACCCATTAATATTTTTTTTTGCCACTTTGCTGTCATTAGAGAAAAGCAATGACTCACCACAGCCCGCCCTTGTTTCAAAGGGCATCTGTGACTCCCCACTGATTTATAAAAAAATGTTTTACCTGGGAGAAAAATGTTACGTTGCACATAACACGCATTTGGATTCATAAGTCAGTTTTGTAAAAAAAAAAAAAAAAATCCATCTGGAGCATTAAAGACAGAACCAAACCTTTACACTACAATTATCCTGGACTACTTCTGGCCTCAGTTGATGAAGATCGTTGGCAAAAGATTTATTTTTGAGTGATGACATCTGACATTGTGACATTTCCTGTTTGAGTTTTAGTGAAATGAGTGTCATTTTAACAAAACATATCGCTGGGAGATTTAAAAAATGATCTAGGGCGTCTTTTTTATGATCCGTGTTATTTAGTGTAATCGGTTAAATACTTCGGTTAAATAATTGCAGCTGTAACAAAAAGGATGGTGGAAGTCTAAAACCAATCTAGGATGTGTTTTTAATGGTCAGCGTTTATTAAATGTAGGCTAGCTGATCTCTTTGTACTAATGAAAATGATTTAATGTGAAGCGTATTAAGAACAAAAATGCTAACACATTAGACACGATTAAGCAGAAGGTACCGCCTGCTAATGGACGATACTTTGTAAATTTGGCAAGCTTGTAAGTCATGAAAAACCGATATAAAACTATCGTCATCGTGCAGGTTATTATTTTTTTGCCAGTCGCCGTTGCTGTACGCCAAGTATATGCTCGGTGAGTCCAACCAAACCGTCTCCCTGATTTTCTTTTCTAGTAAGGCCCCTCCACATGTTCGTCGTTCTACTCCCACCGGTTTTTGAATGTAAAGTAATGAAAGGCTGGTGCGATTCGAGATAATTAGAATTTTTTTCACCGGGAAAAAAAATGGCGGTCGTCGCGGTGCCCTTTTAAAGAAGCCTGTTAATATCAGAACTCATTTGGTAACCCACATTTTGTACACGTATGCGACAAGCCAGCGCGTTAATAGCGCTAACCTCCCCGTGAACCGAACTACATTCCAGAGTGTTGCTCTGTGTAGAGGGAGGGGGGCAGAGGAAGTCATTTTGGGGGGCGGGAGGGTGGTCGGGAAAACAGGCCTACCGAAGTGGCGGGGTCTCTGGTGACGGCTTCCACTGAATCTGCAGATTGGCGGGCCGGGATCTGCCAGCAGATTCCTCTCGGGACCGCTGGCCAAGTGGGCGGTGGCAGGGAAGGGGAAAAAAAGACAGACGCGTGGTCCGGGAGGGTGTCCTGTGATTTGGCGAGGGAGTCTAAAAATAACCCGCGATCTGCACGTCGGGAAGGGTGGGGGGAGGGGCGGTGGGCGGACGCACGAGCTTTAAATAGATCCTGCTTTTGATTCCGGCGTCTGAGATTCGTACAAACGTGACGTGTGCAAAAGCTGCTCGCGAACAGAGAGAGAGGCCCTGATCGTGACGGACCCAGCTGCAGTTTTTTAGCTTTTTTTTTTTTTTTTTTGAAAAACACTCCTCCGTCTTTTTTCCCCTCCTCTCCTGCTCTGGTTTGCAGTAAACTCGTGTCTTTGCTACATGCGGAGTGTGCGTGTTTAGTGTGTGACAATCGCTGAACGCTTACTTCCCTTCTCATCTGTGTGGATGGAGAGTGTAAAACGGAGAGCGGATTAACACCATTACAGATTCTGGCGTCCGCCGACGTCATAAAACAAACTCACTGACCAGACTTGGCCCGGGAACAAGGAAGAACGAAACTGGTCTCTCTCTCTCCCCCTCATTCCCCCTCTCTCTCTTCCTTCCCTCCCTCCTTCTATCTCTCTGTGTTTCTGCCGTGTCCAGACCCCTATCCCACAAGCACAGAGTAATGCTCACAACAGTATAACAAGCAATTTATAACCTCTCCCTAAATTAACTGTTAAGTGCGCATAACAATAAACACTTGCAGTAAAAAGATCTGGAATCATTTTTATTAATTGTTCCTTGGGTTTAGGTTATCCTGTGAGTACATAATGCTAGTTTATCACTTTATATGGTCTGTCACTTTAGTGGGCAGCACTTTGACTGTTAGTCTCTGAGAGAATCAACAAATGATTGATTTTAATTGTATAAAACAGGGCTCCTGACGGTGGTTTTCAGATTCCTGCGACAGAAATAGCTCGTTGTGATAAGCAGACAGTCTGTGAACTGGCATCAGAGATTATAGGAAAGTTTTTGGCAGATTTGCGTGACATTATCTTCAAAGGAATTTGCATTTCCATTGTAACTGTGTTAACGGCGCGAGTTCTTGGTTCGTGTTTCTAACCACCTGCCCCACGGCCTCTCCTGTCTCTGTTTGATGTGGACCTGCCAGCGCACCTGTAATTTGTACCCAGGTGTGGTTTGGGGGGGGATTGTAGTGAAGGTATTGGTCTATAGCAGTAATTTCAGGGATGCCCTGTGAGGAACAGAGAATGAACAGGAGCCGAACGCAGAAGCTAACGCGCACAGAGACGATACGAAGGGACTGTGATGCTAACGCGCGCAGAGCCGATACGAAGGGACTGTGATGCTAACGCGCACAGAGACGATACGAAGGGACTGTGATGCTAACGCGCGCAGAGCCGATACGAAGGGACTGTGATGCTAACGCGCGCAGAGCCGATACCAAGGGACTGTGATGCTAACGCGCGCAGAGCCGATACGAAGGGACTGTGATGCTAACGCGCGCAGAGCCGATACGAAGGGATTGTGATGCTAACGCGCGCAGAGCTGATACGAAGGGACTGTGATGCTAACGCGCGCAGAGCTGATACCAAGGGACTGTGATGCTAACGCGCGCAGAGCCGATACCAAGGGACTGTGATGCTAACGCGCGCAGAGCCGATACCAAGGGACTGTGATGCTGCAGTTATGGGTGTAGATTTGCAGAAGTAGCGACTTCTGATTTCCTGTTTGTGAATGAATTTAAGGAGGTTGTTTCATTATGCAGACTGTGGGCCCTTATACTGATGTGTGTGTGTGTGTGGGTGGGGGTGCGTGTGGGTGTGCGTGCGTGTGTGTGTGTGTGTGTGTGTGTGTGTGTGTGTGTGTGTGTGGGGTGTGTGTGCGTGCGTGTGTGTGTGTGTGTGTGTGTGTGTGTGTGTGTGTGTGCGTGCGTGTGTGCAGCGTGGGTGTGTGCGTGCGTGCGTGTGTGTGTGTGTGTGTGGGAGTGTGCGTGGTGTGTGTGTGTGTGATCTGTTCTCTCTTCCCATTGCTCAATCAGTCCCTTTTATCTTGGCCCTTCGCTCTGTCCTGCCAGGGCTTGGGGAGTTTTATGGAACTTCTCTCTGCAAGCCTGTGGAGATGGGTCCAACCCCCACCCCCAACCCGATGGGTCCAGCCCCCCACCTCCAACCCCCCCCCCACCTCCAACCCCCCACTCCCTGCACACACATCCTAAATGCACTGGATGCTCAATAGATCCTTTTCACTTTTCTCTTTCTCCTTTGTGTTGTGCCAAAGGTTTTTATGACTAATACATAACTTTGCAGTTGGCCTATAAATAAATCAATCCGAAGAGGGGGTTGAGGAAAAAATCTGATTCATTATTATTTTAATCATATGATCTGCCGCCAGCGAAGAAATGTGTTAAGGCTTCTATGTGTGGTCCGAGAATTGCCTGGCTTGAGCACTCTGAACAACTGTGTTTCTACGTCAGTTTGGTTTAGGCGGCGGTGTGGCATAGCCATGGTCAGGTAACCTGAGGTTTGCAGGTTCAAATCCCAAGTGTCTGCATATTCGGTGACCCTCGGTGACTGTAGGTGTGCCTCCTGTGCGGGACAGAATAATTGTCAGTCTGAAGACTTCTCCATTTCAACCAGGTGTTGTGTTTGAACTTGCCATCGAAAGTAAACAACTTCCAAGTGAAATTGTTGGGGGGGGGGGGCGGCGGGGGGGAGCAGTGGGGAGCCCAGCCCCCCCCCCCCACGGCCGGTCTGTCCTCATCCTGTTCCCGCGGCAGTCTGAGTGACAGGTTGCTGCATCGTTCCCCGTGATAATGAAGGTGAACCCGCGACTCGCGGAACAGGGGGGAAAGGGGGCGCGGATTCAGCCTGGGTCGCGACGGATGAGAGGTAGCGGGGAAAAGCTTTGGCGGACGGCATTGGCGGATGTGGTAAACCCCGCTACCTCCGGGGAGCCCGTGCCGGCGATGGGGTGGCCATGTTCGTTTGCCCCGTAGTGGGCGGGGCCACTGCTGGTGCGCTGCCAGCCGCAAAACGTTTTGAGCCTATCGGAAGCGAGCGTTCTGCACAGTGACCCCTCTTTGCTTGGCGCACATTAGTGAGTCACTGATGACACATGATAGCCCCATCAGTGGGTGCGTGAGGCCTGTCTTTCCCCGCGGCTCCTCAGCGAGGCTCTCATCAGGCCAGCCTTTCTGTCACGGCCTAAAAGGCCCTGTCAGTATGTTAGCGCTGTTAGCGCACTCCGAACGCTCTCCCCCTCCGTCCACCTTTTTAACATTTTTACATTATAGTTTTACGTTTAGCGGCCTTCTCGTGATTTTTCCTAACTGTGGGTTACTAAGGAGAAATTGTATATTTAGATTTTTACGGGTTGGCACCGTAGCGTTCGCCTTCAGTTTTAAAGGGTTCTCAGATTTTCTTCAATTTGCAGTCATGGATGATCCAGACACATTTAGTACTGACTCTGCTGCAGGGTCTAGGGCTGTGAGCTGCTGTCAGTACTGACTGTGCTGCAGGGTTCAGGGCTGTGAGCTGCTGTCAGTACTGACTGTGCTGCAGGGTTCAGGGCTGTGAGCTGCTGTCAGTACTGACTCTGCTGCAGGGTTCAGGGCTGTGAGCTGCTGTCAGTACTGACTCTGCTGCAGGGTTCAGGGCTGTGAGCTGCTGTCAGTACTGACTGTGCTGCAGGGTTCAGGGCTGTGAGCTGCTGCCAGTACTGACTGTGCTGCAGGGTTCAGGGCTGTGAGCTACTGTCAGTACTGACTGTGCTGCAGGGTTCAGGGCTGTGAGCTGCTGCCAGTACTGACTGTGCTGCAGGGTTCAGGGCTGTGAGCTTATGTCAGTACTGACTCTGCTGGGCTGTGAGCTGCTGTCAGTACTGACTCTACTGGGCTGTGAGCTGCTGTCAGTACTGACTCTGCTGGGCTGTGAGCTGCTGTCAGTAGTGACTCTGCTGGGCTGTGAGCTGCTGTCAGTGCTCACTCTGTCAGTACTGCTGAAGAGGGAGAGCCAGATTCGCTTTCTTGTTCAATCTGGCTCCCCGTCCGTCAGACCGCGCGGGCCCAGACTCACTCAGGCTCGCTCGGCCGAAGTCATTAGGGAATACATATTTGATCTGGCTGTTTCCTCTTATGAGCTGAGCCGTTTTCCATTACGGCCCGGCCCGAATCCGTGCTCGCCTGTCAGGCTCCGAGGACGTCACCCGCTTCGGACGGGCGGCTCGGCGCTCCTCAGGACGGCACGGTCCCGGAGACTGACGGGGGATATCGCTTCCCTCACCTGATGGGTTAAGCAGTCACGGCTCCCTACGGTGTGCTCTGGGGTCTGTGAATCTCAATGCCGGATGCTGTTTTAACCACGCCTGGGTTAAACCAATCCTGGGCTCACGCATTAATTCTTGGAGTTGAATTCCACCACTTTTTATGCATTTAACGCTGTGCCTGCACCCTCAGGTTCGTTTGCTACTTGATACACTGTGTCCTCAGTCTCCCTTTTGCTTATACTTTGGGACTTAGTATTGTAGGCTTATGTAATAATGGCTGCTACTTTTGACACGGCTAACTTGGTGGAAACTCTGCTTTTTTTCCCAAACATGTTTGTATAGCCTTTTGTGAGTTGCTATGAATAGCATAAATGTTACAATACATTGTTGGAATTTAGCAGATGCTCTTATCCAGAGCAACTTGCACAACTTGTTTTTTTTTAATGTATTTATTTTTGTTTTTACACAGCATCCATTTATACAGCTGGATATGTACTCAAGCTGTTCAGGTTACGTACCTTGCTCGAGGGTTCAACGGCAGTGTCCTACCTCGGACTTGAACATGCTACCTTTGGGTCTCAAGCCCAGTTGCCCAACCATTAAAATACACTGCCTTCCTGCTTAAATGCAATGCAGGAGTGGGATCACAAGGTTCACGGTTGTATTAAATCTAACTGTGGGACATTTTGTCCTTACTGTGAAGTACAGTGGATTCAAAGTTTTTGGAGTTTTTTTGTTATTTTTTTAATTCAAGAACTGGCAACCTCCTCCTCAACACATGCACATGCACATGCACATGCACACCACAAACACACGCACTCACACTCATACACACACACACACACTACACACACACCCACACACACACACACACATGCCACACACACACACACACATACACACACACATACGCACACACACACACACACACATACACATGCCACACACACACACACAGACACATACAAACCACGCACGCACGCACACACGCACACACGCACACACACAAACTTCCATTCCGATCCCAAGGTCACGACCTTCCCCCTTGTCCTAGCGGAGCACTGCAGAGAGCGATGCTTCTCCTCCCCTGGATGCAGCACGCTCCTGCAAGCCTGCCAGGTCGTGTGTGTGCGGCCTGTGGTCTGCCTGCTGAACCTGGCTGCTCTTAACTCAGGAGCCGTGTCGAGCGGGTAATGGTTATGAGGGAGGGAGGGAAGGAGGGAGGGAGGGACAGGGACAGAGAGGAGAGAGAGGGGGGGGGGCATATTAGGATAGCCCTGTGTTTGTACACTGTTGGTCTAGATTTATGTTTATATGTTCCATACATGTTCTATTCTGTGCTTTGGCAATATAAGAAATATCTTGTCATGCCAAAAAAGCATTCTGAATTTGAATTTGAGAGAGACAGGGAAAGAGAGAGAAGGGGGGGGGAGCACAGTTTTGCACTTTCCTGTCACCTTGCCAGCACTTGTTCCCTACATGGTTAGTCACGCACACAACACACACATACCCACACGCACACACACACCACACACACACACACACACACCCACACGCACACACAACACACACACACACACACCCACAAGCACACACAGCACACACAGACACACACACACACACACACACACACATGCACACCAGTCTGCCTTTAATATTGGTTGTTGTAAAAGGCTTCCTGTGGTCTGGTGGTGAGCACACCGGGGCTCCCAGAGCTCCATACTGTTCCTCTTCCTGCATGACTGCTGCCTGAGCCTGCCTCTCTGACAAGGCTATCGCCCTGTCTGTGTGTGTGTGTGTGTGTGTGTGGTGTGTGTGTGTCTGTGTGTGTGTGTGTGTGTGTGTGTGTGTGGGTGTGTGTCTGTCTGTGTGTGTGTGTGTGTGTGAGAGAGAGAGAATGTGTGTGTGTGTGTGTGTGTGTGTGCGTGCATCATCTGTCTCTTCTGTGTGTGTGTGTGTGTTTGTGTGCGCGTGTGTGTGTCTGTCTGTCGTTCTGTCTGTGTATGTTGAGTGTGTGTGTGTGTGCGCGTGTGTGTGTCTGTCTGTCGTTCTGTCTGTGTATGTTGAGTGTGTGTGTGTGTTTGTGTGAACAGGCCTCATTAGCCTTAGAGAGATTCCATTTCAGTCCTAATAAACCATGGCCAGCCTGTAGAGTCCCTACCTGAGCTCATGTGTTTGTCTGTATTGCCTTTCTGTCCCATTCAGTCTGTGACCCCACCCGTGTTAGTCAATACATTGCTCTGACCCGAGCTGGTGAGGTAAGAGCCAGGGAGGGCAGTGGTGTTTCCGGCTGACTGCAGGGCCTGAGGCCACACCCTTAATCCCAGAGCAAGCTGCGGTGATATTCGCACACCGCTTGCAAAGCGAGTTCGCCTGGCAAGTGTACCTGTCGCGCGCACCTGTATACGCGGGGTACTGCACGTCTGCGCGACCTGTCGCCTACGACTCCCAGCATGCTTTTGAAACCCGGGTGTCGCAATTTGTCGGCGCTCCAGGATGTGGTTAGTGTTTTTACGGGCACCGCGTTACCAAATGTCCGATTCCTGTTTGTTGCTCCGCTGCTCTTGGCCTGTCCAGGTGGGGCTGGAGTGGCTCTTTTTTCATTGGTTGAGTCTGAATGATTCCAAGGGGCCTGACTGAGAGGGGCCCTCAAAAAACATCAAACATTAGAACACAGGATTTTCTGGGGTGGTGGGGCCCAATGGGGCCCAAAATCCCTGGTGGTGCCCCTCTTCTCCTGGATAAAAGTCCGGAGGTGCACTGTGCCCTCAGGTGTGATCGTTACGGCCTGCCATCTCGTCCTGCGTACAGGTGAGGCCTTTCTTCGGGAGGTCTTCAGACAGACTGTTATAGTTGTGCTTGCTGTTTCTTTCCCTTTCCACTTTCAGTCGTTCAGGGCACCAGGCCTTGTCCGCCGAACAGGAAACGGTCGGTTGTGTAAATGTGTGTGCACGGGATTGCCGCTCCTCGGATTCAGCTTCTGTCCGCCGCGGCGCTCGTGGTCACTTCCTGTGCCGGGGCTGTACCGTGCGCGGCTCTGCGTCTGCTTCCTGTTGCCGTCGCTCTACGGGGGGGAACGGCCCCCGACCGTCGGCGCTGTGTGTTGCTGAACCGTCGTTTGTCAGTGTTGGTGGTCCCCTCAGTTAGCTGGGCTGGTGAACCTCTGCGCTGTAGCGCTGTGGGAGATTCTGGTTTTAAACAAAAAAGGAAAAAGTCTCTCAGTTGCCTGAAGCCCTGACTGAAGCCTGTGTGTGTGTGTGTGTGTGTGTGTGTGTGTGTGTGCGGGATCGATTGCCGTGCCTCATGCGCTGCACGCCGCTGCTGTTGAGTGTAATTTTGGCGCGCATGCACCAAGTTTGGGCAATAATCGTGGAAAACTTGCGAGGGCTATTTTGGGGCCTGAAATTGCGATCTGTGTTCTAGGAATCACTTCGGGTCTTCAAGGCCGGCCGGGAAACCGGCCTAATTATGTATTTGGTAAACACAGAGCGCATTAGTCTGGTCTGGTCTGGTTGGCTGTGGCAAGTCACATGACAACCAAGGCCAGCTAAAGCGGGAGTGTGTTTACTGCTGAGTGTGTATCGCAAACAGAACTGAACTGGTGTATTATGGAGGTTTTCTATCATCTGAAACGCACAGCCACCGAAGAGCCTGGGCTCTGGGGCAGAGTGGAAGGACTGCCACGGGCTCAGCTGCGTGGTAAACAGGGTCTAAATGAGGCCGTTCTCTCCGCCACTGAGCCACAGACGCCTGCCAGAACACAACCAGCTCGGCTGTTTAGCAGAGCTGGGAGAGAGAGAGGGGGAGATGGGGAGAGGGAGAGAGAGAGAGAGAGAGAGGGGGAGAGAGAGAGAGAGAGGGAGAGACAGGGAGAGGGGGAGAGAGAGAGAGGGAGAGACAGAGAGAGAGCGAGAAAAAGAGAGAGAGACAGGGAAAGGGAGAGAGAGAAAGAGAAAGAGGGGGAGAGATAGAGAGAGGGAGAGACAGACAGAGAGAGAGAGACAGGGAAAGGGAGAGAGAGAGAGGCCTTTTTTTCCTTCGGTCATAAGCTTGTAGTTTCTCGGGCAAACTGTACTGCGAAACAGAGGGATTCTTTTCAAAAGGAAAACTTGAATAATAAATATCCCTAACCAGACAAAAAGAGCATTCTCGAGCTCTTGCCCGTAGTCAGACCGTAGCATGTGCTTTTTTTGACAGAAGGGGGTTCTGGGTAGAAGGCTGCAACTGTCTGTCTGGGTCTGGAGAAGGCCTGTGTGTAATCTGCCAGGAGGAAGAGTACTTTCCACAGTACAGGGACAGTTGCCGTAGTGCCAACTCTTCTGTTTGCTGATTGGTGGAGGGCAAAGTAGTGGAAAGGGGTTGAGCCTATCAGGATTTAGTCTTTGGTATCTCCTTTTGGAAGGGGGTGGGGGGAGTTGGGAGAGGCAAAGTCCAAGGATAAATACCCCTTGGCTGAGATTAGGAGGCTGTAAATAAGGAGCACGTCTTTTTAGACGGTGTTTTTACCTCCACTTCCTGTTTTTGCGTGCGCGCGCACCTGTCTGTGTGTTGTTACAGGAAAGGCAGGGGCAGACATTCAGAAGCTCCTGCTAAGGGGGGTCGTGTCAGGTCAGTGCTGTTCTATACTGGGACGGTCTCGATAGGCAGCTTTTTTTTTTGGCAGTTAGGGGGGGATGTTGAAGCTCATTCTGCTCATCCGAAATGTTCTGGAATGTTTGTTAGTGACCTTGGAGATGAGGCACACCTTCAATCTGAGTACACTTCTAGCTCACTTTAAGCTCAGTTACTCCTTCTCAGCCACTCAGAACAGTAGTGGACCTACTCTAACCCCCCCCCCCCCCCCCCCCGCCAATGTCTGCGGTGGACCCCCCCCCCCCCACCTCGTCTTTCCGATCCCGCTTCAGGTGCAGCTCAAATGACGTTAAGCTAGAAATGGAGACCAGGCGCTCTCCGGGCCCCTCTGTGGACAGAACCGCTGAGCGCTCTCAAATGGACCAGGGGTCCGTACCAGCTCAGGTGCTGTTGCCGTGGAGGAAAAGTTGTTTTTTGACTGGCTTGTATTGAAATTTCCCATCATTCCGCAAATCCTGCCATCCGGAAGCTTCATTACGGCACAGAGTGGCTTCTAAACTTCTGTCTGGGGGGGGGCCCTGATCCAGCAGTTTTTTTTTTTTTTTTTTAACTCAGAAAGTTTTATTTTATTTTTTTTTTTTAGTCGGAATGATGATCCACGGGATCAGCGATCAGCCCAGCTGTGACAGAAGGCTGCGGATAATGCACCCCCCCCCCCCCCCCCCCAGGCTCGGGGTTAAGCAGGTCGGGCGTTCGACGCGAGACTCTCTCTCTCTCAGCGCGTTTAGGCGTAAATCTCCCCCTCAGCTGTCGCCGCGGCGCTGAGCTTCGGCTTGAGCTTTTTAAACCTGGGGGGGCGAGGGGGGGCGCGGGTCGACACCCTCAGCCTCTCGGCTGACGGGCAGTTAACCCCTCGGATCAAATCGAGTCTTTCTGAAGCCAGCGAGGTCGGTTCTGCTGCAAAGGTCGACCAATCAGATAGGCTACTTCATTCCTATTCATCGGGGGATTGGTCGATCGATAACGACGTCCAGCGAGGTTTTGTGCCAGAATGCTTATTTTCTGATCAGGGCTGCCCGTCTGTTTTTTAACTTTTCACTTTTGGATCAGGAGCGCCATTAAATTGGAGTTAAATTGACTTCCCTTCGCCATTTTGATGTTTTCTGTGTCAGTTTTTTACACCAGGAAATGAAGCCGTGTCGTCCGAGCATACGCTCACATTCTGCAGAGCTGAAAGGGCTGTGAAGTCGCCTGTAAAAGTTTGTCTAAGTGCTTGACTGCTCTACGCGGAGCGTATAACACAGTGTGTGTGCTTGTGTCTGTTTCTCCTGAAGATTTCTGCCATTAAGTGATTGATTCTTCTGTTTGTACCTCTTCTGAGTGAAGTGTCTGAAATGACAGAGACAGTGAGACAAACCAGAGCAACCAGAATTTCTTTTTTAGTTAAAAAAAAACAAACCAAAAAAAAAAACAGAGGTTTATTCAGAACAATGAAAAATACATCCGCTTTCTTCAATTTGTTTGTTGAAAATATAGCCCTTCCGTTGCACGTGATTTACTTTCCAGGATTGCCTTATAAGAATTTGTGCATAACTGAAAATACTGGAGTTACACCTGCAGATACTGTGGCCCTCCAGGACTGGAGTTAAACCTGCAGACACTGCGGCCCTCCAGGACTGGAGTTAAACCCGCAGACACTGCGGCCCTCCAGGACTGGAGTTAAACCCGCAGACACTGCGGCCCTCCAGGACTGGAGTTAAACCCGCAGACACTGCGGCCCTCCAGGACTGGAGTTAAACCTGCAGACACTGCGGCCCTCCAGGACTGGAGTTAAACCTGCAGACACTGCGGCCCTCCAGGACTGGAGTTAAACCTGCAGACACTGCGGCCCTCCAGGACTGGAGTTAAACCTGCAGACACTGCGACCCTCCAGGACTGGAGTTAAACCAGCAGACACAGTGCCCCCTCCAGGACTGGAGTTAAACCCGCAGACACTGCGGCCCTCCAGGACTGGAGTTAAACCTGCAGACACTGCGGCCCTCCAGGACTGGAGTTAAACCTGCAGACACTGCGACCCTTTAGGACTGGAGTTAAACCTGCAGACACAGTGCCCCCTCCAGGACTGGAGTTAAACCTGCAGGTGTGAGGCCGACAGCAGCTGTGTGGTTGTTCTTCCTGTACCACCTGCATAGCCAGTACCTGCCAGTGAACTACGCCTCCCAGCAGCCTCGGGGTAGTCTAGTGTTTTGCATGGATTTGCATAGCCGCCGCCCACAATCCAGAGAGACTCATATTCTATCAAGAAGGCCAAGGGTTTGCAAGGACAGTTTTCAGATTTGGGGGGGACGTTGTGCCCCCCCACCCAGTGATTTGCACAACTCCTTGCATGTACCACAGTGTGTACAATCTGAAATATATATGAGGGACTAAGGGATTTTAACATTATAGTTTGTTTTAACTTTTGCCAGACACGCCCCCTCAGCCCGGTTGGCCTGAACTGTGATGTCACTGCACGTCCACTGTGACATCACCTCTGTTCCACAGTCCTGCACGTTTGTTTTTCTTCCTTGTTCTCACAAAAGAGGGTTTCCTACACACTGCAGGGTCCTGCAGAGCAAGAATGCTGAGGCTTCTGGGTCTTTGCCTCAACGCCATTGGCTGCGATCGCGGCTACGCTCGTATCCTGGAGACCGGGCTCATGCGTTTGGGTGTTTACGCTGACTTTTAGGTATTTGCCCAGATGCTGTTACGCTGGGTGGTTTTGCAAAAGTACAAACCTAAATGTTTGAGCGGGGAGCCGATTATCTGCCAGATCAGCAGTGTCACAATCAATAACCGTAGTTAATGCATAAGCCTGCAACGCAGAGTTAAATGCTGTAGTTTGGAGATTGAGAATATAGCATTTTAAGTAGCAAGATGGATGGTGTCTATTATATGTAGCATTGCTATGTCAGGTAGGAGTTCCATATAATTTTAATGTGTGAATGCAGGAGAGAGACTGTGAGAGTGTGTTGTGTGTATAAAAAAAATAAAAAGAGAAATGTGTAGCTTGACAGGGCGAGTTCAAAAGAGTGTTCTTGCTTGTGAGAGAAGCAGAGATAGAGGGATTGTGTGAACAAGACGGACAGAGAGAGGGAGCCACGGGAGAGAGAGAGAGGAGAGAAAGAGAGAGGAAGAGAAGGAAAGAGAGAAAGAGGGAGGAAGGGAAAGTGAGGGGAAGAGAGAGAAGGAGGGAGGTACAGGGAGGCGGGAGTGAGGTAGAGAGAGAGACAAAGGGAGAAAGAGTGAGGTAGAGAGAGAGAGGGGAGAGGGAGCGAGGGGGAGAGAGGGAGGAGGGAGGGAGGTAGAGAGAGAGAGAGATGAGGAGAGATGCTGGCCCGGTGGCTGTCCTGATGCCGTAGATTAGAGCGGTTATATAACCGGGCCACTGAGCCTGTGCCCAGCATATGCTAAGAGGATTACGGCTGGGCTCGCACAGGCACACAGGACCGGGCCACAGAGCTCGCTGCCGAGGCTCGCACAGGCAGGACCGGGCCACAGAGCTCGCTGCCGAGGCTCGCACAGGCACACAGGACCGGGCCACAGAGCTCGCTGCCGAGGCTCGCACAGGCACACAGGACCGGGCCACAGAGCTCGCTGCTGCGCTCGCACAGGCGCACAGGACCGGGCCTCAGAGCTCGCTGCTGCGCTCGCACAGGCACACAGGACCGGGCCACAGGGCTCGCTGCCGAGGCTCGCACAGGCACACAGGACCGGGCCTCAGAGCTCGCTGCCGAGGCTCGCGCAGGCCGACCGGGCCTCAGAGCTCGCTGCGAGGCTCGCACAAGGCACACAGGGACCGGGCCACAGGGCTCACTGCCGAGGCTCGCACAGGCACACAGGCCCGGGCCACAGAGCTCGCTGCTGCGCTCGCACAGGCACACAGGCCCGGGCCACAGAGCTCGCTGCGCAGGCCCAGCTGGGCTCGCACAGGCACACAGGCCCGGGCCACAGAGCTCGCTGCCGCGCTCGCACAGGCACACAGGCCCGGGCCACAGAGCTCGCTGCCGCGCTCGCACAGGCACACAGGACCGGGCCACAGAGCTCGCTGCCGCGCTCGCACAGGCACACAGGACCGGGCCACAGGGCTCGCTGCGCAGGCCCGGCTGATTGAGCTTACGTAACACGCTGATTGAGGAATCATCTGTCATTTCTGTCTCAGTCTCTCTCTCCCCCCCCCCTCCCTCTCTCTCTCTCACACGCTCTCATTCTCTCTCGTTCTCCTCCCTCTCTCCCTCTCTTGCTCGCCTGTCGTGATCCCTGTCTCAGTTTGTCTCTCTCTCTCCCTCAGTTGCTCACTCTCTTTCTCTCTCTCTCTCTCTCTCTCTCTCATTTGCTCTCCTTCCCCCAGTCTCATTCCCACTCCCTCTGTCTCTCTCCCCTCTCCGTCTCTCTCTCTCTTCGTCCGTCTCTGCTGTGATGCTGCCCCCCCCCCCCCCCCCCCCCCCCCCCCCCCCCCCCCCCCGGCGATGTGTGGAGTCCCCCCCCCCCCCCCCCCCCCCCCCCTCCCCCTGGCGGTGTGTGGAGGCTGCTCGCTGTAGATGAAGCGATGTGATTGGGTGAGAAACGTGACAGCCAGTCAGGGCTCTTGTTATAGCACAGGCCCTCTTCCCTGGAGCTCAGAGATCGGAGAGACGCTTCAGTGCCTTTATCACTGCAAATACCGCCTGTAATACTGAACGTGTTTAAAGGACCTGCAGAGGCATCGGGCAGAAATCATTAGGCGTAGTATCAATGTGGCCCCTTCCAAAAAAGCCCTGGACTTTATATTATTTACACTGTTCTTTTATTACTAGCAGTAAAATGAAAAAATATGAATAAATCTATACATAAAATTGAGTGTCATATGTATATTGATGTAATAATAACTTGCATTATGCAATTCACATTGTAGAGGTGCTATTCTGTACATAAAATGAAATATAATTTGTGTATTAGGGTGATAATAACTAGCATTATGCAATTCACATTGTAGAGGTGCTATTCTGAAACGCTGTCCGGGTTGATGTGCATTGATTTGGTTGTGACCAGTATAGAGGAGGATCAGCTGTTTTTACACTATATGCATGTACTGCGCCTGATTGGTGGGATTACAGAGCTGCTGGTCGAGGTCTATCACTTTGACTCCCATCGCCATAGCGACAGGACACCCCCCTCCCCCTCCCCGTCCCCACCCCCCTCGCCCTCCCCCTCTGTCTTGTCTAATTAGTGGCCAGATCCCTTGAAGGTTTGTCTTGAGCTTCTGTCAGGGGTCCAGTTTAAGGGCGGCTAACGGCAGCCATGTTGAAGGTTAGAGGCTCTGCGTTTTTATAGATGTGTGTGAGCCCCGGGGGGGAGTGGCTAAAGCAGCCCCCGTCCAGTCACGACGCCCGGATCTCTGCACGCTTTTACACCAGGGACCAATCGCAGACGAGCGGGGGAGGCGGTTCACGGACACCAGCGGCGTGTAGAGCCGGGCTGACCCGCATTCTTAAGCTCTGCCTCCCCTCAGGGTGTAAATCGCGCTGCGCGTGCGGGGGAGGGGGTGGGGGGGGGGGGGGGGGGGGCAGGGGGGGGTCGCATCTCCACCGCTCTAGGAAAATATATCGGCCAACTCAGCGGGAAAAATCATGCAGTGAGAGAATGAGAGGGAGGGAGAGAGAGAGAGAAAGAGGAAGAGATAGAGAGAAGAGAGGGAGAGCGCCAGAGATCGGTTTGTAAACTTATTGCAGTTTCTGTAATGGCTGCTTAATTGTGTGGCGCAGGGCCTCTGTCTCTGCACTGCGCCCTCTCTGTTCAGCGTCATAATTGGAAGGATTCCGCGTGTGTGTGTGTGTGTGTGTGTGTGTGTGTGTGTGTGTGTGCGTGTGTGCGTGAGTACACGTGCGTGTGTGTGTGAGTGTGTGTGTGTGTGAGTGCGTGTTCGTGCGAGTGTGTGTGTGTGTGTGTGTGAGTACACATGCGTGTGTGTGTGTGTGTACTTGTGTGTGTGCGTGAGTGCGTGTTCGTGCGAGTGCTGGTGTGTGTGTGTGTGTGTGTGTGTGTGCGTGAGTGCGTGTTCGTGCGAGTGCTGGTGTGTGTGTGTGTGTGTGTGTGTGCGCCGCTTGCTGTGTGGGGGGGAAGACGGCTCGTTTTGTATTCACCGCTCTCTCTCTCTCTCGCTCTTGCCGCTCGCTCTCGCTCTCGCTCTTGCCGCTCTCTCTCTCTCTCTCTCTCTCTCTCTCGCTCTCGCTTGCTCCCTCGCTCTCCACTTCCTGCCGTAACTGACCCGTCTCCCTCCCGCCCTTTCACGCCGTCAGTTAGAGCACCTTTACCGGCTGCGCCTGCGCCCCGCGCCCCGCGCCCCGCGCCCCGCGCCGCGGATTACCACCGGGGAGCCATCGATGGAGACCCCTCCGCCCTGCCACCCCTCCGCCCTGCCGCCCTGCCGCCCTGTCCCCGCGCAGCCACCGGGGGGGGGGGGGGGGGGGAGTGACAGCAAGAGAGGCGCAGACTGAGAGGAACACCAGCAAGAGGGAGGGAGGAGAGACGGAGAGCAGGAGAGAGAGGGGGAGGAGAGATGGCAAGAGAGCGGGGAGAGAGGGAGGGAGACAGAGAGAAGCGAGGGAGAGAAAGGAGAGGGACTTTTGACTCTCCTTTATTTTAACATTTAAAGGGTAGAGGGAATGAGAGGGAGGGAAAGGGAGAGAGGTGGATGGATTGAAAGGTACAGAACGCATGGAGCCAGTGAAAGTAAGAGTGAGAGAGAAATAGAGAGGGATGGAGAGAGAGGGAGAGGGAGAGTCTGATCTTCTGTTTAGCTGGCATTACCTGGCACTGTCCGGGCAGCGGTGGTGTTGAGCTCCCTGCTGTGTGTTGTGCTAACGCTGCCGATGCCGTACGGCTTGCTGATCTGCCTCCTCAGAGCCTCGGTGACCTCTGACCTCTGACCTCTGACCTGTATCTGTGAAAGCACTCTGTTTAGGGAATAACTGCACATTTTAAACTAGGGTGTGCATGTGTGTGCATGTGTGCGTGCGTGTGTGCACGCTTGTGTGTGTGTGTGTGTGTGTGTGTGTGTGTGTGTGTGTGTGGGAGGTCTTAAATGTGTTTGTTGTGAAAAATTCCTCAATCAGCGTTTCTGCACTGTTTGTAAAAAACGGAGCAGAAAGTTTAAGTGCCTCCCAGCAGCCTGTAGTGAGTCACGCGTCACGTTTGCTTGACAGATGTCCTCACCCAGAGGAACGAGCACAGCATACTTTTTTTTTTTTTCACACCCTCCGTTACCGGTGTAGGTAACAGCACCTGGCTCAGCGCGACACTGTGCAGTGCCCCCCCCTCCCCCCCCCCCTGCACTTGTGTAAATCCCCCCCCGCACTTGTGTAAATCCCCCCCCCTCCCCCCCGCACTCGTGTAAATCCACACGGCCTAAAAATTTGGTTTGGCGCACTTCCATTTAGTTGCGGTGAGCAAGAGACTCTGTTGGGGTTGATCCTGGGCGTGTGCAGCTCAGGGTGGGGCGGGGGTGGGGGGTGGGGGGGGTGGGGGTGGGGGCTAGCGGGTTCTTGAGCCCGGCCGACCCAGTCCGACTTCGCAACACTCCCTCAGCTGCCCCCCCCCCCCCCCCCCCCCCCCGCTGTCGGCTGCCGTCAGTTGAGTTCAGTGACTCTGGTTCCCAGCTCTGTGGGTGCGTTTGCATTTCAGAAAACGCTCCCCGCCCCCCTCGAGACGAGGCCGGGGAGGGAGGGAGGGAGATGGAGGGAGAGGGGGGGAGGGAGATGGAGGGAGCGGGAGGGAGGGAGACGGAGGGAGCGGGAGGGAGAAAGAGAGTGCAGCACGTTCTCGGGCTCGGCTGAGTTTGGGGTTGTGTGAGGTAAAGGCGCTCCTGAGGTAAACGTGAGCACTTCTCTCCATAAGGCTACGATTTGCAACTGAGTGAAACGGAAGACTCTCTCTCTGTTCCTCACGTTCTTTTTTGCGCTCTCTCTCGCTCTCATGCACACATTCTCTCTCTCCTGTTCCCTCTCCTGCTCTCCCTCCTTCCCTCCCTCGCTCCCTGTCCCAGACGTTTCTCTCTCGCCGCTCTTGGCCTGGTCTCACCTCTGAGCCGCGGCTCCTGGCCGGTCCGGAGGGGCGTCAGGGTTGTGCCCGGATTGCAGATCCGCTCGTTTCCTGAGCGAGAGCGCCGGTGCTCTGAGCCGCGGCTAACGCACCGGCGAGCGCTCGGCTAGCGCTCTGCTACCACTGGGGGGTTACTGCTCTCTGCTTCAGTGTGTGTGTGTGTGTGTGTGCGTGCGTGCGTGTGTGTGCGCGTGTGTGTGCGTGTTTAGTGTGTATGCGTGCGTGTGTGTGTGTGCATGTGTGTGTGCATGCTCCTGTGTATGGCTGTGTGTGTGTGTGTGTGTTTATGGAGTCCTGAAGGAGAAGTGTGTGGTTTGGGGGGGGGGGGGGTGGTTGTGGTGTGCAGTGCAGCACCAGGGTGGCTCCCTGAGAAAATGGCCCCTTGGGCTTTCTCTTACTATGCTTCCCCTGTGCTGTTTGCGTGCTGATACAGGGTGATGCCATTCAGATGGAGGCTGAGGGGAGGGGCTAGAGGCGAGGGGGGGAGGGGCTTCAGTGAGAGGTGGGAGGGGCTTCAGTAAGAGGTGAGGTGAAGAGCTGGGGGGAGGGGCTTCAGTAAGAGGTGAGGTGAGCTGGGGGGAGGGGCTTCAGTAAGAGGTGAGGTGCAGGTGGTGGTTGAGGTGGTCTCTGTGCTCTGCCCTGTCTGAAAGGCTGGTCGCTCTGGGTCCTGTAGAGGTCACCTTGGGCTGGTCTCCCTGTCTGTGCTCCATCTCACACGTCACTCTTAACCCCACCGCGTCTGTCCCCAACGCCTTAATGCTTTACCGGGGATTCTGCTGCGCTAAGTCCTGACACGTGTGTTCAGCGAGAGGCTTTCTGTGTGTGTGTGTGTGTGTGTGTGTGTGCTGTGTGTCTGTTTTAAAGATGGTGTGAGAGAGAGAGAGAGAGAGGGAGAGAGAGAGAGAGGTGGTGGATTAGTGTGTGTTTGGGGTTAAGTGCAGCGGTACTCTGGTTCTGCTGTTTCAGGGTCAGTGGACAGGAAGAGAGAGCATTTTTCCCAGCGTGGGGGGAGGAGGGGGGGATCAGTACACTGTGTCCCTGTTAGGTGGGTGGGTGACTGGGTGGGTGGGTGGGGGGGGCGGTGTTCCTGGCCCCACCCACCACATGCACCAGCGTCAGTGGATCTGGTCACTGCTGCTCTTCTCCGCTTTACTACACGCCTGATTAGCCACACCCCCAAGGCAGCGTCACAAACCTGCGTCTTTCCTCCCACAGCGTCTGCGCAGAACTGCTCTGTTCCCACAGCGTCTGCGCAGAATGTCTGCTCTGTTCCCACAGCGTCTGCGCAGAACTGCTCTGTTCCCACAGCGTCTGCGCAGAATGTCTGCTCTGATTCCGCAGCGTCTGCGCAGAACTGCTCTGATTCCACAGCGTCTGTGTGTAACTGCTGCTCTGATTCCGCAGCGTCTGCGCAGAACTGCTCTGATTCCACAGCGTCTGCGCAGAACTGCTGCTCTGATTCCACAGCGCCTGTGTGTAACTGCTGCTCTGATTCCACCTGCTCGGTCCCAGTGCTGCACTGGTCTCTCCGTGGTTATCTACATGTTTGTTATTGCTGACTAATAACATTGTGCGTCAGTGCGTGCCTGTGTGCGTGTGTGAGAGAGGCAGCGAGAGTGTGTGTGTGTGTGTGTGTTAACGTGAGGCTGTGTGTGTCTGTGCTTGGTTTTCTTCTGTCCATTATATCCGGGCGTATCAAATTTCTGCGTAAATATTGGCTTCTTACATCTGAAACATAGCGCCTGGCTTTGTTTTTCCTCTTCCTGTTCAGAGAAATGTAGTTTTTCCAGCGCAGTGGAAGGATTCAGCCACGGGCGTGTTTCACAGCGAAACATCCTGTGTGTTCGTTTATAACCGGCTGGAATTTCGGACATTTGTCGAGTCACTCTGAGCGTTGTCCGAGTCCGTCCCCCTGTCCGTCGGACGCGCTGGCAGTCCCACTGCTTTAGGATTAAAGAGCTGATTAATCCTTCTCCTGGAAGCATATGCAGTGTGCTCAGCCCCCCCCCCCCTTCTGTGTGTGTGTCTGTGTGTTCCTGAGCCTGGCTGGGGGGGGGGGTGGGAGGGATGCTATGATCCGTCCTGCACAATCTGTTCACGGGGAAAATTCACAGTCGCGCTGAAAAGGGAACGCAGATCTGGATCTGAGAGAACATGACCCCTGCTGCCCAGGGAGGGTTCAGATCTTTTCAGCCTCGTGTGTCTGTTTCCAGGTGGAGACTACACCAGCGATTGGGGATGCAAAGAGGCCATAATCCAGGGTTTTCTTTGTTTTTATTTCATTACAGTAATTGCCAATATTTTTGGCTGGACCACAACAGCGGGGCCAGCCCTACAAACGCGAATGTCTGTGACTGAGTGATGAAGTTACACCATTGGTCAGCTGAGTTATGAAGTTACACCATTGGTTGAACAGTCCAGCCATATACTAGGTTTTGACCTGGTCTTGTTGCTTTTTAAATCAGTTCTGCTTGTTCTCTGACAACATTGTACACGTTCATGAGATTGTCGTTTTCATCTTTGTCGTTAGTTTCTGTGAAGAGAGAGGGAAAAAAAATTGAGTTTAAAAGTTTGAAGTGCATCCAGTTAGCTTTGCTTGTCTTAGTCTGGCTAGCTTAACTGTTTCTGTGCATTTATCATCCATAATCCACAACTGTTCCCTCAGATTTTCCGCGTTGCTTTCAAGCAGTGATGGAGTACCGAAGGCCACTGTCCCATTAACTTATTAACTGGCAAAATATTTCGGTTTCGTTTTCGTCGTTGGTTCTGGCTTGATGTTCTGTTACAGAGGCCTTGAGTTTGTTTGTATCTAATGTCTGTTTTTTTTTTTTCTTTCTTTTCCTTCTCCTCCCCCCCGGTGCTGCTCCTCCACGGTGACGGATGATGCTTTAAACAGGTAAGTCTCACCTCGTTTGCTCTCTGTCCCCGCGCCTTCCCCACGCAGCGCCAGGTACGCGCGGGCGTGCCAGGTGCCAGGTGCCAGGTGCCAGGTGGCAGGTGGCGTGTGCGGCTGACGCAGACCACTCGCGCCACCGGCGTCTGTTGGCTCACTTCCTGTCTCAGGGCTTGCGTAGATTTCACTGAGTCGCGTGGTTACCGAGGGAACGCTTGCAATGGGTTCGCACCCTGGCTGTTTCCGTCCCGAGGGCGGCTGCTGTATGGTCGCTGGACCAGTGTTCTGGGTACTGCGCTCGTAACCAGAAGGTTAATGGTTCCAGTCCCAGGTGTTGGACCTTTGTGCGCAAATAGCTGAGTATTTTAAACTGATTAAAATAAATTATTGCTCTGTGGAAGGAGGCCTGGGCCGTCTGTGGGATCGGTGGGGTGCGTGTGGGATTGCCTGAAGCTTTGTCTCTCTGCTGGTATAATTTCTTTATTCTGTGTACGGTGGTTTACAGCTGTGTCTGTATTCAATTCAGTTCTGTTCATTTTTACTCCTCCTGTGCTTGTTATGGAGACACTGTTACAAAGACACTTTATGGGATCACAGGACATTTTTACTGGGATGCTTGGTCTGAAACCCTTAACAAACAGTAGGGGAGGTGCAGGAACTCCCCCGTGGGAAGAAAAAAGCTGAAACAGTGGTGAGAAAAAGCTGTCTGTAGAATGCGGAGTGGATCTGTCATACTTGGGTGTGTCTGTG
>CM045887.1:1767500-1777500 GCA_025169545.1 Anguilla japonica | reverse complement strand
TACTGTCTGCAGACATTGCCTCTGTATGGAATTCTGGCCTCTATTTAGGGTATCCGTGGTCCATGAATAAGATTTGTTAAATGTTGTGCGTATATGTCAGATGTGCGGTGTTATTCTCCGTTACCAGGTTGCTCCTGTTTTCCTGGGGAAAATTACGCGCTGTGCCTTTAAGAGCTGCGGTGGGGGTCAAGATGCTGAAGTGGCTTCGGATCTTTTTATTGGCTGCTGAAGAGGGCTGTGGAAGGTTCAGCGCTAGGGGGGCTGGTAGCTTTGTAGTGATGAATCAGATAAGAGTCACGGAGCGGCAGTCCGTGCGGGCAGCTTCTTTCCACACGGCCGCGCTTTAACGACAGCGCCGGGCGACGCTGCCACTCACTCGGTCTGAACGCCCGAGAGGACCCGATGGGCCGTTTATGTATTATGCATCGGAATCGTGTCTGAACCGATGTTCGTAATTGTGAGTGCGTAAAAAAACGGCGTGTATCGCGGCACCGCGAGCTGACAGACAACGTCCGCGAACGAGACGATGCGTCTCAAAGGGGCCCCCTGAAGTATCAGTGGCCTCAACAAATAAAGACGTTATCCAGCCGCTCACTGCCGCGCCGCGAGAGAGCCCTTTTAATTGTCTCGTGAACTCGAGCTGCGAAGCGCACGAGACGAAACAATAAACGCATTCAGCGGCACCGCCTGGTGAATACTCAGAACTCGTTTCTGCAATAGGCCCTATATTAATTAATCTAGACTTCAGGAACAATTTTATTTAAAAAAAAAAAAAAAGAAAGAAAAGGTTTTAATCTTGCTTTTCAGGCGTTTGCCTTTGACCTTGAAGATTAGATTTTGTACTGAGAGATTTCTGTATCCAAGTGTTTGCTATTACAATTAAAATTGAATGGTGGCAGATTTAAAAAAAAAAAAAAAGAGAGAGAAGTATTTCTTTTAATCAGGCAGCTGTACACTTGACTGTGTGTTTCACTATTCACTGTGAATTTTTGTGCGCATTTGAAATTCACCCAGGTGTGTTATTGCAGTCAGCTGTGCGATCAGCCTTTGGCTTTGAAATGTGCACCTCTTGCACACACACACACACACATACAATCACACACACACACCCACACACACCCACACACCACACCACACACACACACACACACATACAATCACACACACACACACACACATGCACACACACACACACACACATACAATCACACACACACACCCACACACCACACACACACACACACACACACACACACACATGCACACACACACACCCACGCACCACACACACACACACACACACACAAAAACATGCACACAAGCCCACACACTCGCACACGTCCTTTTGAACAGTGATTCGCCTTGTGACCTAAATCAGATTTAAATGATGATAATTGACCCGTTATATGGCTCGTATTGACCTGACGTGCTCCTCTGCGGTTTCTGACTTTACCGTCTGGGCGTCTGTTGAAGCCCCTCTGGAACGGCACACGATAGCCGTGTTAAACCCGCTGTTTGCACGAGTGACAGTGCCTAAATTTGGGAGGAAGGGCAGGCTGACGTGTCCTCTCTCTCGCCTTTGACCCCCCCTCTGATGACTGTGGGGCCAGGCGCTTGGTGCAGTGCAGCCCAGTCCAATCTGGGGGTTGGGGGGGGGGGGGGGTGGCTCTCAGTTTATACCACGGCACAAATTAGGCATTAATGAAATCCCATTACACTGGCCAGTAACCACTGCGGTGTTCTTCTCTTCAGAAAAGAGAGAGGGAGAGTGTCAGAGAGAGAGGGAGAGAGCGCGTGGTGGAGAGAGAGAGGGGTGGAGAGAGAGAGCGCGGGGTGGAGAGAGAGAGGGGTGGAGAGAGAGAGCGTGGGGTGGAGAGAGAGAGGGGTGGAGAGAGAGAGGGACAGTGTGAGAGGGTGTGGAGAGAGAGCGTGGGGTGGAGAGAGAGGAGAGAGAGAGGGACAGTGTCAGAGAGAGAGGGGTGGAGAGAGAGAGCGTGGGGTGGAGAGAGAGGGGTGGAGAGAGAGAGCGTGGGGTGGAGAGAGAGGGGTGGAGAGAGAGAGCGTGGGGTGGAGAGAGAGAGGGGTGGAGAGAGAGCGTGTGTGAGATCGGCTCTGGTGCTGTAATTGAATCCTCATGAATAAGTGATGTCAGGCTGGGAAGCGGCGTTCGCAAAAGAGCCGAGATGGAGCGCATCCCTTCCACCTGATTGGGCCCAGCACCGTTGCCTGGCAGCAGGGGGGGGGGCGGCCAACCCGTGGCCCCTGTGTCCTCTGCAGCCACTGGAGGGACAGCAGCTCTGCGATTCATCATCATCATTCCTTTTTTTATTTATTATTTATTTCTGTGTTATTGTGGGCTATACTGAGCCCGGAGTCCCCAGCGGTCCCGCGCCTCGTAGCAGAAGTGCTGTCGGGTACCGGGGAGGGGGCCTCGCGGGGACGATGCTGGGGCCATGGGGCCGGGAGAGAGAGATTGGGGGGGGGGGTCAGGGGGGGGGGGGGGGGGGGGGTAGGGGGGGGGGGGGGGGGGCAGAAGAAGGTCGCTGACAGAGCTCCAGGCGGCCGCTGGCGCCGCTCGCTGTGTCGTCCGGGCCTTCTCAGACCCCCCAGATTAAGAGCGGTGATGGCGGGGGGGTAATGGCGTGGAGCACTTAGCGCGGCTCGCTGAAGACGCACCCCCCCCCCCCCGGCCCTGCAGCGGCTTTTCAGGCGCTGGCCCCTCTGCACCCCCGCCGGAGGGAGGCCCAAACGCGACCGAACCCGAGCTCTTCCCCGTGCCAAGCGGACGTTCAGCCTCGTTTCCGCCAGCCGCGCAGCGTTCACCGGCCCAGTCCACACGCTGTCCGCTCGCTCGGGTGGCCATGTTGTTTCTTGGTGTAATAGTTCAGATCTGTTTGAGCGTCTCCCCCCTGTTCAGACGCACTCTGTGTGGGGGCTGCTCTTGTAGCAGTTAGCGTTCGGCAGGCTCGGCCTTCCTCGTGCGGGATCCCGGGTTCTGGTCCTCAGCCCAGTGGGCCTTTACGCCGAGATGGCTCCCGGAGCGGGGGCTGGGCGCTGAGGCCCCTCCCCTTCTCGCTGCATGCCGGGGTAAGAGAGACGTGCGGTATGTGTGTGGGGGGGGGGGGGGGGGGGGGGGGGGGAGTCACAGGTGACAGCAGCAGGTGCAGACTGCAGAACAGGGAGAGAAGGGAATGGCGGTTGTGTGGCGGATGGCGGTACAGTATGGGGGGGGGCTTCGGGGGGGGGGGGGGGCAGCAGGGGGGGCAGGTGCCTGTTTCCCAGCCAGCCATTAACAGATGTGCAAAGCAGGAAGCTATTTATATGTTAATGCTGTCATTTACCACTGCATTGCCTTTGCTCAGTTCCAGCAGGCCCACATTTCTCTGCCGGGGGGGGGGGACAGGAGGGGGGGGGATGTCAGTAATTACGGGAGACGGACAGTGTGCCACCTGAGTGTGACGGTATTGGCTGTTGCAGGAGTGGCTGGTGTTGGGGGGGGATTCTGCTCGGCCTGGGGTGGGTGGGTGGGGGGGGGGCAGTCTTTGCGCTCTGGAAATGAGCGGCGGATTTATTTTCGTTTGGGGGACGGCTCATTGATCGGGGGCTGATCGGAGAGGCGGTGCAGTCTGTCAGCGGCAGCACAGAGCCGCTTCGATAGCACGCCGCCGCGCCGCGTACGTAAAGGCCCGCCGTCCCGCACCCCGGCGTCCTGCACCCCGAGCCCGACCGGCCAGAGATCCGTAACCGCTCAGCGGAGAGCGGGAGCGTCGTGTCCGGCGACGTTCCCGACGTTCCCAGCGCTCCTGACGTTCCCGACGTTCCCAGCGCTCCCGACGTTCCCGACGTTCCCAGCGCTCCCGACGTTCCCGACGTTCCCAGCACTCCCGACGTTCCCGACGCTGGGATCTGTTTCTGGCAGAACGTGTTCAGACGAGCTCGTGCTGTTCCCACTGCTCTCTCTGTATCTCGTAGCCCTGCCACTGCTGCCGGATTTTCCTCTTCCTGTTTCAGTCTCTCCCCAGCAGTCACGTGACTCGCGGGTGCAATCAGGCCAGAGCAGCCGTGCCGGGCTGTGTGCGTGTGAATAAGCATCCGGCTCCTTGAGACTGTGCGGACTGCAGGGTACCTGGAGACTCGTGGGGTGAACACAGGGGGTTCCGTGGAAGGTTCAGTGAGCCGTCGTGTTTCAGGAGGTTCTGTGCTGCTCGTCTTATTAATGCAGATTATGGTATTTTTTTGGCACCTTGCTCTGCCTGTTCTCCTCCCCGTTAATTGGATGTTGGGGGAGGAGAGAGCGTATCCTTAGCCTGGACCCCCCTCTCTCTACTCAGTAAGCTTACCCCCTGCCAGGGTTTGGGGCTGCCAGGGGGCTTGTATACATTGCAGATGGGCGTCTGTAGCATCAGTTCTGCGTCTGTAGGATCAGCAGTGTCTCAGGCTGCTGTTGTATGAGTGGAGGAGAGGCCTACGACAGCAGCCTGAGACAGCGCCGGTGCTACAGCTGTTCTGTCAGAGCCTCCAGGCTCCTCCCCCGGCACCTAATTCCCCGTTCCCTGGGGAGCGCCGGACCCTGACGGACAGCTTGGCCCCGCCCCTGCTTGTGTGACGGGACGGTGGCGGCTGGTTGTCACGGTGAGCGGGCCTGTGGGGACCTGGCACTGGGGGGTAATTACCGGGAAATGATCTGCCCTCCAGGACACGAGCGGTCACTGATCACTGATCACTCGCTGCCCCCCCCCCCAAACGCAGCGCAGTGTTTGCATTCCCAGCGACGCTATGGGGGCTGCGCTGTTCAGGGTGCAGTGCTGTCAGGGGATTATCACCCCCCCTCCCCCCCAGCTGCGTTTCCATATCACCCCCCCCCCCCGCAGCCCCGCCTCGCCGCTGTGTCGGCAGGTGAGAAGCCGCTGCGCGATGGCTGTGATCTGCACAGATTACAGGGGCGCAGCGTCCCAAAATACCCCCCCCCCCCCCCCCGCGGCGGCGGGCGGCCGGGTCGATATCAGCGCCTCGCCGTAATAACCGCGGCTGATGACACCCGTCGCCGCGGCCGCCGCTCGCCGTGTCTCCCGCTCCGCTCCCCCGCGGCGTCTCTCAGGTGTGAGAGAGAGCGAGCGCCTTACTGCAGCTCCGGCATCACACCGCCCTCTCCAACTGTTCTCCCCTTACATGAGCGATGAGTGAAAAAGAAAAGTAAAAAGACTAAAAAAATACTTTATCAGCAAACATCTCGGTGTACTCATCTGTAAGACTGAGGTGGTTGTTAAACTCCACACATCAGTAAAAGCACAGCGGATTGAGAACTGCATCTCTGCTTAGTCGGCGTTGGCCTTTTTCCCAAAAAGGACGGGGACGAGGACCCCTCGCTTGCAAAAATGTCTGTCTGCTGGTTCAGCCGCAGCTGACGGACTGCGGACGGCACGAGCCGATTTACTGGGGAGAAACCGAGAAGAGGGGCGTGTCGGAGATCTGGTTAACGCCGGGCCCTTTAAGGCGTGAGGTCACAAATGTGTCAATAGAGTGTTCTTAAACTGAGCGTTCCAGTGATGATGTCACAATCACTACTGGTGACTGAAAGCAGCCTGAGTTCTAGAATGTTGAAAAGAACATTCCAAAAAAAAAACAAAAAAAAAAAAACCTGCTCTTCAAAGGGTTAACCTTTGAGCAAAAAGCAGTGCAGCTGGTGCCCAGTGCCCCCCCCCCCCCCTCGCTGCCACCCCTGCTGCCCACCCCTCTGCCCACTCTGCTGCCCAGCCTGGGCTGATCACAGTAGAATGTTCAGCAGCTCTGAGGTCAGTGTTGAGGGGGAGGGATGGGTGCGACTGTGCCAGAGGCGCCGTATGGGTTAGGTGGGCGATGGAGGGGGGGGGGGGGGGGGGGGCAGAACAGCCAGGACAGGAAATACGCCGCCTTGCACATCCACTGCTCCCTCAGCAAAATTATTACAACGTCACCCCCCCCCCCCCCGCCCCCACACATGCCTGCCCTTTTCTCCAAAAAGGCAAAGAGACTGAACGAGGATGATGGGGATGATCTCTCACAGCAGGTCACAGGGAAAAAAACTAACCAATTAGAGCAGAGAGGGGCCAGCCTGTACCGCACGCGCTCAGAACTGCACTGCCCGACTGCTCCTCTCTCACATTAAGAGACGAGCCTCCTCACTGCCCCTCCTGCTGGGGCGGGGGGATGAAGGGGGGGGGGGGGGGGGTGTATGGTGATGGTTTGATGGATTGGCTTTTCCATCCTCCGCCCTCAACTCTGAATTACAGCCCAAGGTGGGGCAGTGAGCAAACACAGTCTCAGTCTGGTGGCTGTGGGGGGGAGGAGGGTGAGGCATGGGGGGAACAGGTATGTTCGTGAGGTATAGAGAACATACCATCGCTCAGTGAGCAAAATATCTGCAGAACCCCCCTGCCCCCCCGCCCCCCCCCCACCACTACGCACGATGTTATAAATGAGCATTTAACTCCGTCTATGTGTGGCTGGCAAATGATATCCGTAATTTTATATATTGATTTTTTGCAATGAGAAAGCCTGTTAAATTATCTCTAAATTACCTCTAATTTAGTTTGTCATTGTCTTTAATCACGATGTTTCAAATGGATTATAAAATTTAATGTTAAAATAATTTGTAGAAGGAAACAAATAATAATAATAAGTATGGAAGAGATGTATATTTTTGTGGAGTAGAAAAAATATTAATGTTGACCGGAACCATGCAATCCTGCTTAGAGTGTTGCATAAACTGCGCCAAGCACACACAAACCCAGAGCCCCACAGACCGGTATAAACGGCAGGCATATCCATCCAGATGTGTTCCCCGGGTCTTACTCTAGGCATCCTTAACCCCTTTAAGGTGTAAGATCGCAAATGTGTGACGATCTGATGCAGATGTCACAGTCACTGCTGGTGACTGAAAGCAGTGGAGTTCTAGAACACTGACAAAGAATTTCAAAGAAAAAAAAAAAAAGAAAAAAAAAAAAACCTACTCTTCAGAGGGTTGATCCAAGGAGCTCTCGAACAGACGGGCAGTGTCTAAACCGGGTGGTGTGTCAACCTGATGCGCCCTGCCCCAAAAACATCGCATCGCTCGCCGCCCTATACGGGCCTGGGACGGGCTGGAGGTAACCACCTGCGCTCTTTGGAGATGAAACCGTGCTCCGATCACGGCGCCGAATCCCCGCTCTTCCTCGGGGCTAGGCTCTGTGTAACGCGCAGGGCTAAGGGACTTAAACGTGCGCTTTTCCTCGCGGCTGCTCGCGCCGCTACATCACTGCCGGTCTTTAGCAGGCGCTGGCTAATTAGAGCGCGGACAGGCCGTGCGCCGAGTCCTATCGTTTAAATTTAGTCAACGATCAAATTGGTAAACATCAAGTTTTCAAACCGTTCTCCTGATTTTATGTAACTATAAATATTATGTCTTAGTTTTTTTTTTAAAATACAAGGTGGCTGCTCGTTTTGATTGATAATAAGGTTTAGTATCGCGAGCTCCTTTCACCATGTTCCCCGAGTGCTTTTCCGCTAATTGAAATAAAACCTAAAAGGAGGCCATTGAAATAAACGTGCAGCGCACTAATAAAATGAAAGCCGAAGTTTCTTTTATCTACAGGTTTTATTAACTTCATTTGTGTTTGGCTTACTGTTCTAAATGCCGTTTCCCTGCCATCTAGTGGAACCAGGAGAATTGTTTGCATGGACGCGCTGGGAGCTTTTTTTAAACGTTTGGTTAAATACGCAGCGCACCCCGGCGTCCTCCGAACAGGCCCTGGGAAGGGCCCGGGAGCGCGGCTGCCTTTTGATGAGCTCGCGGAGCGCAAATCGGTCTCTACACATTAAGCCGCCGACAAGCAGTGAGACAGAAAATCTGCCCCCGTGCGCCGTGCCAGCTGGTCACGAGTGGATGCGGCCCTGCTCCCAGTCCTCCCGTCCTGATTGGCTGCCGGCGAGGGCCTTTTAAACCGCTGAGCCAATCGGAGAGAAGGAGGGGTGGAAGTTGAGGATCAGTTAGGCTCCGGCAGGAAGCAGTGGCTGTCAGAAATAGTACAGGCAGCATTTTTCGCTGTTCATTATACAAACGCAGAAAGGAAGAAAGCGGTGCTGTTAAAATCCCCTTGGAGCGGAATTGCAGGGTCTCGCACAGGCACCAGACGCAAGCAGATGGGCAGGCTCACATTTTAAATTATACCGTAATTTTGAAGCCGTAATTTTAAGTGATACTGTTGGAATAATTCCAGCTTAATTTAAAAAAAAGTGGCAGTACCACATTGCCTTCGCTGCTATGCCTGTTTAACCTGCTGTTAGCGGAGTGTTAAATATGTGCAGTTTGACTTACACTTTTTTTTTATTTACACAGAATGGTGTTGAAATTAAAAAGCATCTTCCCCGCTGTCTGGAGAGTTGCTTTTTGCGCAGCGCGTATTTAGCTGTGGACCGCTGGGCTCAGTGTTCACCGGCTTGTCTTGTGCTGTCAGGATTGCTAATTAGTCTCCAAGAAGTGCCTGTGCTGACTAGTCTGGCACACAGCGGCTGTGCAGAGGCCTTTTAAGCTCCGATCCTGCTGTAGGTCAGCCTCCCTCCACTACATTAACCCTTTGAAGAGTTGTTTTTTTTTTTTGTAAGTTAGTGTTCTAGAACTCCCAACGCTTTCAAATTCCAGATAGTGACTGTGAACATCGGCGTCAGAATGTTCAGTTATGAACACTTTAGTTGCCTGTTTGTGACCTCACCTCGCACCGTAAAACGGTTTAAATGATTGAGGTAAGGCTGATCCCGGGTTGGTTGATCTCGGATGGCTGATCCTGAATAGCGTCATGGGGGTTTGTAAGGTTGACCCGGGTTGATATGACCAAAGCAGACCTGCTTGTTTGGGTTCATTTTCACCGGCCGCTACTGAGCCCGTCCTCCTCCAGCCCAGAGCTATTCCCGGCCGACCTTCACCTCGACCTCTGCACCCTCGTTCACCCCTCTCATTCTGCCACCTCTCCGCCCCGTGGAGGGCGAGGTCCTGTTTGCGGTTGTTGAGAGGGCTGGACAGTGGGGGGGGCGGGCGTATTGTTTTTTACGCTCCCGTGCAGAATCTTGGCAGCGGCATGCAGCCTTGGTGACTTCCTGTTCCCTGGTCACTTCCTGCTGGGCTCGGCGGAAAGCTTGCGCGGGTTTTAGCGGGGGGGACTGCGGGGCGGGGGGCGCGGCGCACGGGCGGCGGCGTTAGCACTCGCTCGGAGGAATCCGCTAAACGCGCTGCCGTGGCGGGGTGCGTTTCGGCCGAAACCGGTGGCTTGCAGGGTCACTTCTCTCAGCGCCGGCCGGAAGCCCTGATCCTCGCCTGCTTCTGCTGCTCTGATTCTGCTGCTCTGCTTCTGCTGCTCTGATTCTGTCCCTGTGGCCTCGCGTCCCTTTCAAAATAATTTTCACATTTTTTTTTTTTGTTGCAATTCTTTCACTTGTTTTTCGTGATATGTTAATGCATGTGCATTTACAAGTAAAAAAAGTTTTTCTTTCTGGAAATTATAGCTTGCAACGGTCAACGCGTTTCAGGATGTTGGTTCTTGATTATTTTCATTAGCTCAAGTAGGTAATTTGGTGTGAATTTTGTAAATCGTGACCTGCAGATGAAGACTGTGCTTTTAGCCGTGGGTTAGAAGCAGTCTGCTGTTGCCTGAAGCAGCATCTGTGTGTTCAGCTGTTTGGGGAAACGAAGCTCAGTTAAAAACAGGCGAGCGCACCAGTCTTCCCAGAACTCTCTGAGTTATGCCCCCCTCGCTGTCCTGCCAGCCCCCCTGCTACCCACCTACCCCCCCCCCCCCCCCCCCCCCCCCACCGCTCTGCAGTCTCCTGCGTTTTAGGCCTGTTGCTGTATGATTGTTCTCTGGACGGTGGACGCGCTGTTTGCTCATCATGTCTCTGTACTCTCGCTACACGCGTCCGCTGCCTTGAACTGCCGTTCTTCTCCCCCCCTCTGAAAACGATGACAGGCGGAAGCGTAGAGCCGAACGGGTTG
>CM045887.1:1760000-1762500 GCA_025169545.1 Anguilla japonica | reverse complement strand
CTCAGTGACTCACTCACTCACTCAGTGACTCAGTGACTCACTCACTCTGTGACTGACTCCCTGGAGTGTAGCCATGACGGACACACAGTGCACACACCTGTGTAGCAGGTGTCGCTGGTGCATACCTGCTTCGATGCCCTTGAATGACCTACATGTTCATGACTACATGCTAAACTGGATTTACAGTGCGTTTGAGGAACAGGGATGCGAGTACAGTAATGCAAAACTGCGTTTTTCCAGAAGAACCATCTCTGGCTTTTCTTTCTGTCCCCCAGTGAACAGAGATGTGGACTTACACAGTCACAATTAATATTTTTGTTTTTGCTATGACGGCATATTACCATTGATTTAGTGATAGTCAGTTTACTCTAAAGTATTCTTATTATTAGTATTATCAGTAGTACTAGCAGTATATTTTTAAAATATTTTATATAATAGTATGATTTCAGCAGCAGCTGACTGTGGGGCTCCAGGGGGAGAGCTCGGTAAAGCAGGCTGTTTGCGAGAGGATCTGCTTCCCCCCCAAAAAATCTGCTCCTGGGATTCGGGGCAGGGATGCGAGCGCGGAGCGGAAATGTTTAGCGCTGAAAGTGGCGAGGTCCTCGGGCGTCCGTCTCCACTGAGGGCTTCCCGGCTCGCCTCTGAATATTCGGCGTGTCGGAGTCCCTCTGATACCTACTCTGGCTGCTTCTCGTGCGGGCAGGTAGTGCTGATGCATTCTCACATATTAATCATCTTCTACAGAGTTCCTAATTATCCCCCCCCCCCCCCCCCCCCCCGGAGTGGAGGGGCGGAATGCGCGCAGTCAGCAGTATTGCACACGCGCGCGGGTCTTTGTTTGCACGCCTGTGTGCCCCTGTAGAGCGAGCGCACCGCCGGTGAGTCTGCACCTGCACTAGAGCCGCTGGTTCTGCGGGACGTCCACGTGGCCCCCGCCCAGGCCCCTGCCTCCCTGCGGGGCACAGAGGGTGGGGCGGTCTTTTAGGGGGGGACCCCCCCCCCCCCCGATGGAGGTGTGAAGGAACGGACGTGTTGTAGAGGTCAAGCGCCTGATTGTACTTTCGCACCTACCCCCCCCCCCCCCCTGTGAGGAAGAGGAGGCTGGGAGAGTCTGATTGGCTCTCGCCATTGCACCCTCACCAGAGATGAAAGGGAAACAAACCTCTTGATTATTACATCACAATATTGTTACATTACAAGAGCGCCTCACTTTTATTGTTGAGGGTGGGGGGGAGGGGTTGTTTAGGATAGAGGGGCTCTGAAGGGGGGCTGGCCCTGTTTTGACTGCAGGTTAGATGCGTGTCAGACTGATCCCAGATCAGTTTCAGCCCAGGCTTACTGACACCTGACAGCCCGTCTTATGAAACCACTGGGGCCGCTCCCTGGGAACTCTGCTGGATGAAAAATCAAGACTTCCCTGGAAACAGGGAATAAAACTTTTAAAACTTTTCAGTAATAAAAAATAAAAGGGAAGCGTGACCAGGTGCTGCTTTTCTGCGAGGGAGGGGGTTTGGGCCCCTGTGGAACGCTCACTAAAATAAATTAAATAATGCACTAATTTAGTGAGGAAAATGGCGAGTGTTGTTGGGCTGAATGGCCTGTTCACGTGGTTATGTTGTGTTGTGTTGTGTTATGTTCTGTTATGTTATGTTCTGTTGTGTTATGTTGTGCTATGTTATGTTATGTAAGTCCGGCGTGATGTCAGATCTTGTCAGAACATCAAGAGACGGCAGAACCGGGCGGTGGGCAGGGAGGAGGGAGTGGCTCGTTTGTGTATCAGAAACGCCGCCCGGCCTTTTTTTAGCCGAAATAAATCCTCCGGCTGTGCGTTGCCACGGCGCCCCCGTCGGTGAGGATGGGGGAGGGGCCGAGCGGATCGAAGCGGATTAGCGGCACTCGCGCGTGCGCCGCCGTCTTCCCGCCAAGCCGCCGCGCTTGGAGCCCGCGGTGTCAGCATTTACCCGATTCGCTCGCGGGGCGATGGGGGGGGGCGTGGCCGAGTCCGGCGGTGGCGATGGCGGTGATGGCGGCGGCGGTGGCGATGGCGGCAGTGGCGCTGCCTCCTGAGTCGGCCCTATTAGGCCGCGGCGGGGGTCGTTAGCCAGAGCCGAGGCCAATTCAGCGATTTTTAAACACATTACTCTCCCCCCCCCCTCCCCCCCCCCCCAGCCCATTAGGGCTTAATCCTGCCCCCCCCCCCCCCGCCCCCCCCCGGACCCAAAGCGCCGCCGAGCCGCTCTCCGTTATTAACTCAGCTCCTGTTCCCGGCCGGGCCGATCGCTTGCCACCGGGAGCGTGAGCATCCCCGCCCGGCGCTCGCCCCCATCCGGGGGGGCACTGGGTCCCAGAGCCTGTACCTGCCAACCCCCCCCCCCCCCCAGGTGCTGTGTGCCCCCCCCCCCCCTCCCCCAGACAACCCTAGCCCCAACCACGTTTTTTTATTTTATGTATTTTATTTTGCCACTGGTGATTAACATGGAGGCGTTGGGAGCTCGGTCCA
>CM045887.1:1732500-1755000 GCA_025169545.1 Anguilla japonica | reverse complement strand
GGGGCGGGGGCGGGGGTGGGGGTGGGGGTTGGTCGAGGGCGGGCTGGGGCGGGCGCGGGGGCGGCGGTAGGGGTGGGGGCGGGGGTGGGGGTTGGTCGCGGGCGGACTGGGACGGAGGTTTGTCGCGGGCGGGGGCGGGGGCGGGGGGGGTGACGGCGGTCGGCGAATCGCAGGGCCTCCTGGTCGCGCGGCGGCGGCTGCAGCTGAATCGCGCCATCTGGCCGGCGGGCGCGAGGGCTCCCCCTGCGTGCCCAGTGCCAGGACTCTGCCAGGCTGGTTGGAGCCGCCGCCGCCGCCAGGACCGCAGAGCCACCACCCGCCCTAACGGCATCCCATCAGACCCTGCTCCGCCCCGCCCCGCTCGGGAGAGAGAACCCGGGTCCGGCCCCCGCCCCCCCACCCCCACCATCGCCCCCCCGCCCCCCCCCTCCACCTCCCACCTTCTGTTGGAGGGCGGCTGCTCCCAGAAAGAGGCTTCGGTTTTTATTTTAGTTTTTTTTTTTGGCAGATCTGATGCTGTGTGTATTGCGGTTATTATCCCCCTGTCGCGTTTAGGAAATTATTTGAGTGGCAGCCGGTGTAATTGATCGCGTCCCACAATTCCTTTCATGCGCCACTTCCACTTCCTCCGGTTGTTCAGGTTTTTTTATTTGTTTTATTTTTTATTATTTGTTTCTCCATCAAAGAATGGCTTATACTCACACCGTGTGCGCCTTATGCTGTGTGTCCCAGTTTGAGGAGGCAAACGCAGTTGGCAAACACTCAGAGCACACGGCGTTTCTGCGTAGTTTTTGGTGTATTAATATACCCAGCGTGGAGCGGGGGGGGGGGGTCCTATCTTGCTAATGGCATGACTGTGTAACTGGCCAAGTCACAGAACCTTCTCCTCTCTCTTTAAATGAGGGGTTGAGTCGCAGTCCAGTTGTTTAAATGAGGGGTTGAGTCGCAGTCCCGTTGTTTAAATGAGGGGTTGAGTCGCAGTCCAGTTGTTTAAATGAGGGATTGAGTCGCAGTCCAGTTGTTTAAATGAGGGGTTGAGTCGCAGTCCAGTTGTTTAAATGAGGGGTTGAGTCGCAGTCCAGTTGTTTAAATGAGGGGTTGAGTCGCAGTCCCAGTTGTTTAAATGAGGGGTTGAGTCGCAGTCCAGTTGTTTAAATGAGGGGTTGAGTTGCAGTCCGTTGTTTAAATGAGGGGTTGAGTCGGGTTTTGAGTTGCAGTCTAGTTGTTTAAATTTGAATTGAGGGGTTGAGTTGCAGTCCAGTTGTTTAAATGAGGGGTTGAGTCGCAGTCCAGTTGTTTAAATGAGGGGTTGAGTCGCAGTCCAGTTGTTTAAATGAGGGGTTGAGTCGCAGTCCCGTTGTTTGTTCTGTGTCCTCTGTGCTCTCAGACTGGTATGAAAACGCCCTTTCGAAGGGGCTGAGTGGAGGTTTCTCAGCGATGTGTTATTGAAAAATGTTTGCTGAATTTAAATGAGCTTTAAGTGCTTTATCATTCAGCTTATTCCTTTAAATGAACCTTCTCACAGTGGTCCTTCATAATGTGGGGGATACAATGAAATTTGGGGTTTTTAAGTTGTCTCACGGACCCTCTATGATGCCTTCTGAGCCCCCCTGCTCGAAACCCTGGCCCTAGAGGCCTACCTGTAGTCCTAGCTTTGGTGAAACGTCACTACATTGCTATGACTTGCACATGGACTCTTGTACTCGGTTGTGTGTGACGTCTTTGGTTCGCTCACAGCCAGGGAATGTTCCTCAGTGCAGGAGCGAGTGCGCGGTCATCTGCTTTGGTGTCGCTGTGTGTAGAAAACATCTCAGGAGCTCACCTGAACCGGCCGACCCCCTCGGCACAGTTGTGACACGTTTAATTTATTTCTCTCTTTGTACAGTACACATACACACCTGGGCTGCTTTGCGTGGCTGCGGGATCGCGCTGGTGTTACCGAACGACTGATCTCTGAAATATGGGGGAATTAATTAGCTGCTCAACAGGAGTTTCATTATGAATCGTTTGCTGGTGTGTGTGCTCTCTGTTTGAAGTTGTGTTTGCGGATATATCTTTTTTTTAGTAAGTATAACATACATGCAAATATAATATAACAGTTGTAGAGAAAATATTATCACACGTTTTGCTGCAACAGATTTCTCTTGTTGCATTGTCACTTTGGATACACCTGTGTGTGGATGCCTTCAAAACATAGTTAGTTAATCTTTTTTTCTGATGATCACTGCCTGTTGGGTTGGGTATTACCAGTGCAAGTTAACAAGGAGACCTGATTTTTTTTGCAGACTGAGACCATAAAAATACTGTTGCACCACACATTTGCAAAAAAAACCTCACCTGTATTTTTGTTTCTGATTATTAACATTAGTATTGTTATTTGGTATTCATATCAGTGTGGACAGGTGCTCACAGGCAGCCATGTGTACTGGTGCCTACTGGCAGGCGTGTAATGGCTGATGGCAGCAGTGACTGGTTGCTCTTACCCAAGGAACTTGCTAGAAATGACTAGCAACGACTACACAGTCACCATTAAACGGCTTTCATAAGCATTTTCCTTGGGGTTTTTGAATGTGCACAATTTACTATATTTTTTATATATACAGAAAGTAAAGAAAGTTAAAATAAAACTCTAATGAGGGGCTGTGCGAGGGGGTGTGTGAGGTGTCCCAGTGTAAGCTGGGCCGGCAGCGGTGGGGGGTTGGGGGGGGGGCGTAATAAAAGGAGGTAATTTAAGATCCTGTGAAGCACGGCGCAGTCACACCGCCTTGTAGCTGCAGCTCTTTACCGCTAACCAGAGTCTGCTTTTCCATCAGGGCTGCCCGCTCCCCCCTCCCTCTCTGCCCCCCCCCCCCCCCGTTCGTGTTTTTTTTACTGTTATCCTGCTGCAAGCTTGGCCCACAGCTGAGGGGTGGTGGTGGTGGTGGTGGGGGGGGGGGGGGAGCTAACGGTCCAGTTGATTTACTAAAGACGGCACTGCACAATCCACATCCCTCTTGCCTGCCCCCCCCCCGCAGAACCACCCACCCACTTCCCCTCTTCCCCTCCCTCTCACTCTCTCTCTCTCTCCTCCTCCCTCTCTCCCTCTCTCTCCCTCTCCCTCCCTCCCTCTGCCCCTTCCCTCTCTTCCTCCCTCTCTCCCTCCCTCCTTCCTCTCTCTCCCTCCCTCCTTTCCCTCTCCCTCTCTCCTCCTCCCTCTCTCCCTCTCTCCCTCTCTCCCTCTCCCTCCCTCCTCCCCCCCTCCCCCCTCCCCCCCCCCCCCCCCCCCTCCCCCCCCCCCCCCCCCCCCCTCCCCTCTCTCTCCCCCTCTCCCCGCTCTGTGGTACCGCTCCAGGAACAGGAAGTAAAGCTCTAAAAATAGCGAGGCACAGCCGAGCGTGAGGCTGACAGCGAGAAGCGTTTCCTCACGGACGGGGGAGAGCTGACGGGCGGAGAGAGAGGTGGGGATGCGTGCCCGAAACCCTCCACTCCTCCCTCCCTCTCCCTCCCTCCCTCCCTCCCTCCCTCGCTCCCTTCCTCCCGGTTGCCTGTTGTTCGTTCGCACACTCTGCTGGGAGAAGGGGACTCTGCTATGACTTGCGACTCTGACATTAATTACTAGTCTGTGAGGCATTAGCGGCTAATTAATGCTTCTCAGCTTTGACGCGCTCTGTCCCCGCGCACCTACCATGCAGGCAGAGTGTTTGCTTTTTTTACGAGGGGAGAATCTGCAGAGTTTCTCTTCAGTTCGCCGGGCCTTGTCGTCTCTGCGCCGGTGGGAACGGGTTATTATTTCTGGCAATGTGAGGACGCCTCGATCCTCAGCAGGCTGCGGGTCCTGATTCGGGCAGGATCGGGCCGGGGCTTTGGTTGCTGCCCCCCCCCCGGCGTCCCGGTCTCTCGGCCGACGAGCCCCCCCCCTGCAGAGTTTGTTTGTTGGTGAAAACGCTTCTCCGCCTCCCCGGGTTTTTCAGCCCCGTCAGCAGCTCTCGAAAATTGCAAATGGCGACCGCGCCAGAGCTGAAGAAAGACGTCTTCGGAAAGGCCACAGGAAGTAGGAAGCAGTAGGGCGGGGCTTGGACAGGAAGCTGAAAGACACGATCCTGATTTGACAGGAGAGGTTCTCAACGTGTCGGCCGATCAGCCCGAGGGTGGTGGCCCTTGAAGAGCTTTGGAATGCCTTCAGTGGTTCTTAATAACACTGTTGGGTTGTGGGTTGGGGGTTGGGTTGTACGAGCAAGCATACATTTGTAATTACCCTTCCCCCCACATATGCAAGTTTTTTTTGTACTTTTTTCCCATCTGTAAATAACAAAAAGAAATGAAACCAGCAAACTCATTAGTTTATGAGGGAGATCATTAGCTATTAATAAAGTAAACTATCCGTAGAGGAGAAAGCCACAAAGGTTTAAATCATTTAAACCATTTTAACGTTTTTAAAGAGTAGCATAAGGGCGGTGAAATGGAGGGAGTATTGTAATGTTTAATGGAGATTGGCAGAAGTTTTCCCCCTTTTTTTCTCCTCCGCCAGCAGCGAGTTCTTCTAGCCCTTTCAGGCGAGTTGCAGGCTCCCGCCACGGTGCAGTTTCTGAGTTAGCGGTGTTGGGGATACGGCTCCATGAGGAGGGGTGTGGAGACTCAGCGGGTGTTCAGTACAGAGCCCCGTGTTTGGGCGCTGATTTCGATATCCAACCGCCGCCTTGTCACTCTCAGGTCTAGTCGTTCGAGCCGTAACCCACACCATGGTGCTGTGGCAACCAACCCTGTTCCTGGAGATCTACCATCCTATAGCTTTCACTCCAACCCTAACAAAGCACAACTCATACAACAGCCAGAGCAGGGCTGCCCAGTCCTGTTCCTGGAGATCTACCATCCTGTAGCTTTTCACTTCAACCCTAACAAAGCACACCTCATTCAACAGCCAGAGTAGGGCTGCCAAACCCTGTTCCTGGAGATCTATCGTCCTGTAGGTTTTCACTCCAACCCTAACAAAGCACACCTCATTCAACAGCCAGAGCAGGGCTGCCCAGTCCTGTTCCTGGAGATCTACCATCCCATAGCTTTTCACTCCAACCCTAACAAAGCGCACCTCATTCAACAGCCAGACATCTTGTTGAGCTGCTAATTAGTAGAGTCCGTTATCCTGAACTAGGGTTGACATTAAAACATGCAGGACGGTACATCCTCCAGGCACAGGGTTGGTCACCACTGGCATAGTGCCATTGGAATGAATGGGGCCTGACTCTGCTCTGGTCCCTGCTGGTATTCCTGACATTTTTTGCTGACAACTCTCATAACTAATGTCAGTAAGAGAGGAGGTTAGCTTTTTCTGGTTAGTTTTTTGTTTGTTTGTGTGTTTTTAGAATTTGCAGGGGTCAGCCCTCGTTCTGTAGTGAAATCATTAAGCTCTGGCTTTGCTTTTTTTTGGGAGATAATGCAGTTGCAGAATTCACACTCGAGGAGCTGACCTATTCTCATTCTGGAGGGAATGGATTAAAGAAACAATGAAATGCATGGAGTAAGTACCTCCCACCACAGATCAATACTGGAGGGCGCACAAACAAAAAAAAAAACTTGACTGTGTCCACCTTTGCTTTGGTATTAATATGAAGGTTCTTTTGCGGATGCCCTGATTCAGGATGATGAAGGAGATTTGACTGACGTGCGCTCTAACGACACGTATGAACTCAAACGAAGGCGGGCATGTATGTGAAAAACAGCAGTAAACACTTGCCAGGCAGTAATCGGGGAAGCCAGATGGTCAGATCTCTTGAGACTCTTGCGCTTATTGTACTGCTGATTGGCATGTTGGGCATGGGGCAGTGGTCATGTTGTTTTCTCAGGACTGTTTGTGGACATTTTAATATTCGACCACCTGCCAAATGTTTCAGTCACCACCTTTACTGCAAGGCTCCCTCACTTCAACTTCATATGATTGGTTAGAAAATACTGTTCATATCCCAAAAACAGGAACTATGATAACTCTGAACTGCACTGCTTTTTCCTGACTCATAGTGGGTTTTGAGGCAGCAGCGAAGTGCTGCCTCAAGTTTCTAGTAATAAATTGACTACATGCAAAAAAAAAATAGCACGCGTTGGTAATTAAAATACATACTCCGTGATTCTCACAATTGCCTTACCCACAGTCAATACAACATTAGTAGCCTTGAAGCTATTTTCGCACTTAAGGTATACTGTGGGGGAGAAACAAATAGGCCCAAGGAATAGCCCTGTGGGACACCCATCTGAACGGATGCTGATTGGCTGACGAGCCTGTGGGAGGAGCTTGCAGGAATGGAGGCGGGTGATCTTAATAGACCCCAGCTGTGTCACTGCACTGAGTCTCTGAAGTCTCATCCCAGAAGGACTGGTTTAAAAGGGGCGTTGTTTGTGAACATGATATCGCCCACCCCCCCCCCCCCCCTTGCTGCTGGTTGGTAGCTTTACACGGAACCACAACTTCCTGTGGTCACGAGCGCGTGAGGCGGGAATTGCTCACGTCCGTCGCAAGTATCGCAGACAGGGATCGAGTTACACCAGCAGGGCTCTGATTGGGCGCCCCCCCCCCCCCCCCTAACCCCCCCCCCCCCCCCCCCCCCAGTGCAGTTAATATGGAGAGGCAGGCGCAGGGCTGGATCGGGGGTAGTCCTGCCTGAAGACCGCAGAAATGAATGGTGAGCGTGTCACCCTCTCCGGCCTCCGGCCCCTGCATGGTCTCAGGTTTCGGGGGGGGGGGGGGGGGGGGGGGGGGGGGGGGCGAGCGAGCGTGGCGGAGAGCGCGGCTCCCCCGTCTCTGGGCGGTGAGTCATCGCGCGGGCCCGCGCCTTCCTCCAAGGCGTGAGGCTGAGTGGCGCTAATGAGGGAGTGAGGAAGATGAGTCAGGGACCTTCCTCCACACATGGCCTCCGGGGCGACGCACAGGTGCGGCACAGAGACGGGGTCACGTGGCGCGGTCTCCGTGGCAGCCGGGCCGGAGCTCGCCGGCGGAGAGGCTGCGGAGTAGCGCCTGCGGTCCTCGGACCGCTAACGCACTCAGAGCTGGGGAGGCAGAGGGATTACACTGGTGGGAGCAAGGCTGTGATTGGCTGGCTGAAAAGAATGCGTGCACACGCTGCCCCCTGTGGAGTGCCTGGCGTAGAGTAGCCCTGTGTTTTCACAGAGATCTGAGGTTGAAACTGGACTGTGGTGGCGTTGCCCTCCCCCCCCCTCCCCTTCTCTGGGATTTTGAGAGCACAGCCGCACTGAGAGCCAAGCTTGCCGGGCCAGCTTCTTCTTTTTTTTCTGCCGTCCCCATGGAAACCCCCAGCCGTAAGCAGCACCTGCTCGCACAGTCGGGGGAAGTGGGGTGCTCGCTGTGGTCAAAGAGCTCCTGCGGCCCGGTGCATTGTGGGTAAGCCCATCTGCCTGTCCTCAGGGGTCAGGAGAAGGAGGGGGGGGTGGTGGGGGATTTTCACTGTGGCTGGCTGGGGACCAGGACTCAAGATCTGAAGGGACTCATCTGAACTGTTGCAGCTACAACCGTTAAGATCATTAACCCTTTAAAGTGTGAGATCACGTATCTGATCAGAATGTTCTTAACTGAACATTCTACTGCTGATGTCACAATCACTGCTGCTGACTGAAAGCAGTGGAGTTCTAGAACCCTGATTAGAATGCTGCAAAAGCTGTCTTCTGTGGGTTAATAATACTAGTACTAATCACACAAATAATAATAATGATAACAGATTGCATTATGTAGTGTAAAGCACTTTATCGGTGAAATCGGCAAACTCAGCCATCAACAGTATGAATCACCAACCTGCACAGGAGCCATTTAGTGCCAGAAATGCTCTCTGCGCCCGAGCTGAGAGGGAGAGGGGGACGTGATGGGCAAGCCCCGCCTCCATCAGACTGAGAGCGTAATTAACCCTGTGTGCGGCTCTGCTGGTTGGTCAGAGGGACGAGGTACAGGCGGTGCCCCTGAAACCCGAGAGGGTGCTCGCGGACTTTCGTCACGCCCTGTTTTTCTTTCCGCGCTGCGTAAACGCTGCCGCGCCCCCGGCCGTGTGATCTCCAGCGCGGCGTCTCACTCGGGCTTCGTCTGAAACGCAGAAACGCCTCTGATTTAAAACCGTTATCCTGTGGAAACTTAAGACAGAAAATGAGCCTCTTTAGCCCTCCCCCCCCCCCCCCCCCCCCCCCCCCACCCTCCCGCTCTCGCTGCTGATTATGAGCGGGAGCAGGCGCTACGGCGTGTGTCCTTACAGTGAGACGGAGCCCTTTTTACACAGCGCACGCCAGAGCAGACTCATCCCCGCTCCGCAGAAAATCCCGTTTGTGCGAGAGACTTCAAAGCTGCTGCTGTGCCTCCTCCGTCAGCTCGAGAGCCGGAGGAGAAAGTGCCCGAGTCTCCGGGTCTTAGGTCTGAGCAGACAGAGCCGAACTCAGAAACAGTCCTGAGGAAAGACGGACTTCAGGCTCCTCTGAGAGAGTCATGGATACAATGCAGTGGGATGCTTGTGTAGCGTTATAAATGGCTTTGGATGCTGGGTAATTGCTTTTAATTCCTTACAGCCTCTTCTTTATTGTGAAGTAATAATCGCATTGTGATGATAACAGATCAATAAGAGTAGATTAAGGTGGTTTAGTCTGGATGGAGATTGGTAACAGAGAAGGAGAGAGTTGGCTGGGGCAGGATGGTCTGTAGGTGGGGTTATTTAAGGGGTCAAGGTCATGCGCGTAGCAGGCACATGGGCCCGTGTCCTTCCGGCAGGGACCGGAGGCTTGGAGAAACGACCCAGAATGCACCTGCTCCCACCTCTCTGTCTCCTCGGTCCACAGTCCACCCTGATAGCAAACGAAACATGCCCTCCCTCACCCCCCCCCCCCCCCCCCCCCCCCACCCCGCTCTACAGGCCAGAGCTAAAATACCATTTCCCGCTCGTCTCTCGGCAAGAAATTTACTGCTTCTCTCTTTCTCCTCCCCCTCTTCATCTCTCCCTCGCTCCCTTCCTCTCTGTCTCCCTCCCTCCCTCCCTCTCTCTCTCTCTCTCTCTCTCTCTCTCCCTCCCTCTCTCTCTCTCTCTCTCCCTCTCTCCCTCCCTCCCCCCCCCCCCCCTCCCGCACACACACACAGGGCTGTGTGGTAATTGCTCTCCCTCGCTGTGTGGCTGATGCCTTTATTGGATTGGCATAGGGTTTCCGTGGCTGTGTTTAACATGCAGGCAGCCCGTGCAGTGCAAACAGAGCTTGTGTTTAAACAGCCCAGCATTAAGGCAGTGAAACCGGGCGGGATGCGGGGGGGGGGGTTGTGGGGGGGGGGGGGGGGGTCAGTGCGGAGGCGGGAGGCGGAAAGGGTGGGGGGGGAGGGGTGGGGGGGGGTATAGCGTCGTTTAGGCAGAGGCGGCATCGCTTCGTGAACGGAAGCTCTGCTCACTGACGCCCTGCGCCCCCTTCTTCCTGTCCTCCTCAGTCCCATGCTCCCCAGCCTTCCCCCCCGTAACACACACTCACACGCACACACACACGCGCACACACACACACACACACACACACACACACAAGCAAACCAAGAGAGGGGCGTGACAATACACACACACACACACACACATAGATACACATACTTATAGACACGCATACACACACACACACACACACTTACACACACTCACCAGCACGGCGCGGCTCCTTAATATCCCAGCATGCACCAGCGTGCTGTCCCGCTCTGCCGCGGCGAGGCCCCGCCCGGCCCGTGCCGGCTCTTCCTGTGGCCCACAGATGGCACGGGCCCTGACCCAAACGCGGGGCTGAGCGGGGGGATATTTTTAAACCCTGCCCCCCCCGGGCTTGTCCCCCACCACACGGGCTGGGAGATGGGAAAGGGGGGGCCGCCGGCCGGCCACATGCCACACACCCCTCACCACGAAGAAGCCGAGGAGGTGACCCCCCCTCCCCCCTACTTACAACGCTCCCCCACACCCCCCCTTCCCCTCCCCAAAAAAAACAAAAAACAAAAGCAAAATGCCTTCAGGCTGGAAGGCACTGCCCCCTCATTTTTTCAAACACAGCTCTGTGTTGTCAGTCAGTGCTGATTGGCTGGCTGTCAGGTGTAGGGGGCGTTTCATTGGTGGGTAAGATAATGCCCACTGGGGTGTCATCCATTCTGTTGTTTGCGTTTCGGCAGTTGGCACGTTCCAGCCCTTTCAGTTTCCCTGGTTTAACTGCGTTGCTCATTTCGGTAACGTTCGCGTTTCGACTGCGTGCCGCACGCAGGGTGGTAGCGGCGAGCTGGAGGCTAGCCTTTGACTAGCATTAGCATTAGCCTTTAGCCTGACTGTACAGACTGTCACAGCGATCACACGCTTTTTTAAGCAGCCACTTCCAGATTTACTCAGGGAGGAGGAGCGGGGGCACCCACTGTATCCGTTTGAGATTGAAGAGGCAGGAAGTTAAGTTGAGGAGCGGGGGGTGCGGGGGGGGGGGACGGTGCGGGGGGGGGGGGGGGGGGGGGCGCAGATGTATCCTAATGAAAGTGTTGGCGGCGGCGCAGTCCTCACGTCCGCGTCTTGCCGTGTGCATCCAGAGGCCCCCGTCGCCATGGCGTTCAGTGCCCTAATTAAAGCCACGTTTGATTAAACGAGCTAATTTCACAGTCTGGCGACGAGAACCAGGCAGTCCTCACCCGAAAGTGTGTTGGGGTAGGGGGACGGGTGCAGGTGAAGGGGGGGCAGGGGGCGGGTGCAGGTGTGGGGGGGGGGGTGGGGGTGAAGTTACTTTCCCAGGTTCAGGAGAGTCACAGAACCCCAAAGCGTCCCACACCGGCTTCTAGATTTGTCAGATTCATCAGCGGGCATTCTTTACAGAAAGATTTATTCACAACAACGACATATTTGCAAAACCGATGACCCCAATGACCTTCTATTCTATTCTATTTATTAATTTGGCATGTGGTGAAATGTCACCTTGAGAAATTTTGCTCCTCTCTTCACCTGAAATTTGTCTATCAAAAACCCCCCAAAAAAACACGGAGAGGGGCGTCTGCGTCGGTGCTAAACAGGGAAGCGGGGGGTGGCGGCAGGTCTGGGGTGCGGTTTGGGTTTGGTTTGGCTCTGCGGGAGCGTCGGAGTGTGAGTGAGTGTGTGTGTGTGTGTGTGTGTGTGTGTGTGTGTGTGTGTGTGCGCGTGTGTGTGAGTGTGTGTGCGTGTGCGTGTGCGTGTGTGTGTGTGTGTGTGTGTGCGTGTGTGTGTGTGTGTGTGTGTGTGTGTGCGCGTGTGTGTGTGTGTGTGTGCGTGTGCGTGTGTGTGTGTGTGTGTGTGTGCATGTGGTGTGTGTGCGTGTGTGTGTGTGTGTGTGTGCCTGTGTGTGAGTGTATGTGTGTGTGTGAGGGCGTGCGTGTGTGTGTGTGTGTGTGTGTGTGTGTGTGTGAGTGAGTGAGAGTGTGCGTGTGTGTGTGTGTGTGTGTGTGTGTGTGTGTGTGGTGTGTGTGTGTGTGTGTGTGTGTGTGCGTGCGTGCGTGCGTGTGTGTGTGTGTGTGTGTGTGCGCGTGTGTGTGTGTGTGTGTGTGTGTGTGTGTGTGTGGGCGTGTGCTTGTGTGCGTTTGTGCGTTTGTGTGCGTACGTGCGTTCGTGTACTCTTGTGTGCAGGTGTGTAAATATACACACGCGGTCTGCGTGTGGCTTGAACACTGAGCGCACTTCTCCTCTCCTTCCCGCATCTTTAAACACAGACCCACCGTACTGAAGGGCTCTGCTTCGTCGCGAAGAGGAGCGTGAAGAGGAGCGTGAAGCGCCGCGAAGATTTAATCCGCCGTTACCGGGTCATGAGCTTCATCGCGGTTTATTCTGAGAGAGACCGCTGCCCTTATCACTGCCGTGTGAAGCACCGAGCCGTGTGTGTAAGGAAGGGATGTGGTTGTTCTGAGCACGCGCCTCTGCTCTGTGTGAGAGAAAGGGATGTGGTTGTTCTGAGCACGCGCCTCTGCTCTGTGTGAGAGAAAGGGATGTGGTTGGTGTGAGAAGGAGAGGACGGCGTTCTTCCGTCCGAGGGAGGCTCTTCTCAGTTCTGTAACCGCGGTGAGCATGTGTGAGAAGCGTACCGCGCGGCGGTGAATGCGAGATAATTTGTTACGCTTGATGCTAATAGCGGTGAGCTGGTGAGCGGGGAGCGGCGGGTGAGATGCGCGCGGGAATCGGCCCATTTGAGATAAAATTACGCTTTTAGTGGAAATTTAACCGGCCGCTCTTTGAAGCGCTGAACCCCTGAACTAAAGACCTGGCCCAGACAAATTTCATAAACGGGAAAAACGAGGATACGCATATGCAGGTGAATCAAGTTTTTTGGCTGCGATCGCGCAGTCACGGTCCCACCTAGGGCGCCCCCTGTGGCTGGGGGGTGTTAGCGCATCTGGGGTCATTACTGCCAAACAGCATTCACACTGTGACACCGCTGGATTTGGGGAAGTCCCTCTAAAGGCCAACAAAGGACAATTTTCTGAAAAAAATTACCCATAATTCATCCACAAAGAGTAACGTAACATGTTGATCTAATCAAGCCTTAAAATTAGGTTTAATTAGTTTTTTTTGTTGTTGAAAAAGTGAATCAGTGCTTGAGAAAACCCAAGGGCAGGGGTCCAGTTGGATGTTCCAATCACACCACGATACGAGCCATTTTAATTTACTTTGTGTGGTTTATCCCAACACAAGACACCTTAAAGCACTTATGCTGTAATGAGATGTTTACGATGTCCTTTGAGTTAAAATGTATAAAACATTAACTCACCTGGCTGCAGGATTTAAATGTTACATTTAATGACTGTCACATACTGTGTGGCGTTTGCATGTGGCTTCTCATGGTCTTGTTCTTGGGGGGGGGGGGGGGGGGGGTGACAGTGTGCAGTTCATTGGCGAAAAGGGGGGGTGGGGCTCGCTGAAGCAGGGCTGAGACTGTGACTAGTATTGGCTCATTAGCAATCCTGTGTAGGCAGCTGCTCCATCACTAACCTGGGTGGGGGGGGGGGGGGGGGGTGGGGGGGGGGAGTGGTGGGGGCTGCCCTGCGTGTGGCCGCCTGTGTCACAGAACGAGGTCCCATCCCCCAAAATCAACCGCGGTCACACCCTGACCCCCCTGCACCCGCCAAGGTGACCCTGTCGTGTGTGTGTGTGTGTGTGTGTGTGTGTGTGTACACAGAGGAAAGGAGTGTGTGCAGCGGGACCGTCCTGCGTGGGTGTGTAACCGTGTTTATGTCCTTCCCTCTGTGGTCACACACTCATCAGGTGCTCAGCAGTATTAGCATCAGACGCCTTGATTGAGAAATGAGCCTGCACTGTTGTTCAGTATCAGCCCTCCTCTTATGTGTTTCGCTGGTAAAGTAGCTGTTTGTTCTGCCTGTCTGTCTTTGTAATGCGGAATTCTTTTGGGGGGGGCAGGGGAGGGGGGAGTCAGGGGGAAGGAAAAAAGATCCTGTTGTATATTCAGCTGAGGACAGAAGAGCAGCGGGCTCACAATGGCTTGAGGCTGGCCGGTCATTTCCTGTACATTATTGGCATAGCTGTCCACTGCCATCAGCGCGGAAGGGGGGGGGGGGGGGGGGGGGGAGGCCGGCTGCGCACGGCGCTGGAGCAGGAGGTTGCTATAACAACCGCACCTTGGTGGTTCTCTTCTCTCCCCCCCCCCCCTCCCCCACCCCTACCCTGACAAATGAGTCTCTGCTGTTGGTGGGATTTGGAGCAAAAGCAGCTCTTTTAGTCAGATGAAAGGACTGCCGTCTGTCTGAAGAGCTCTTCTGTCTCCCCCTCCCTCCCTCCCTCCCTCCCTCCGTCTTTCTCTGCCTGCCCCCTCTCTCTCTCTGTCTGTCTCTGTTTCTCTCTCTGTCTCTCTCTCTCTCCCTCTCTCTCTCTCTCCCTCTCTCCCTTTCTCTCTCACTCTCTCTCTCTCCCGCTCTCTCTATCCCTCCGTCACTCTCTCTCTCTCTCTGTCCCTCTCTCCCTTTCTCAGCTTCTGTCTCTCTCTCTCTCTCCCTCTCTCACTCTCTCTCTCTCTCTCTCTCTCTCTATCCCTCCATCACTCTCTCACTCTCTCTCTCTCTATCCCTCTCTCTCTCGATAAAGGCAGCACATGCGACAGCCTGTTCTTGTGTGAGCTGCAGACTAGTGAACTGGCGGGCGGGGCAGGGGTGGGAGTGGAGGGGCGGAGGGAGGGAGGGAGGGGGGGACAAACAAGGCCCTGCTTTTAATGCTCGACGCCACAGAGTCAGTCCCCCCCCCAGCGGGCAGCGGGGGGCCGGGGGGGGCCGGGGGGGGGGCGGGGGGCGGGGGGGGGGGGGCCGGTCTGCTCATTTCGCTTCTCGCCGGAAAACCAGAGGGCGGCTCGCCGAGGCTTCCTGTCGCCCGCGACGCCGGCTTCCTCCCCGCCCGCCGTCCTGCCGATCCTACCGCCGTTTCCGAGGCTCGCTGCCTGGCGACGGGTCGGCGCGATGGCGGGAATTCACCCTTAAAGCCGAGAGGCGCTGCCGCTGTCAGAAAAGAGCAGATTTTTTATGCGATTCGCCGCCCCGTATTTCACAGGGAAAAACCGACGGCGGTGTGCTAGCGAGCGCTGGATCGCGTTTCGAATGCGCCGGGTGGGCGGGGCGAGGGGGGGGGGGGGGGGGCGAGGGGGGGTCACCGTTCAGAGCAAAATGCCCCCTCCTTTTGCGTTCAGGTGCTAGAATTCCACGTTTCCCCCACGCGCGTGGGGGAAGAGTGACAGCGCGCTAATCATCTTTACGACCTGATAAATGCTGTTGATATTGACAGGCGCCCCCCACAGCTGGCCCCCCCCCGATTTACAGCCGCCGGGGCAGGGGGAGGGGGTCCGGCGGGAGCACAAAGAAAAACAAACGATGGCGCGTCTCAGAAATGACTCGCATAAAGATGGTTTTGAGAGCAAGGGAAGAAGACTAGGAACCCCCCCCCCCTCCTTTCCACATACCAGATGATCTATTTATCTTGTCGAATTTCTCCTCCGTAAACAAGGGCCTCGCTCCCCCGCGCCCCCCTCCTCCTCTCGTTCCTCGGGGAAGGGGGGGGGGGGAGGAGGCACACGCAGAAGGGCAGTGAATCTCGTTATTTTAAAAATTTCATTTGGCAGGAGTCACAGCGACGCTCGAGCGGCCGCCTTGTGAGACGAACAGGGAGCCGCGGTGGCTAACGGGCGCTACACTGTGGCTAACGGGCGCTACGCCGTGGCTAACGGGCGCTACGCCGCGGCTAACGGGCGCTACGCCATGGCTAATGGGCGCTCCGTCGCGGCTAACGGGCGATACACCGCGGCTAACAGAGCGCTACGCCGCGGCTAACGGGCGCTACGCCGCGGCTAACGGGCGCTACGCCGCGGCTAATGGGCGCTACGCCGTGGCTAACGTGCGCTACGCTGTGGCTAATGGGCGCTACGCCGTGGCTAACGTGCGCTCCGCCGTGGCTAACGGGCGCTACGCCGCGGCTAACGGTGGCTAACGTGCGCTACGCTGCGGCTAACGGTGGCTAACGGCGGCGTAGTGGGTATCGCTGTACTGTAATTAGCGAGCCGCCCTCTTAATGAGCGCACCTGGAGTGTAATTACCGCACACCCGGCCCGGTGCCGAGGCGTTACGCGCGGGAGGGGCTGAAGGGGGGGGGGGGGCGGGGTGGTGGGGGGGGGGGGGGTTTAATGCGGTTGCCGTTGTTTGGGGTGACCCGGGTGCGCCGACTCGTCAAGTCTTTTCACAAATATTTACCGTCGAGCCGTAAAGTGCCCCCCCCCCCCCACTGTCAGTGTCACAAGCGTTCCACACCGGTAGCATAGTCAAACCCCCGCCCCCCCTCCTTTCCCCCAACGTCGCAGGACTACTTAACGCACCGGTTGTTACCGTCAGAAAATCGGGTTTGTGTAACGAGGGGGGGGAGGCGATGCTCAGGGTTGGGGGTGGTGACATTAGCCATCAGGTGACCCCCCCCCCAGGGGGCAAAAGGCCGATGTCACGCTGTAATTGTGCCTCTCCGCTGAATGGTGACATGAGTGCCGTGTGATCGTCTTCAGGGGACAAAAGGACTCCTCTTGTGATGAGCGGGCGAGAGGGCTCTGCAGAGGCGGGAGAGCCGTGCGGGAGGAGCTGTGGAAATGCCTGCCGCAGAACGACTGAGCGCGTCTAGGGGAAGGATCAGCCCATCCCCCACCCCTCCCACACAACCCCCATCGCTCTCCGGCTCCTTCTCTAAATCTCTCCTTCCTCTGGCTGTCTCGCTCTCTCGCTCCTTCCTCTCCCTCTCTCTCTGGCTGTCTCGCTCTCTCTCTCTGTCTTCCTCTCTCTCCTTTCTCTCTCTCTTTCTCTCTCTCTCTCTCTCGACATTCCTTCTTTCGGGGGGGGGGGGGGGGGGGGGGGGGGGGGGGGGGGGGGGGGGGGGGGGGGGGTCAGAATTCCCTCTGAATATTTTGTCTTAATGTTCCAGTTGAATAACAATGCGAGTCATCGCCAGGTTTTTGAATTGCATCTCGGCTTTTGAGTTTTTGTCGTCCCCCGTGACTACTTAAGATTGTTCATTTGTTCTGGCAGTGGGGGGAAGGGCGGACATCGAAGAACAAATAATGCTGAAATTTTTAATGATTGTTTTATATGATTTCACCTGGCAGCACATGATCTCAGCATTGACAGATAGTCCTGTTACTCATCCAATCTTTCCTGCTTTGGTCATGTCAAGAGGCCACCGCTCTCAGAAAGTTGGAGATTGAACCACAGTACAATTTCACATCTGAAAGCACATGCTTACGAACACACACACGCACATGCACACGCGCACACACGCGCACGCACACACACACACACACGTTTTTAAACAGAATTGTTGATATAAGTGTAAAACATATATATGTGCTTCGTAGCCTTCTGTTTCTATGAAAACAAACCCCTGGCCAAGTTTTGCTCCAAACTAATCAGTGTCTTGGCTCCCGAAAATATAAAACCAGACTACTTCCAGTGGTATAATATAATACCAAATGGGAAAAAAATGATTCAGGCAAATTTTAATAATCGTAGTTTTACTGAAGTTCAGAAGAGGCAAATCATGGTGTGGGTGGAGGGGGGGGAGGAAGATTGTTGAACTTGAATATTTCTGAAGCTGTCATGAAATTGCGTTTTTTCATTTTTTTTTTCTTTTATTGAAAAGCTTGCATAGCTTGTTTTTCATCGTCAGAATGAATGCGAAAGGCTTTACCCACTTGTTTCACCGAAAAAGGGAATTTATTTCATAGTTGAACAGTTTAATAATAATTCCAGGGAGGTGAGCGGTTTATTTTGAGAGGTGAAAATTGCACAATAAAAAGTTGGCAAATACGCGTGGTTGTGGAATGCGTGGTTGGCGGTGGCTTGTTAATGAGGATAAGCAGAGGTGGATGAACTCACTGCAGGGCCTCTTGCTGCACGCTTTATTGATACTGATCTTTCATATGAAAACGTGTGAAGCAAATATTATTATGACATATATATAATACTGCATGTAGTATAGCATCTTTAAATTGAAATGTTTACACCACCTCTAACAGGCCCCTACTTGCTGGCGTTTGTTGAGCGGTTTTACAAATTATGCAGCTTGCATTTTTCCCGAGCACAGTTTACTGTCTTTAGGCATAAATTAGTACAGGAATCTAATGGGATTCAACCCCGCAACCTCCTGTCAGTAGCCTGTCCGGTGTGCTGACTCCTGAACCCCGATATTCATGCAGCCTACACCCCTCCACCCGGACGTGTTACTGATATTTATCTAGGAGGGGATGTACTGTGGCAGTCCGAGGTCCATGTTCTCTGGGTGAACAGCAGCCAGGACAGACTGTGCTGTGGCTGAGAGGCAGGAGAAGGAATTTGGTGGCAATAGAGGACTGCCGGCTCGCGGCCTCCCTCTCCCTCTTGGTACCGAGCGTCTGACAGCTCGGATTCCCCGCCGCCTCTCTGCAGTCGGCAATGCCGCTGCTGGCCCCTGTGTGGCCCTGCCCGGTCCCCGCCTGCCCCCCGGCCCCTGCCCAGCCCCCGCCTGCCCCCCTCCCCCCCCCCCGGCTGCGGATTCCAGGCCGTATGTAATGACTCAGACGAGTTAAGCGGGAGATGCCGGTACAATAAGCGCTCGGCGAAGTGTGAACAATGAAAAGTTCGTCAACTGTCATTTTTCAGCTCCGATTCCTTCCGCCGTGCTTCTCTCCCCCCCCCCCCCCCCCCAGAGATAATGATTAAGTGCTAACAGCCAGTCGTTATTGCGCTGTTGTTCTGTCTCTCCCTCTCTCTCTCCCTCTCTGTCTCTCACTATGCAATATATTCTCTTCTGGAAGCGAGACAAGGACAGTTGGTGAATATTGAGCTTTCTTAGATGGGGGGGAGGTGTTTTAACAATTTGAATTGTGACAAAACCGGCTTGCTTTGGGGAGTCAAGGCGTAGCGTGGTGTTCTGATTTGAAGCCCCTTGTAACTGCCTCCCAGGAGAGCTGTGTCGAGGACTGCATGAGTGTCTGTGCAGAGCACTGCATGAACAGGGAACTGGAGATATTGAACACTAAAGGTGCGGTAGTTTGTACACTGACCTAGAATGTTCTGCGCCACACTGCTGAAAACAGACCTGCTAGACTTGAAAGTTGTGAGAGAACTTCCAACAGCTGAGTAATTAAACATAACGAAGTGGGGATGACTGACTGTGGATGCCCCTGCATCGTGACAGCCCTAATGCTCCCGAAAAGACTTCAGTATGCCAGCTGTGATCGTAAAGAGATGCTTGCTATTCTCCTCCAGCAGTCATGAGAAGTAAGAGAGTTATTAACAGGCACCTTCATTTATAACTGCTTTATCGTAAGAACCCTTGGTTTTGGCCCAGGCTGGTCTGAACACTCTGTTGCTTGGAGATGAGGTTGTTGAGCTGAGGCTGGGGTGGGGTGTTGCTTAGCGATGAGATTGTGGTGCTGATGCTGGGCTGGGGTGGGGTGTCGCTTAGCGATGAGATTGTGGCGCTGATGCTGGGCTGGGGTGGGGTGTTGCTTAGCGATGAGGTTGTGGAGCTGAGGCTGGGCTGGGGTGGGGTGTTGCTTAGCGATGAGATTGTGGTGCTGATGCTGGGCTGGGGTGGGGTGTTGCTTAGCGATGAGGTTGTTGTGCTGAGGCTGGGGTTTTGGGTGGGGGATGCTGTGGCTGTCCCGTGGTGTGCTGTCCCGTGGCTAAGTTCCTCTCCCCCGGTTTTGTTTCGGCAGCTGCAGGAGACGGTGAAGCGGAAGCTGGACAGCGCGCGGTCGCCGCTGAACGGTGAGCAGAACGGCGTGTGCGATGGGAACTTCTCGCCCCACCCGAAACGGCTCCGCAAGGAGGGTCCCGCGGGCGGCCTGGACCCGCTGGCCGGCCTGCCCAACAGCGCGCCCCCCTCCGCCTCGCCCCTCCACCAAATGGACATCAAGCCCCCGCTGGGCATGGCCAACAACGCCGGCGGCGTCGGCGGCAACAACCACGTCCCCGGCCGGCCGGACGACCTGGGCAAGAACGGGGGCCTGCCGGACATGAAGCTGAACGGCTCGCTGGACCTGGACGACGGCTTCGGCCTGCTCAAGGACCTGAAGCAGGAGCCGCTGGACGACGGGGCGGGCATGGAGTCCTCCGACACCTCGCTGTCCAATCAGAACAAGCTCTTCTCCGACATCAACCTCAACGACCAGGAGTGGCAGGAGCTGATCGACGAGCTGGCCAACACCGTGCCGGAGGACGACATGCACGACCTCTTCAACGAGGACTTCGAGGAGAAGAAGGAGGCGGAGTTCACGCGGCAGGCGGCGCAGACGCCCCTCCCCCAGGAGCCGCCGTCGGCCCCGCCCCCGCAGAGCGCCCCGCTGCCCATGGGCTCGCCGCAGGTGCGGCCCTCGTCCTCGGGCCCGCCCTTCATCGCCGCCGCCGCCGCCAACGGCACGCCGCCCCAGCCGCCGCTGCAGCAGTCCCCCGCCGTCGCCATGGCCACGGGCTCGCCCGCCAACTGCGTGGCGCGGTCGCCGCAGACGCCCACCCAGGCCCCGGCGCAGGCGTCCCGGCCGGGGAACGGGTTCCTGCTGAACCCGGGCGGCGGCGTGGGGCCCGTGCCCGCCCCGGGGGCCGCCGGCGGGCCGGGCCAGGGGGGGGGCGGCGGGCCGGGGCCGGGGCAGGGGCAGGTCCCGCCCTCCGCGTCGGAGCTGTCCCCCGCGGAGCAGCTGAAGCAGCTGGCCTCCCAGCAGCAGCAGCGGGCCAAGCTCATCCAGAAGCACCAGCAGCAGCAGCAGCAGCAGCAGACGCAAGCCGCCAACTGGTCCCCCGCGGGGGCGCCTTCCAGCCCCTACGGGGGGGGGCCCTTCAACCCCGACAAACCAAATAGCCCCATGATGTACCCGCAAGCCTTTAACAGCCAGAACCCCATGGTGGCGGCCATGGCGGGGAACCCTCAGAAGGCCGCCATGAACAACTACCTCCCCCCGAATCACATGACCATGATCTCCCAGCAGCCCGGCGGCATGGGGCAGGCGGCCATGAGCAAGCAGCAGGCGGCCATGCTGTCCTACAGCAACACCAAGCCTCTCAGCCACTTCAGCGCCGTGGAGCACGTGGGCCAGCGGATGACCCCGCCCATGGCCAACGCGGGGAAGAGCCCCATGATGCCCTACATGCAGGCGCCCGCGGGGCAGGGGGCGGGGCAGGGGCCCGTCCCGCCCCAGGCGCAGGGGCAGATGGGGGGGGGTCAGGGCTCCCACCTGACGGAGGAGCAGAAGCGCATGCTGCTGATGAAGCAGAAGCTGAGCCAGAGCATGTCGTACGGCGCCATGCAGACCCACGGCCAGGTAAGCGACCCGCCCCCCCCCCTCACCCCCTCACCTCCGCACGACCGCCGCGTCTGTGCGCTCGCGTGGGCGGGGTCAGCCGAAACGGCCTGGGCCGGTGTTACCCGCACCCTGTCCTCCAGAATGTGGACCCCACCCCACATCGCGAAAACCCAAAAAAAATGTCAACCTCAACAAGTAGGCTATGTCAGTCTTGTGTTTAGATTTATAGTCTTATTTCTGTTACTTTTTTTTTTTTGCTAAATAAGATGAAAATGTTGCCAATGAGGTGCGACCGTTTCTCACATGAGTCGAAGCTCGTTTATCACATGGGGTGAGACTCATTTCGAGATTTGCCGGTGGGGTAAGAAAACTTGACTTGAGAAGCCAACAGTCAACTTTAAACAAGCTAATATTTTCTACTCGAGAGAAGAAAAAAAAAAGATTTTAAGTCTCATTACAAGACTAAAACACTTGTTAAGACACTTTTTTTTTGTAGGGTGGAAAGTGTGTTTCGGTGTATCATATTCTGACCCCAAAGTCGTTCTCCCATTCCGTCTTTTTTTGGTGTTGTGTACTAGTTTTGAGGGCATATTGGTGGGAAATTTCACCCAGATTTCCTTTGAAAGAAAGGAGCGTTATTCTTGGGCAAGTTTTGTTGAAAGCTGCTCTCTTATGTAGGTCATAGCTGCTTGCGGGAGGAGTGGGGGGGAGTACGGCGGGGTGGGTGAGGGGGTGTCAGTTCCTACCTGTCTCCTCTGTGTGGAGCTGGCATGTGCTCCTGCCCCCGGGGTGGGGGTGGGGGGGGGTGGGGGTACCGTAGAACATGTGACTGAAGCCAGACACCCGTCTCCTGGATACAGCAGCTCCTCAGCATTGCTCAATGCAGGCCACACCATCAATTATTATTATTATTATTATTATTATTATTATTATTATTATTATTTTTATTATTAATAATAATAAAAATGGTAATAATACTCATTTTGACCCTTACGTCCATCCCCACCATCCCTGTTGGTTGTCATAATTGCACATCATTAGTGATGAAGTACCCAGGGTTTACCTGCTCCAGCGAGACCCAAACTAGGTGCCCAACCTGAGCCCAACTTGGGCATGGGGGTGTGAAGTGCCCGTCTGGCGGTGGCATGAGCTGTGCCCGCTCTCTGTGTAGCTGTGGCATGAGCTGTGCCCGCTCTCCATGTAGCTGTGCCCGCTCTCTGTTTGAGCTGTGGCATGAGCTGTGCCCGCTCTCTGTTTGAGCTGTGCCTGCTCTCTCGCTATTCAGATGAAGCTTGGCTGACTGTGTCGCTTGCAGTTCTGTCTCTGTGTGCGGAGGGCAGGGTGGTGCTACTCCCTCCTCGTGAGCTTGTGTGCGGACGACTGCGGCCGCGATTCCGCGATGCCGCGATGCCGCGATGCCGCTTGCGGGCTCTGTGATGGAGTCAAACTCGGGGCCGAGAGCAGGGTCGCTAAAAACCACACTGTGTGTGTTTTATTCTTCTTTTGTTTTGTGTGTGTGCCATTTAGCATCATTAAGCCCGTGTTTTTGTTGACATTTAGACCCTGCTACTGTAAAAAGGAGACGCGTGGCGCGCTGTGGTGCTGATGGTGTTTAAATCCCAAACGCAGGTTTATCTCTCCCCTCCTTACTCTGGCTTTGGGCTCAGCCTCTGCGCAGGTGTGGCTGTGCCCCCTCCCCTCCCCCCTCCCCCCCCCCCCCCACACCGA
>CM045887.1:1722500-1730000 GCA_025169545.1 Anguilla japonica | reverse complement strand
CAGTACAATGGAGTGAATGGAACCAAATAAGTATAAACCACCCTAAAATCGTTCTTGAATTAAATTGTGAATCATGAATCATGATTCTAATCAAATTGATCTTAAAACGAGCATTCACATCCCTAAATGGTGTGCGTCACTCTTCTTTTTAAGTGGAACAGTTGGCATTTCAGTATTAACCCTGCCTGCTGCTCGTAAGCTCCTTCTCCTGTACAAACTGCGATTTGGCCTGACCAACCAGAAAGACACAGTCTGCCTCCTTTATGTTATCCAGGATGTACTTTAACATTTTTATGGTGTGCGATGACAAATATGTGATTAGAATGTTCTTGACTGAACAATCTAATGCTGATGTCACAATGCTGGTGACTGAATGTCTTAGAACACTGAATTGGAATTTTAATAAGAAATTTTCAAAAAACATATTCTTCACAGGGTTAAATTATGGTAATCATGAAACAAAGATCTCACACCAATCGGTATTTTCTCATAATTGTTTAACCAGACTGAGCGTAGCCTCTCAGCGCAGCGCCGTTCAGTAAGCCTGTGAGGCTGGGCTGTAGTCTGATCACAGAACCGGCTGCCAGCCCCCCCCCACACAGGTGCAACTGTGCCAGGTGTGCTGCCGCATACAGACCCCATGCAACACATTAACATGCAGACGGTACAACTCGAATATTTCCTGACTGGCCGACATTTTAAAAAACAAGCGTTAAATGTTTTCTGGCCTGAAACGAGCTCTCGGCTTGTGTTGTCGAAAGCACTGTGTGGTGGTGGGGGGGGGGGGGGGGGTCAGTTCAGTCCACTTGGTCTGGACAGCAGCACTAATGAGACACACAACAGGAATAAACTTCACTCTTACAGGGAGCCAAAGCACCTCGCTCAAAACTGCTGTTCAAAATCTTTTCCCCATCAGAGACAAACCCAGTTGAAAGAGTGCCTGTGAACCCTTAGCAGTGAGGAAGGCCTTTATGAGCTGTCTCAAGGCTGGACACTCACTTTGAGAATCGTGGAATACATGGAGTATTTTACTGTGACATCACAGGAGAAGCTATGTGGCCATTGGCTGAGGTGAGGACAGACCAGTGCCTGCCCAATAGCAGCGTTCTTCAGCCTGGGGAGTGGGGACACTCACTAACAGGAACATACGAGTGAAATATAACGTCTTATACATTCAAATTATCAGTATTATTAATTACCAGCAGCGCGTCTCTTCTCATAGATATTATTTTGTGTCTTTATTGGAAACAACAACAGCAACAACAACAATAAGGAATTATGACACAATGGCGCTAGCTAATAATAATATAATAATTGTTACTTGGCTTATTTATTTTGGCAGTGTAGTAATACCCATGTTGTGCTCTTGAGAGAGAGGGAGAGAGGGAGAGAGAGAGAGAGAGAGAGAGAGAGAGAGAGAGAGAGAGAGAGGTAATGGGGAGGAAAAGAGCAAAAGAAAGAGACCACCCTTGCTCTCCCCTCCCCCTCTCTCCTCTCTCCATGGAAGGAAGAGATATTGCTTTCTCTCTCTCTCTCTTTCTCTCACCCCTCCCTGCCTCTTGCTCTGGGTGGCTGCAGCACCCCCCCACGCGCCCCCCCCCCCCCCCACCCCGGCGCGCTCAGGCACACGTGTCAGGGCTTGAACACGGCTGCTCTCAGATCCTGTAGAACTTCCTGGGGGGGTGGGAGCGGAGGAGGGGATGGGGGGGGCGAGGGGGGGCGATGGGGGGGGGGGGGCAGGGGGCGGGGTCTGGTAAAGGGGGATGCGGTGTGTTGCTGCCTGATGCGGCTGAGCAGCGCTCGCTCCGGGTGGAAGGGCTGCCCCCCCCCTCGCCCCCCCCCCCCCCCCCCCCCGGCACGCGCAGCGAGCGGTAAACAAAGGGGGCAGGCGCCGGCGCCACGGTAACGGGCTGGTGACTGACTGATCGTCGCGGCGGCTCTGGCGCGGTTAGCGGGAGGAAACGGGGCGTGCTAGCCCCTCGCCCCTCCCCCGCTCAAAACCGCCGACGGGGAGACCGCCGCTCGCTCTTCATCGCTGGTGTGAGGAAGAGGAGGGATTTAGACCAGGCAGAAAGTACGCCCTTCCAGCCCTGTGGGACGCTGGCCAGTCCATCGCCGCCCCAGCCTTGGGCTGAGGGCTTCCCTGTGTCACGTATCTGTGGAGCTTTGGGAGCAACAGGCTGAAAAAAAAGCTTAAAGAACGGTTCCTTAAAGAACACAGCCGCACTATAGTATCGTGCTGAAAATAAATCTGCGGCTGTGTATTTTTTTGGTGTGGACTCTTACCTGTTCCTCATTTGTAAAAGATGTGCACGTTCCGAGCACACGGCGTCTCCTCTCAGAGCGTGCTGTTCCTTCGCATCGCAGGCTCGCCTGGCAGGCTCTGTTCCCAGCAACTTTATCCCCACTAAACTAAAAACTCAAATCAATACATAGGACCAGCTCCCCCCCCACCACCCCCCCCCCCCCCCACCCCCCTGCCTCTCCTTCGTCTGAGGGGAAAATGATTTTTGAGCTTTTTTTAAAAAAAAATGTAAACGCCTGTTTTTCGTCAGTCAGGCCACACTGCAGTTCAGCTTGCGGTGGCTTTGAGCTGGAGGAGGAGGAGGAGGAGGAGGAGGAGGAGGAGGTCCTTTCCTGTGTAGCTTGTGCATGTTGAGACCAGTTGTGGCAACAAAAAAAAAATATCCTGGAATCTGCAGTAATATAAATAAATGCATATTTGCGATGTTTCCTGTGGCCGGTCAGCAGCGAGATGGCGCAGGAAGTCAGCTTCCCATCGCCGTGGTCGCGCGGAAGCGTGGCTTTAACCCCGCCCACACCTGGCTGCTAGGGCCTCGAACCCCTCCAAGAGGTGGAGAGGGAAGCGGTGCATTATGGGTGCGAGCAGGGTGCATTATGGGTGTGAGCTGTGGTTCTGTGCCAAGCTGTAAGAGGCGAGGATGAGGCCTGGCTGACCGGTACGAAAACATTTATTAATCTGCGATTTCCTCCTGGCAGACCAGACGCAGGGCTGCGCGGGAGCGCCCCCCGTGGAGCCTCCAGAGATGCTTTTCTCCGCGGCGTGCCGTTGTGTGTGTGATAACGTGTTTGCACATTATTACCCGTCCACCAGTCGCGTACGGGCACAAATTTGGCGCCCGGTACACAAGACTTCCGCGCAGGCTGCGGGAAGAGCCCGCCGCGTTTACCTTGTGGAGGAATGGCGTGTGACGGACACGATCGGCGTAAATATCGTAAACGGCGCCCGGCTGTGGCTGGGGGCCGAGCTGATGTTACCGCCTCCTGGGTGAACCTCACACAGCGTCCCCAAAGTCTGTGTGGGCCGCCGAACGCAATAAGCACACACACACAAACACACCCGCGCACACACACACCCACACACACACATGACCGTACACATATACACACACACACAGAAACACACATTTTCGCACGCACACACACACACATGCTCGCAGACACACACACACACATACACATACACACACACACACACATACAGACACACACACTCACACATATACAGACACACACACACACACACACACACACATACACACACACACACACACACACACACACACACGCACACACACGCACACACACACACACACAGACACACACACACACACACACACACACACATACAGACACACACACACACACACACACACACACACACACACACACACACACACACACACCTCACGCGAACAAAACTTTGGCCTGCCTCGGCTGCTCTGCGTTGCCATGGATACCATGGCCCAGGGCACCTTGCTGCCTGAATCGATGGCTGTTCCAACTTGGGGAGGGGGGGGGGGGTGTGCGCTTGTGAACTGAGGGAGGGAGGGAGGGAGGAGGAGGAGGAGGAGGGGGGGGGCTGGTTCAGGAACATGTTGAGAACGTGCTGCAGCTTCTGGATGCCTCTGCATGCAGACAGAGAGGAAGGAAGCGCAGGAAGCGCTCTCTCTCCGCCGCACGGTGAAGCGATGGGAGCCTTTTCCAGCCTCCGTGTCGTCGCGGCGCTGCCGTGTGCAGTGATTATGCAGCGCAGGGCTGCCGGGCTCCGGCCGAACGGCTCGTTCTGTGAAGGAGGAAGAAGGCATTGTTTTAATTAACCGCCGCAATGTTTCGAAAAACGGGGGGGGGGGGGGGGGGGGGGGAACGGCTTTCTCTTAATTATCCATTTGCCATTGAGTTGTAGTGACGGCTTCATAAACCTTTGTGATACAGATCTGTCTGCGTGTCTCCCAAGCTCTCACGTACAGCTAACAGCAGGCAGGGAAATTGCACTGATAAAGGCAGTGTGTGTGTGTGTGTGTGTGTGTGTTTTCGCACGTGTGTGTGTTGTCATTCTATCTGAAATAATTTGTCCGTGGACACGGTCCTGTTTTGAATTTTTATGAGGTTTGGGGAAATGTTTGCTTTGTGGGTTGTGGATCTGATTAAGGGCACCCAGGTGGTCCAGGCTGGGTCTATGCTAAACTGCTAAACGGCTAAACAGCTGTCAGATCATTTCACTGTCAGAAGTCTAAGTGGTGTAAGGTCTGACCTTTCACCTCAATTATCTCTAAGTGTCAAGGTGACAAAATAAATAGTGACAATGGAATGGGATTTCAGAATGTTATACTGCTATTGTTCTTTTGGGTGTCTTGCTGAAGCCCTGTATGCTTGAAAGTATGAAGATCTGTGATTATTTGTGAAGGTCAGCTCGTTGTAACGATTTCATTTTAATGCTGTACCTGGCTAGGAGGGTTTGATTTAGGCCGAGCACAGAGAGGAACAGAGTGCATCATGGGATTCCTGCAGGAAAGCAGTTGCTATTCGTCAGTACCGCTACAGTTCTGCTTTTAATGCCAAATGGCCTCGTGGGTACATAAATACTGATGGCCTAATTACTCTAATAAACGTATTAAAAATGAGTACCCAGAAATCAAACTCATTATTATTTTTTTTTGCAGATGCAGACTGGGGTAATACGTTTAAAACCCTTGACTGATGCCCAAGTCGCAGTGCATTCACGCAGTGTAGGTCGTGCAGTTTGTGTGTGTGTGTGTGTGTGTGTGTGTGTGACAGTCCCTGGCCGAGCTGCACTTTTAAAGCGCGGTTCTGATTGGTTTAAGCGTCGTCGTCGTTCGGCTCGCCGTTGAAGCGTTGCCGTGGCACCCCGTTTCCCACGGCGACGACCAGGAAGCCACTGCGGTGGAGGAGGACTGAGGGCCCCCCATCCCGGTGACCTGTGAAGTGTGACACAGAACCACTTCCTGTGTGAAAGCCCCCCACCCCTCCCCTCGGGGATGAAACAGGGAGGGGGGGGGGGGGGGGGGCTGACTGACGGCAGACGGACGTGTCCCCCGCTCAGCTCTCGCCTTTTGGCCGCCGGGGGCCCTCAGGTGGCGAGAGGTGGAGAGGGGGCCGGGGTCAAAGGTCGGCTTCGCTCTGACAGGTGTGCAAATGAAGTGGTGAGAAGATAGAAGCAGGGGGGAAGCGATAAAACAAAACAACCCCCCCCCCGGCCCCCCCCTCCCCTGGCGACTGTGTCTGACTAACAGCGCTGGAACCTGCGCTGTTTCCCAAAAGCTCCCCCTGCTCACATCCGCGTGTTTCGATGTGGAAATTTGATGAAGAGGAGACTGACACTCGAATAGACGGCCTCGTAGTTATCGGGATAACAAAACAGGTATCGGATGCTGACATCGTTGTGTGTCTCTTGGAAACCAGAGTGAATCGCGGAATGTTTTGGTAACTGCAAATGGAACAAGGCCAATGGCGATTGGTGGATATCTTTTGCCTGTGCTCCATTCACTGACAAAGGGCTGCATATAGCCAGCAAGTGTCCACCAATCACTGTCAGGGTTGTTCTGCTGCTTCCTACCAACGTGCTTCGTGATAGGAGGAGCTGCTCTCTGGTTTTCCATGTGAAGGGTGGTGAAAGCAGAGTCTTTTTCTATTACCCCTGCGTAGTTAATGGAAACAGCCTCTGATGGCCTAATGACTGGGTTACGGAGAGAATGAGGATGGATGGCAGGTCGCTGTGAAATGAAAGAAGAGGGGAATGAAGCGAGGAAGGTGAAGGAGGCGTTGCTGGGGAGATTACGGGGTGGGGGAGGGGGTTTGGGGGGGGAGGACAGGGACGGGAGATCGCAGACCGTTTTTGGCTCCTTCGGTAACACAAGGCCCTCTGTTCCAACCCATCTCTCCAGCTCCGTCCTTTAGGGGTCTGTTAGCACTTTATGTGTGAGGTCACAAATACGTGATTAGAATGTTCTTAGCAGTACGTTCTAATGGTGATGTCACAATCACTGCTGGAGACTGAAAGCAGTGGAGTTCTAGAACACTGGCGGCAAACCTTTACCTTCCAAGGGTTAAATGTAAAAATAAGTAAATAAATAAATAATACATCCAGCACTCCTCCGGAAAGGAACTCATTTTATGTACCTGCAGGCACACACACACAAGGATTTCACATACCTGCGGACACACATACAAGCATTTTACATACCTGCAGACACACACAAGCATTTTGTGCTGCTCGTACACACTTGTGAGTACGCTTACACGTAGAAATTACACGCAGATAGGCAGGCCCGTGCAGGCATGCTCACACACGCATGCAGAAAGAGTTGCTACAGACAGGCATGCGCAACACCCGCATGCGCGCAACACACACACACACACACACACACACACACACACACACACACACGCACACACACACACACACACACACACACACACACACACACACACACAGTCCAAACACGGATGCCCAGTCCCTCAGGAGCTCGTGTGTGGGGATGTTTTCTGGGCTGAGCAGTCGTAGCAGAAAAGCAGAAATTCAGATTTCTTCCAGCGGTGAGGAAAACAGTGACATTTAACACAGTTTTTCTGTCACTGCCGATGTCATTATTTCATGTGTTTGTGTAAGAGAACCCTCTCAGGATTTTTATTTATTTATTATTGTTTCTCCCGTGAAAGATTCTCTGTTGTCAGGCAGAGCGATGGAGCCGCTGACTCCCTGCACAGAATGGGACCAGCGGCAGTCGTTTTAAAAAAAAAAAGAAAGAAAAAAAAGACGATCCTACAAATATTCCCTGACAGCCTCTGCACCACGTGGGGGGAGGGGTGGAAGGGGGGGGAGGGGGCAGAGGCGGGGAGGGAGGGAGGGGAGTTTAAGGAGCTTTGAGGATTAGAAACACAATTTTACTTTTTTTTTTGTACCAAGAATCTTCTGCTCAGGAGCAATTTGCCTTGAACGCGGAAACATGGTTAATCCCCTTTTAAAAGTACATAATCCCCGTCCTGGTACCTGATACTGGGCAGGGAACTCTGGGATGTCATCTATACACTGCCGGAGAGAGACTACTGATACACCCCGTCTCCTGTATTGATCTTAATGTGTGTGTGTGTGTGTGTGTGTGTGCGCATGTGTGTGTGTGTGTGTATGCATGTGTATGTGTGTATATGTGTGTGCGTGTGTGTGTGTATGCATGTGTG
>CM045887.1:1690000-1715000 GCA_025169545.1 Anguilla japonica | reverse complement strand
TGTGTGTGTGTGTGTGTATGTGTTGTGTGTGTGTGTGTGTATGTGTGTGTGTGAGTGTGTGTGTGTGTGTGTGTATGTGTGTGTATAAGTGTGTATGTGTGTGTGTGTGTGTGAGTGTGTGTGTGTGTGTGTAAGTGTGTGTATGTGTGTGTGTGTGTGTATGTAAGTGTAAGTGTGTGTGTGTGTGTGTGTGTGAGTGTGTGTGTGTGTGTGTGTGTGTGTGTGTGTGTGTGTGTGTGTGTGTGTGTGTAAGTGTGTGTAGTGTGTGTGTGTGTGTGTGTAAGTGTGTGTAAGTGTGTGTGTGTATTAGCGTACAGAGGGCAGATGGGACAGGCAGAGGCCTGCAGTCCTCCTGATGGCGGGTTCGATGGCGGTTCCTCTCAGACGGCGGCTTTATCTGGGCCGTGCTGTGAACAAAGGCGGGACCGGCCCGTCTAATGAGCGTCCCGCCGGCCCGGCAGGGCCCAGAGTGGACCCGCTCCCTAATCCTCCCTTTCATCCTCCCCCCCACGCCCCACCCCAAACCCCCCCAGGACCCGTCCCGTGACAGGGCCCACTCTCAGCCCCAGCCCGCTCTTCATCTCCGGCACCGACCTCATCGCCCACCCGCATGGAAACACCTCCCCCCCCCACCCCGAGAGATGGGGAGCCTAAACCACAGCTAGCCCTCTCTCACCCCTCACCCCTCACCCCTACCCACCCTGCTGTACCTGTCCTGATAAGCCGCTTCTGTTTGCCACCTTAAGAAGCCACTTATTTTTGTTCCTTTCTTTTTTCCCCGTCCTCAGTCTTCCACACCCCCTTTCTATTTATTTGGCAGACACCCAGGTACAACCCTGCAAAAATTTTTATCCAGTATTTTGGTCTCTCGTATCTATGTTTTTACATTTTTGTCTCACCAGATCACAGAATGTTTTTCCTATCAATATTATTTTGCTCCAGAAACAGACACCGTCTTTTCTTTGTTTCTCCTGGTACTTTTCTATCTGGACATTAAGATATGAAATGAACAGACCCCAGATTCTCTAATCTAAGGCTGGAATAGCTTATGGTACAGAAAGGTCTCTCCTTCACAGCCAAAAGCTGTTTTAATTCCTAGAAGAGTAGGCTTTTTGGAATGCTAAGTCAGTGTTCTAGAACTCCAGTGCTTTCAGTTACCAGTAGTGATTGTGACATCACCATTAGAAGGTTTAGAATGTCAGATAAGAGCATTCTAATCATGTATTTGTGATCTGCACCTTAAAGGGTTAATCTCTCTCAGGAATTTTTCAGGGTGATTTTGGCTTAAAGACCTGCTGTACTCTCACTAAAAAAAAAAAGCTTTGTATTGTGTCTGAGTGGGTGTGGGTATCTGCCCAGGAAGTGTGGGGGACTAGAGTCTTTCTGTTTTTTCTTCGCTGGTCGTATCTGTTGAGCCCTGCTGCTGCTGGGTGTGGACTCTGTCCACTGCCCACATTCCTGACCTCTCTCTCTGTGAGTCAGAGGTGAAAGGTCAGGACTGTACCATACGGGACAGCCCGGGGAGACCCCGTCCCGTGACAGATGGTGAGAGGAGGGGGCCCTGTGTGGCATGTGCAGAGAGGGAGGGGCTGATGGGATTGAGGTGGTCCTCCAGACAGTAGTGGCGGGCAGTGGTGACTGCGTGTGTGAGCGTGTGAGATGTTTACCGTCAGTTTCCTTGATGACAGAATGCTAAAATAAATAGAAGCAGTTCTTGTGACCCTAGTCCAGGGGCGGGGGGGGGGGGGGGGGGGGGGGTGTAGGGCAGGGGAACGTGTAAGCATGTTGATCACAGAGGTGGGTAGCGTGTTTGGATCTGCTCTGCTTAGGAGTCAAACTTCGCGGCATTAAAGATGACGAGTGTAGACACGGGCCCACACGGAAAGCTGGTCTGTGGGCCCTGGGCCTGCAGACGCACATCGCTGTCAGAAGGACTGCCTCTCTGGAGATAAACAGACGCTGACTTGGACCCCCCCTCTCCCCCCCGCGCAATCCTCCAAGTAGCCGTTACCCCAGAAACGGGCGCAGTGCCTCACTGTCGAACGCTCTGACCAGTGAGTCTGCTCAGCTCCTCCACACAGCGAAGTCAAAGCCGCATTTACAGCACATTTCTGGTGCCGTTATCCAGAGCAGCTTCCACTGCGTATAATCAGTTCTTTACAGTCCGATATTTACTGAAGCAATACAGGTTAAGCGCCTTGCTCAGTGGAACAACTGGGGACACCTTACCTGGGAGTAAAACCTGCAACCTCTGAGATTCAAGTCCACTTACATACCCACTGTGCTGCTCATTCTTGACTTTACAGCGCCTCCTGTCTGTTGTATTTCGCGGTGAATCACTCTGTTGGATGTGGACTTTCCTTTCATTGATGGCTGGGAGACAGAACCGAAGCACTCTGCCTCTGACACAGGCCTGTCTCTCCCTTCCAGAGCACTGTGCCTCTGACACAGGCCTGTCTCTCCCTTCCAGAGCACTCTGCCTCTGACACAGGCCTGTCTCTCCCTTCCAGAGCACTGTGCCTCTGACACAGGCCTGTCTCTCCCTTCCAGAGCACTGTGCCTCTGACACAGGCCTGTCTCTCCCTTCCAGAGCACTGTGCCTCTGACACAGGCCTGTCTCTCCCTTCCAGAGCACTGTGCCTCTGACACAGGCCTGTCTCTCCCTTCCAGAGCACTGTGCCTCTGACACAGGCCTGTCTCTCCCTTCCAGAGCACTGTGCCTCTGACACAGGCCTGTCTCTCCCTTCCAGAGCACTGTGCCTCTGACACAGGCCTGTCTCTCCCTTCCAGAGCACTGTGCCTGCCAGGCCCTGATATTGTAGTCGCGTGTCCAGTAAACTGACTTCAAAGAACACTTAGCCTGTTCTCTGAAACAAAATGCTCTTTTGTACGAGCGTCGTGAGGCAGCACAGCATGCGGTCGACAGCTGGGCACGGAATAATTTGCAGCACAAAGAGAATAATGGATAGATGCAGTCTGCAGGGCCCCCGATGTAAGGGATACAACAGCTCTGCAGCGCTCGTGGCGCATGCATCTGCAGTACCTCTGCGCTGCCAGTGGAGGTGCTGGAGAGCTCGGGCTAGGTGGGCTAGTCATGGTCTCAGGACAGGTTCTTATCATGACCTGCCGGTGGGTTTGACTGTACTTGAATTTGATTTGATTTGAATTTATTTGACCATTTTAAAACGAGATTTCATAAGACTGCATAGACAGACAGCAATCCTTTAAAAATATTTGAGGATGGGAACATATAGTCCAGCAGGCTAATTTCCATTGTGGTCCTCTGTACCTCTCCTCTTATTCAGCAAATGCCGCACTGTGTGTCCTACCCCAGGAACACACCTTGAGAAAAGACATTTACCTCGAAGTGCCGCAGAAAATATGCTTCCTGTTCGGGAGTACAAATTCCCCAAATGTGGTGTTATTCCTGCCTATCAGTAAGATTGATTCACGGAGTTCTGAAAGTGCGGAGAGGAGGGGAGAGGACAAGGTGAATCGGCGAGACCTTCCAGCGAGCTGAAGTTCGAAGGGTTTCAAAAGGGGGGGGGGGGGCTCTGTCGAGCAAGAGCAAAGAAGATTTTATCTGAAAACTTGATACAATATTGAGCAATTCGTGTGATATTCTCTATCTCAGGTGGAGTGTCAGAGAAGCTCGGTAGAACAAATGTGTTCAGCTACTGGTGTGTTGGCAGCAGCAATGTTGTACAGATTCCTGAGGTAATTCTTTTTCCAACATGGGCGTTCTCGTTTATTGTTAGATGTAGTGTTGACAGTGGATGGAATCTCTAGGGATTGCGGGTTTTTTTTTTTTTTTTGTGTTTTTTTTTTTTGTCTCTCAACAATCATCCGTCTCAGCGAGTGCTCCAGTGAACATGTCCCCCTGTGTTCCTCTCCGTGACACTTCGGAGAGGACGCTTTGCGTAACACCGCTGTAAACATCCTTCGGGGATTTGTTACTTACAGCAACGAGACGTGCGGAATTTAAAACAGGGGCGCTGAAGAGGCCCCCCTAGTTTAACGGGGTGTCGTTCGGGAGGGAAGGCCTGGAACCGCAGAACGAAAAAAAAAAAAAAAAAGCCTTTCTCCCCCCCGAGGCCGGCCCTCGCCTCCCCCCTCGCCTCCTCCGCAGAAACGGCCATTAATCAGCGGTCTATTTGGGCTCCGCGCCGGCGCGGGCTCTGCACATACCTGCTGGGCAGATGTGTCCGCGCGGCGTGATTTAGCCTGCGCTCCGCGGCGAGGCCGTTTGCTCCCGGGGAACGCGCTCGCTGCGGCTGCCTCGTTAGCCCGCTCTCGCCTGCAGTCATTTTGCGGTCCGCGCTGGGCAGACGTATGGGGCTCGCTGCTTTTATTTATCTGTTTGTTTTTTGTTTTTTTTTTTGTTTTTTTTTTTTCTTCTCTCTCTTTTCCGCGGTTCACCTTGGGAAGGAGAGACCCTGTGTTGCGTGTGTTCAGCTTTGCTGAGGTTTCGGACGGATAGGTGCTCCTTCAGCAGTTACTGCCCCTTTGTGTCTCGAGTCGTTTTTTTTTTTTTGTTTCACTGCAGGCGGTTTCTCTTTCGTTTTGACTCTGCCTGTTCCCCTGTTATTCAGCTCAGTTACAGATGTGAAGTTTTCTTTCCTGCTGCTCGATCACGCGCTCGGGTGCACCCAGGACTGGCCCGGTGGCTGAATGTCTGTTGGGCTGAAATTTCAGCGGTGGGGGACAAAAGTGGCCTCATCCTGTCAAGAAAGATTCAGAGGGTGGGGTGGGTCAGTGGAGCTCATTAACAGGAAGCATTAAGAGCAAGATGGGGGGATAGGACCAGTCCGATAATATCACAGGGGCAGTTTATGGAAATGTATATTTGTTAAACCCAGTACTGGTAACATAGTCCTTCACCTGGTGCTTCAGTGAGCATATTATCACTGTGGAGCCAGGAGACGGGCACTAAAGAGAGACAGAGAGAGAGAGAGAGTGAGTGTGTATGAGAGGGAGGGAGAGAGAGAGAGAGAGAGTGTGTATGAGAGGGAGAGAGAGAGAGAGAGTGAGCGTGTGTGTGAGAGGGAGGGAGAGAGAGAGAGTGAGTGTGTGTGTATGAGAGGGAGGGAGAGAGAGAGTGAGCGCATAGGTTTATTGTGCAAGGGTGCATCTTTATTTTTGGTGGGGTAAATTGACGTCCAGGCCGCCCTCTGTGCAGCCTCTGTCTGAGGTACAGGGGCAGACACACTGAGAGCGCTTTGCCTAAAAATGTCCAGTTTGACGGCCCAGTCTCTGGTGCTGATACTGGCTACTAATCAGCACGACTCCCTGCGCTGAATAACCAATCAGCCGCCAGGTCCCCACGCTGAATAACCAATCAGCCGCCAGGTCCCCACGCTGAATAACCAATCAGCCGCCAGGTCCCCGGACCTAACGGCGCTCTGTCTGCCGCGCAGGAGACAAGAACGTGAAATTTCTGCGGCGTCTCGAGGTCGGGCTGGCCCTGCCCCCGCCCCCGCAGCCCGCCGGACAGGCTCGCTCGTTTGTCAGTTAAATATTTCCTCCTATCACAGCAGCCCTGCGTGAGCCAGTCCAGGCCGGGGACATCTGCTTCTGCTTACGGATCCATTCGCAAATTAACTTACAAAGCACTTCAAGTTAGCAAATTACACGTGCGGTCAATTTTATATAACCTTGTACGTCTTTAACCAGTAGCGTCATGTTTGTTTCTATTTCTAATTTATTTTGAAGGATTTTGAATTTTTAAAGAAGACAATTCTGTAATCTGATATTTTCCCTTTAACTGTTGATGTAATGAATGTCTACTGTACGAGTCTAACTTGACATGAAACAGGGATGTTGAGGTGCCATGCAGCAAGGAATGGTTTACAACCGCAAGCGGACTGGTAGCAAAAATGATTTGGCAACAATCACAAAAATTTCACATGTATAGAGAGATCGAGAGAGGAGAGAGAGACATAGAAAGGATGGTCCGCGACTTCTAAAGGATCCTTGCTTTCACGGTGAACGTTGTTCGGCAGTAAACGTTGGGCAGAAAGAGCCGGACAGCGGTAAACGTTGGGCAGAAAGAGCCGGACAGCGGTTAGCGCGCTGCCTGGCCTGTCAGCCTCTGAGGTACCTTAGCCTCTCCATTCGCACGGTGGGATTTTGTTGTTCGCCGGAAAATAAGTGGTTGTCATTTCACAGACAGGCCAGGATGTAATTAGCCACAATGGATGGAGGTAATGGAACAGATGTCTCTTTGTGGAGGGAGTTTGCCACGGCGCGGTGTGTGCTGCCTGCCTGCTGCCGGCTCCTCGCTGATCCCTCCTTTTCCCTCCCTCCCTCCGTCGCGCTCTCTCTCTCTCTCTCTCTCTCACTCCCCCCCTTTCTTCTTAATACTCCGTCTCCCTCCTTATCTCTCTCTCCTCTCCCACCTCTTCGGCTTCACGCCATCACTCACCCTCCCTTTCAGTTTCACTCTGTTGCTCTCTCTCTCTCTCGCTCTCTCGCTCTCTCTTTCTCTCTCTACCTCCCTCCCTCTCTCTGCTAACTCCCTCTTTCTCACTCATTCTCTCTCTTTCTCTCTCGCTGCCTCTTGTCTCTTTATCTACCTCCCTCCCTCTCTCTCTCCGCCTTCCTCCCTTGCTCTCCCCCTCTCTCTCTCTCTCTCTCTCTCTCTGTCTGTTCTAAAGGACAGTCTGGTATGAGGGCTTCCTTCACGCGTGCATGTGTGTGTGTGTGTGTGCTCACGTGCGTCTCTGTGTGTGTGTGTGTGTGTGCTCGCGTGCGTCTCTGTGTGTGTGAGTCTGTTTGAGTTTAGGAGCGGGGGGGGGGGGTGCCCCTGGGAGTAAATGAGCGTTCAGCCCCCCCCCCCCCCCCCCCCCAGTCTGCCCCCGATCTGCGATGCGCCAGGGAGCCGTCAAAACCACAGCCCTGCCACCCCCTCAGCCTGCCCCTTTGTGTGAAAACTACACTTCCCATAATCCCTCACTGGAGTCACATGACTCAGTTGAGGGGGGCAGCAGTCTGTGATCCATCGCAGGGCCTTTTTCTCCCCCCCGCCCTTATCGGTCCAGCAGATGGTCAGCCACTGTTAATCAGGCGGATCTGGCGTTCGGCGTTCCCCTCCTGATTTGTTTCGGGACACGGAGTCCCTTTTGAGAGGGCTTAGGACGCCCGTGTTCCTCAGCTAGGTGTAGCGTCGGTGGCAAGAAATTTTCCGGCGTGTGAAAAAAAAAAAAAAAAAAAAAAAAGATGTGTACGTGTTGATATATCCCGTTTCCTCGGGGAGCCTTGGAGAAGGTCTTAAAGATGATTGAGGCGATAAATCAGGCAGGAGATTCAGCCTCGTCGGGTGGGAGGGAGGGAGGGGGGGAGGAGGGAGGAGGGAGGAGGGAGGGAGGGAGGAGGGACGGCTTCGGTCCTGAAGCTGAAGCCGCAAGGCCTCATTTAGGGCTGCGGCCTCCTGTTGACACGGCTAAGCAGAGCCGCTTTTCTGCCCTGCGATGTTTTCCTTAATAAGAGTGGGCGCAACAAAAAAAAGAAAACAAAAGAGCCGAGTAGCGGTTTAGGATTTCGGTGGTGGAGAAAGAGGCTGAGGAGAGTTAATTATGTGCGTGGGGACCCGGTGAGAAACGCTGAGTCATCGCACCTCCCCTCTCTCTCCTCCCCCTGTCCGATGCTCCTGGGACCTCGCTGCCGAACCTTTACAGCGCCCGCTGCGGTGCCGTCCGTCCGTCCGTCCGTCCGTCCGTCCGTCCGTCCCGTAGCGCCGTCTTCCCGCCCCGACGCTTTCGATCGGCGGCTCTGCCATCGTCCTCCTGACCCTGCTCCGTGGCTCGGCGGATCGTTTGGTCGCGCCTGCGGCCGGTCGTGTCAGGAGGGCGCTGGATGTCCCCGCCCGTTGTCGGGCCGACCCGGCGAGCACAGAATGTTATTTCAGCTTCCTGCGGCTCTTCGGCGGGGTTGTGTAAGGCTGTGGTTGAGCAACAGCGGCCTAGTGGCCCTTTCACGCTTACTTTTACTGCTCAGAACCAATTATTTTTAATGTGGTGAACAGGTCCAGGTCACACTCACACTTTGTTTTTTTTTTGTCCACAAAGGAGAACACTTTTAAGGTACTCAAGGTGATTTTGGACCAGAAGAAAATCACAAGAACACGAAGTTCCCTAAACGTTCCACAACTTCAAATTTTCAAACGAAAAACATTGCGATAATTTCCTGTTCTAGGTGTGGGGGAGGGGGGAGGGGCCTGCGGTGGTCATGTGTCACAGTCTTGTTCCCCTCTGTTAAGTAAATGACGAGTAGTGCTGAGTAACAGATTAATGTATCATAATATTACCCTTTATTGTGCACAGACATGCAGTTACATGGCCCCTCTTATGTAGTATTCTGTGCATATTGGTCATTTACTGTATAGCAGGATCACGATCGGCTCACTTTCAGGGCCAGGGAGTGTGTGATGGATGCTGCGTTCTGCTAATGTGCCTGACCTGCGCGTGTCTGTTACTGGGCTTCCTGAGGAGAGGAAGCTTGTGTTCGATCGGCGTGGAGCTCGCGGGCCAAGGCCAGCGCGGTTACCGTGGCGATTGTACGAGACGCCCGCCGCGTTCGTCCGCGATACGCGGGAATGGCGGGCGGGGGCGAGGGCTGTTCTCAAACTTTCGTTTTGCGCCGTCCTGGAACGCCAGCTTCTGCCCGGTCACATAAACGGGCTGAGCATTGCTGGGACTCTGCCGATGTCTGCAGTGCTGGGTTTGCAGGTTTATTTGTCTTTGCTTGTGTTAGGAATCTGATGGACGATGAGTGGCCTGAACCTTACCCCTGGATTTGCTAAGACGAGGGGGAAAAAAAAAAATTTTTTTTTGTATTTTTTATTTTTATTTTTTGGGAAAGGATGTTTCCCTGCCGTTCGGAATGTTCGCTCTGTACTTCCTGCTTTCTCTCGGGGTGGGAATTCAGAAATTCCGGAAAGGATCTTTAGCGCACAGCGTGGTCTGCCTCATCCTGAGGGGTAAGGCTGCGGATTAGTGCCCAACCCTAACCCTACCCATCCATCCCGGTCAGTATGTGACCCCTCTGCGGTTTGATGTGCGGAGGGTTTGAGCTGAACGGGTCTGGTTCCTGAACAGCGCTGGAACAGAGCGTGCTCAGTGCCCAGCCTCTCTGTCTGTTACAGTACATCCTGGTTTAAGACCAGCCCCCTGTGAGGTCTTGCTCCCAGAAGCCCGGTTTCTCCCAGCAACAGGAAATAGGAGTATTCTCTTCAGGAATGTCGCATCGCACTAAATATAGAGCCTTGTTTCCCCCACACTTTCTTTTTTGCAGATGAGTCAAATATAGCTCTGGTCATGTGTGTGAGGCACACCTGGGAATTAATGTCTGAACAGTTGGTGTGTGTGTGTGTGTGTGTGCGTGTGTGCCTGCGTGCGTGCGTGTGCGTGTGCGTGTGTGTGTGTGTGTTTTTCTCTCTCTCCCTTGGTTTGTATTCGTCAGCTTTTTGTGCACTCCCAGTGTGAACACTGGCAGAGGACTGTGTGTGTGTGTGTGTGTGTGTGTGTGTGTGTGTGTGTGTGTACGCATGTGTGTGCATGTGTGTGTGTTCATGTGTGTATCTGTGTGCCCATGTGTGCGTGTTTGTGTGTCTGTGTGCATACGTGTGTGTGTGTGTGCGTGTGTGTGTGTGTGTGTGCGTGTGCATGTGTCTGTGTTCGTGTGTGTATCTGTGTGCACGTGTGCGTGTGTGTGTGTGTCTGTGTGCATACGTGTGTGCGTGTGTGTGTGTGTGTGTGCATACGTGTGTGTTTTTTTGTGTTTACTCTTTTTAATATCAGTGATCATAGGTACCCTCTGCTGCCAGCAGGCCCTGATTCTTATTGCAGTATCCATGCCCAGAGCTGGGTCACATGACATCAGGGACTGAACACAGCGTTAGTGTGCGACCCAACTGGGAGGGAGGGAGAGGGGGAGAGAGAGAGAGAGAGAGAGAGAGAGAGAGAGAGAGAGAGAGAGAGAGAGAGAGAGAGAGAGAGAGAGAGAGAGAGAGAGAGAGAGAGAGAGGAGAGAGAGAGAGAGAGGGGGGGAGAGAGAGAGAGAGAGAGAGAGAGAGACAGCTCGCTCTGCAGGGTGCTATCACCCCACTCTTGAGGATCTGTTTGCCTGAAGGATTTGCCATTTTCTGTCATTTGCATAATTTATTTGTGGAAATCATTCCGTGTGCTTGCGTGCATGTGTGTGGTGTCCGTTGTGCGTGTGCGTGTGTGTGTGTGTGTGTCCGTGTGTGTGTGTGTGTGTGTGTGTGTGTGTGTGTGTCGTGTGTGTGTGTGTGTGCATGTGTGTGCGTGTGTGTGCGTGTGTGTGTGTGTTCAGAGTATCGATCCCCCGTTTCCATTATATTAAAATGGCTGTTAATGGAACAGTTTCCAGCGATGGCTGCGATTGATCAGACGCGCCCAGAGTCACGGCGTGGGGGGGAGGAGGGGGGGGGGGGGGGGGGGGGGGCAGGGGGGGGGAGGGGGGGGGGGGGGGGGGCAGGGGAGAGGAGGGGGGAAGCGGGGGGGCGTTATCTCTCCTCCGCTGACTGCTGCGCTTATAGGTTACTGAGGGCTCGGATAGAGGCGTGTAATCATCGATTCCTCTGACGGCCGACCGGAGAGAGAGAAACGCTGACATGATTTACAGGGGCAGAGCAGAGCCTCATCTGCAGGCTGTCCCAGGCCCGGGGGGGGGGGGGGGCCGGGGGGGGCCGGGGGGGGGGGGGGGGGGGGGGGGCCGGGGGGGGGGGGGGGGGGGGGGGGCGGGGGGGGGGGGGGGGGGGCGGGGAACGCGGCGTTCCTGCGTATAATCGCGCGGCTGGGGGAGATTACGCCGAGTTAAGCAGCGGCTCGGCCGGGCGGGGGGAGGACGAGGAGGGGGGGGGGGAGATGAGAGAGGCGGGTTTAGTCCCTGAATATCTCTGGGATTTGGGCGGTTAAACAGTGAGGGTGGATGTGCAGGCGGGTCGGGGCACTGAGAGGCTGCGTTATAATGAGCCTCAGCTGTACAGGAGCTCTATGAGGGGCCGCCATGGGTGGTGTGTGTGTGCACAAGCGCACGCAGACACACAAACACGCAAGCATGCATGTACACATGCCCGCACGCAAACACACAAACACACAAGCATGCATGCACACATGCCCGCATGCAAACACACAAACACACAAGCATGCATGTACACATGCCCGCATGCAAAACACCAAAACACACAAGAATGCATGCACACATGCCCGCATGCAAACACACAAACACGCAAGCATGCATGTACACATGCCCGCACGCGAACACACAAACACACAAGCATGCATGCACACATGCCCGCATGCAAACACACAAACACACAAGCATGCATGTACACATGCCCGCATGCAAACACACAAACACACAAGCATGCATGCACACATGCCCGCATGCAAACACACAAACACGCAAGCATGCATGTACACATGCCCGCATGCAAACACACAAACACACAAGCATGCATGTACACATGCCCGCATGCAAACACACAAACACGCAAGCATGCATGTACACATGCCCGCACACACACACACGAGCGTTAAACTATGCATTTGCATATGTCCACATGCAAGCACACAGGCACGCAAGCTCGCATCATACGTGCATGCACTTAAACGCTCACGCACGCTGCATACAAACATGTACAAAGACACGCTCTCATAATCCAGGGTTACTGTGTGCGTGTGCACGTGCGCATGTGTGCTCGTGCACATCGAACCCAGGACAGAAGAGCGGTGTGGGGGGGCGAGACTGTGGCTCAGTCCGTAGGGCAGCTGATTCTCAGACCCCCCGGTGCTGCTGGGGGTTCGATTCCTGGCCGTTCAGCAGACGCGTCCGACCTGCCCGACGCTGTCCGACGTCGCAGCGGTGGAGCCGTATCTAGGATACGGTGTCGTTAGCCAACCCGCTACAGGAAGCTTATCGGGGGGTAATGCGGTTTGGCGCACGGCGATGCGTTTTTATTGGACGGTAATATTTCCTGGTCCGGCGGCAGGTCGGAGGAGAGAAGCCTTTCCAACGTCTCCCCTGTGTTTTGGGGGGGGGGGGGGGGGGTCATCTGCGACTGTCAGATGCGCTCTTTCAGTGGAGATGAGGCCCTCGCAACAGCAGATGAGTCCATGAAATTGAGGAACCGTGGGGGGGGGGGGGGGGGGGGGGGCTTTGGCTGTGCCCGGCTAATTTCACCCCCCCCGCCCCCAATGCAGATTCAAATCCACTGCAGTTAGCAGGCTAAACACTCAAGCCAACCTGCTCGTCAGTATTAACCCTTTGAAGAGCAGGTTGTTTTTGGAAATTTTCCCCCCCCAGTGTCAGTGTTCTAGAACTCCACTGCTTTCAGCAGTGATTGTGACATCAGCGTTAGAATGTTCAGTCAGGAACATTCTACTCACACAGTCCTGGTTCCCCGTTCCCAGTGCTGTTTCTGGCTGTGTAAGGGCCTATTCAAAGCTGGTTGCTATAACACTGATTTTTGATCTTGTTGTTTATTCATTTGCTGAAGCATGTGATTACGTTCACGTAAAGGAAACAGATCATTATGGTGCTGTAATTCAGCGCGTGTGTGTTCTCCGGATCGGCTCCTGAGAGAGCCTTCCTCCTTCGATTTCCCGCCTCTTTGTCCGTGTCAGAGCGGTGGCCCCCATGCGCTAAAAAGAGCAGCGGCGTGAGGGGAGGGGGGGGAAGAAGCCCAGAGCTGGGAGAGACTGCAGATGAGGCTCTACTCCTCGCCCGTTAAGCATGTCAGCGTTTCTCTCTGCTCGGCTGCAGGTGGAGAATCGATGATTACACGCCTGTAACACGCCTGTAACACGCCTGTAACACGTCTGTAACACGCCTGTAACACGTCTGTAACACGTCTGTAACATGTCTGTAACATGTCTGTAACACGCCTGTAACACGCATGTAACACGCCTGTATCCGGGCCCTGAGTGACCTACACACACAGCGGTCAGCGCTGAGGACGATGACCTCACTGTTTCTCTGTGACGCGCTGTTTGTGTCGCGACGGCCGCCTGATTGGCCGCTAAACAGAGCTCCACTTGCAGGCAGGTTACTGTAACGGGTGCATGCATTAAGTGTAACAGGCGCATGCATTAAGAGTAACAGGCGCATGCATTAAGAGTAACAGGCGCATGCATTAAGAGTAACAGGCGCATGCATTAAGTGTAACAGGCGCATGCATTAAGAGTAACAGGCGCATGCATTAAGAGTAACAGGCGCATGCATTAAGAGTAAACAGGCGCATGCATTAAGAGTAACAGGCGCATGCATTAAGAGTAACAGGCGCATGCATTAAGAGTAACAGGCGCATGCATTAAGTGTAACAGGCGCATGCATTAAGAGTAACAGGCGCATGCATTAAGAGTAACAGGCGCATGCATTAAGAGTAACAGGCGCATGCATTAAGTGTAACAGGCGCATGCATTAAGAGCAACAGGCACATGCATTAAGAGCAACAGGCACATGCATTAAGAGTAACAGGCGCATGCATTAAGAGTAACGGGCACATGCATTAAGAGTAACGGGCGCATGCATTAAGAGTAACAGGCGCATGCATTAAGAGTAACAGGCACATGCATTAAGAGCAACAGGCACATGCATTAAGAGTAACAGGCGCATGCATTAAGTGTAACAGGCGCATGCATTAAGAGCAACAGGCACATGCATTAAGAGTAACAGGCGCATGCATTAAGAGTAACAGGCGCATGCATTAAGAGTAACAGGCGCATGTATTAAGAGTAACAGGCGCATGCATTAAGTGTAACAGGCACAGGTATTACTGTAAGAGTAACAGGCGCATGCATTAAGAGTAACAGGCGCATGCATTAAGAGCAACAGGCACATGCATTAAGAGTAACAGGCGCATGCATTAAGAGTAACAGGCGCATGCATTAAGTGTAACAGGCGCATGCATTAAGTGTAACAGGCGCATGCATTAAGAGTAACAGGTGCATGCATTAAGAGCAACAGGCACATGCATTAAGAGTAACAGGCGCATGCATTAAGAGTAACAGGCGCATGCATTAAGTGTAACAGGCACATGCATTAAGAGCAACAGGCGCATGCATTAAGAGTAACAGGCGCATGCATTAAGAGTAACAGGCGTATGCATTAAGAGTAACAGGCGTATGCATTAAGAGTAACAGGCGTATGCATTAAGAGTAACAGGCGCATGCATTAAGAGTAACAGGCGTATGCATTAAGAGTAACAGGCGTATGCATTAAGAGTAACAGGCGTATGCATTAAGAGTAACAGGCGTATGCATTAAGAGCAACAGGCGCATGCATTAAGAGTAACAGGCGTATGCATTAAGAGTAACAGGCGTATGCATTAAGAGTAACAGGCGTATGCATTAAGAGTAACAGGCGCATGCATTAAGAGTAACAGGCGCATGCATTAAGAGTAACAGGCGCATGCATTAAGAGTAACAGGCGCATGCATTAAGAGTAACAGGCGTATGCATTAAGAGTAACAGGCGCATGCATTAAGAGTAACAGGCGTATGCATTAAGAGTAACAGGCGCATGCATTAAGAGTAACAGGCGCATGCATTAAGAGTAACAGGCGTATGCATTAAGAGTAACAGGCGCATGCATTAAGAGTAACAGGCGCATGCATTAAGAGTAACAGGCGCATGTATTAAGAGTAACAGGCGCATGCATTAAGTGTAACAGGCACAGGTATTACTGTAAGTGTAACAGGCTCAGGCATTGATATTCCAGACACAGACCAAATGCTTTCTTGAAATAAATTATGCAAATGAAGGGAAGCTTGATAAATGAACAAATAAACAAACGGATGAACATTCAGAGGCTGGAGTGAGACCCCCCCGTACCCCCCCCCCCCATGCTGACAGAGAGAGTCGCTCTCCCCACCCCCTACTCGCTCAATCCCCTACACACACACACGCGTGCACACACACACACAAGCAGCAGCTTTTCAATAACTCAATACACTGCACTTTGTAAATTCCTCATTTTGCTTCGCAGTCTGTCAGAAAGTCGCAGGTAATTAGAAAATCACAGAGTAATTAGTTTTCTTCTTGTCTTGTAATTCCCCGTAGCAGCCGCCAACAATCAACTCTGTCATCTTGTGTTTCCGTCTTTTTTTCCCCCTTGTCTCCTCCTTCTCCTCCTCCTCCTCCTCCTCCACCTCTTCCTCGGGTTTCTGTGTGTGTGTGTGTGTGTGTGTGTGTGTGTGTGTGAGTGTGTGCATCTGTGTCCACACACCTACTCAATGTGCTTTTTGAGGTTAGTGGTACCAGCGACGCTACTGAAGCTTGTTTGCGTTAACTCCAGTGTTGCCAGCACCTGTATCGGAGGGGGGGGCAACTGTTTACATTCCCCTGCTGAGGAAAGGCGGTTGAGTGGACCTGGGGGGGGGGGCAGTGGGGGGGGGGGTGTAGGTACCTACGCCCCCCTCCTCATCACCCCTCACCCCCTCCTCGCAGGGAGAAAGGTCCTGTTATTGATCTCTACCACATGTACACACTCTGCTCACCGCACTAACACAACAGTGGAATGTACTGGTGCTAAAAAAAAAAAAAAAAAGACCGGTGGACTTCTTATAAGGAGGGAAGAGAGGAAGAGGAGAAGAGAGGAAGAGAGGCAGCGCTCCCAGCAGCCCGTTTAAAGTGCTATGGGCCCAGCGGGATTGGAGGGGGGAGGCAGGGCGTGATGACGATGACGGGCGCGTTCCTGGTTTGAAGCGGGGCGGGGGGGGGGCAGGAGGGGGGGGGGGGGGGGGGGGGGGGGTCATTAATCGCCAGGCTGCCTGATAAAGCCCTGTACGGACGAAGGCTCTGTTCCCCGTAAGGCCCCCGCTGACTGGGGACGTAAATCAAGGCCGGTAATTGCTCCCCGGAAATGGGGGGGTCAGTGTGGGGGGGGGGGGCACGGGCACGGGCACCTGCGGTGGCCGGAAGGGACATGGCCTCTGAGCCTCTGTCCCCCCCCCCGCCCCCCCTTATTTCCCTCACTCTCCCGTCCCACCCAGCCTGGAGAACAGCAGTCACACACACACACACACACACACACACACACTCACACACCAGAGGGGCGGTCCTTGTGGGCTCGGTGACGGTAAGGGCCTCTCATTGGTCGGGGCCCCCGGTGTTTGTGTTTGATTTGTTTTCTCTGGCAGGATTAGCGCATGGGCGGCGGGGGGTTCGGGGGGGGGGGGGGGGGGGGGGGGGACGGCTCGCGGCGTCAGCCTCTTCCCAGAGGGCCGTGTAGCCCCCGCCACCACCGCCATCTCTGTCCCACACGCTAATTATTTCACATCATCATTCCTTTTATTCTCATTCTCCGTATTTAACATGTCCCTCATTTCTCTCGCTCTCTCTCTCTCTCCCTCTCCCCCTCTCTTGTTCTCTGTCACACACCGCGGACTGCACATATGCCCTCACCCTCCCGCGCGCACAGCCATCTGCAGAACAGCAACGGCTCCGCCTGCCCTGTTTGGCCAACAGGAGGCGCTGTGTCGAGCGGCTCTTTACTCTGACACACGCAGGCGCTCTTGAGCTGCTCTCTGATCCTCTGTGATCGGCCTCCTTAGCCTTCGCTGGGGATGATGTCATTAAAAGCCTTATTATCATTGATCTGCGGTCAGGAGAACAGGCCCATCTTACAGTGGATCAGTGTGGGCTCTGCTTATCTCAGATGGCCTTCCAGAAACGCAAACATCCAGCAGCATGCCTTCCTCGTATGGGGGGGGGAGTTGCTCGGAGTAAGAGCATCTGCTAAATGCCTAAATATATCACATCGTGATTAAGATTCTCCTTTTGTTTTTTTTTTTAGGTTTGTTTTTGTGGCGTACGAAACTACTGTGGTCATGATTTGTGGTTTGATTAGTCATTTATGCTTATTGAGTGTGCGCCATGACTGTATGGACATGATGGACATGAGTCTATGATGTCCTCTGATCCCTGAGAGTCCCAGTTTGTAGCAGAGTCTCAGCAGTCCCAGTGCTGGAGTTGCTTTGCATTTTGGGACGAGGTGAAATTCAGTTTATGCTTTATGATTGGGAGAATAATGGACCTGGAGGTTGGGGGGGGGATGTAGTCATTCCAAATGTATTTAACCCCCCCCCCCATCCTCACTCCCACCCTCTCTCTGTCACTCCAGCGTAAGTGACACAACATCTGGGCTCTTGTACGCTGTGACCTTGTCCTTATAGCCGGAAGCCACTGCAGTAGGGAAGTCTTCAATTCAGACTCTCTCTTCAGTTCTGTTTTATTTGTAAAGCACTTTTTTACAGAGCCGCTGTCACAATGACACTTAACAGAGGAAAGCAGAAAGTGAAAAACTGGGCGGAAACCAGGCCTGTACTCCCAAAAAAGTGAGCAACCAAAAAAGTCAGCAAAAAAAACAAAAAAAAAACTCCCCAGCGGGAAGAAAAACACTGAAACAGTGGCGAGAGAAAAAAACTCCCCAAATGGGAAGAAATCTCAGGAGGAACCCGGCTATAGATCTTGAGAGGAGCCGGGTGTCAGTAATAAAGACGGTCTGAATGGTGGCAGAAATGTAATGAGGGATCTGTGAGACAAAATGATCAAATGGGCAGGTTACAGTCTGAGATAATTAACAGGCTGGAAAAATACTCAGTCCAAATGAAGGAATGTGTATTAATATGCAGTTCAGTGGGGAGAGGGGATGAATCGCATGTGAATAGAGGAATCACCTTCCTCTGAGTCTGTCTCAAAATCAAGCAGAAAAAAAATGCGTGCAGGCCTAGAGTTGATAGAATGACCGATGTGCTTTTTCTCGATGGGCACAGGCTGGCGTCGCATCGCCCTGCCTCCGCGTCGGAAGCCCGCGATCATTTCGTCCGGTAATCTGATCCATCTCCATGGCGATCGTCCGCTCCGTGCCGCTGAGAGGGCGGCGTCTTGCAGTGGCTGCTGGGAGGATGGAATCTACGGTGTGATCTGCTGAGCGACGCGTCACCCTGACTGCGGTGAAGAGCCCTCCGCCGGGCTGGCGTTATCTTCTGAACGGCGCCAGCGGATGCTGAGTCTAACGCCGCGGTAAATCTGCGCTAAGTCTGCGGTGGAAGGTTTGTCACCCAACGCGAGAACGTTCCTCCGCGCGAACTTCAGTGACCACAGAGGGCCGAGCTCTGTGAAGGAGCTCGGGTGCGAGGAGACGCCGCTCGGGTCCTGGGGGGCCCCGGCGTCTCCAGGGGTGTGAGATTTCCTTTCAGTCAGGTGTGCGCAGCCTTTAGCCAAACGTTTAAAATGTGTCAGCTGTGCTGTAACACACTGAAACCAGCAGACACCACAGCCCTCTGGCTCTGGAATCCAGCACCCATGCCTTAACAGTGACTGCATCTTGCGCTTTACTAATTTAAATAGTTAATGCACTTCTTTGACCCTCCCTATAAATTGTAGACAGCCATGTCTTAAAATTTGAAATGGCTTTTTTTTTTGGTAATATGTCAGAATGACTGTGCCCACGCTACAATGCAGTGATTGCTAGTGAGTGCCTGTGGGGAGAGGTGCATGATGGGTAATATCCTAGCCTACCTCAGCCCTGCTCTGAGCCCGCAGTGTGTCTGTAGAGCACGGCTCTTGAAAGCACGGCGGTGGAGTCCGTTGTTGTTGTTTTTGCACCCCGGTTTGAGCAGCCTTGAGCGCTGCCCTCGGAAGATCCGGGCGTGGCCCTGAGTCCCGCGGCCTCCCGCGCGCGGCCTGTTTCAGAGGAGAGAGGGGGAGATACGTTTCCTCCGTGTCAGAAACGCTGCCAATACCAATTTTTTTTGCAGTGTGTAGATTAAAAAACAAATATGACTCGGAGGAAGCAAATAAAAGGGGGGGGGGGGGGGGGAACAGCGAGGTTTTTCAGACCCTTCCCCTCTGCCCAGTCCGCCGGGCTTCTGCGGTTAAATATTTCAGTATTTCTCAGGGCCTCTCCTCCTCTCTGCTGATTGCAAATGTGCTTCACTTCAGCCCTGGACCAGATACATTATTTACTCGAGTGGTCTGGGGGGGGAGTGGGGGGTGGGGGGAGCCCCTGCGTCTCTCGCGCGCTCCGCAGCACCGCTGCCGAAAGTGACACCATGGAGAGGAAGAGGAGGAAGAGGAGCCCTGCTTCCCCCGCAGCAGCAGCAGCAGGCATCTGTACCGCGCGTCGGGGAGTTTGGGCGTTCTGCGCCCCTCCCTCTCTGTGATTGTGGAGCGCCACTCGCTAGCTGAGCTGTTAAGGAGACGAGGAGTCCGCCCGGCGACGAGCGAAACGTTCCAGGGCGGAGACGGAGTCGTCGCCGTGAAACATAAAAAGGTCGATGTCTTCTCTTTCTTTCTTTCTCCTCCCTGAGACGGTCGGTGCCGCCTGCTCCTGTGACTGTGTGAGGTGCAGTACCGTCTCCCAGCAGAGGGGGAGCCGGGAGGGAGCGAGCAGCGCTTCCCTGACACACCAGACCGGACCGCGGGCGTGACAGAGTGTCGGAGGATTTTTCCACCCGCTCGGCTGAGCGCCGCAGTGCATTGTGGGAAGGGCTCCGGCACTGTCACACGACAAATGCACTGCAGACCTGTAATTTGGTTAATCCCGGAGAGGGAATAATTGGTGCTTTTAGGAGGAAATATGATTTGATTACTGGCCCTACGAGTGGTGTTTTGAAGTGTGTGTTTAAGTGCATATGATCCACCATGGCCAGTTTTTGAGAGAGACAGATTGCCCAGGTATGAAAGCTCTGGAGATGGATCTGACCAATCGCGAGCCCGGACTCTAAGCCTGATCGGCAGGCCACAGTGTCCCCTTTACGCCAAACTCCCTTTTCAACAGCTCCGCAAATAACGCAAATTAGTGTTTGTTTTCGGTACTTGTTTTTGCGGGAGAGTGATTGAAAGCCTGCATTTTGCTCAGAGATTCTGCAGTGTGTGTGTGTGTGTGTGTGTGTGTGTGTGTGTGTATAGGTATGCGTGTGCGTGTGTGTGTATGTGTGTATGTCTGTATGGGTATGTCTTTGCATCTGTGTGTTTGTGTATGGGTATGTCTGTGCGTGCGTGCGAGTGTGTGTGTGTGTGTGTGTGTGTGTGTGCCTGTGCATGAGGGAGGGTGAAGCTAATGTTTTTTGTTTTTTTTTCCCCTAATGTGTCGAGCCCAAACATTAGGACTGTAATATACACTTGGTTTAATGGCTTTTCCATTTTCTATTTCTGAAAGCGCTATTAGCTTTGTGATGCTGATAGATCCGCGCATCCACACTTTCGGCTCCTGTAACATAATTACACATTTTTTGAGAAGTTAGTACCATTTCATCTTCCTGATGCATTATCCGCAAATATCCTTTTTTTAAACGTAATTCTCCAGCCGATGATTTAACGCTTGGGAGCCTGGGGGGGAGGGTAAACGCGAGCATGCGTGGCCACTTTGATAGGATGCACGTGTCTTATGTCCTTTTACAATGTAAATAAGCCCCCCCCCCCACCCTGCCCCCCCTCCAGCACTCGGGGAAGAAGCGCAACGGAACTGTCAGCCTCATTGACCGCAAAGCTTCAGTCACCTGCTAACCCACCTGTTAAATAATGTGTTGCGTCATGTTCGTTTGGACAAATGGTGCTCTTGCGTTGTCCGCAGATCGTCTTCCCCAAAAGTCAGGGTCATTTGAAGGTCAGAGGTGCGGACGATTTCAACTTGTCTGTCATTCCTCCTGTGGCCATCTTTTCAGTTACAGCCCCAGTGTTCTCTGATGAACTGTGAGTCGATAGATAATTTTCATCTGTAAACTGAACTGCTTAATTTTTTTTCAGGGGTGGGGGGGGTGGGGGGTTGGGGGGGGGGGGTATTTTGTCACCACAATTTGGATTCAGAAACCATGCCTGTCTGAATGCGCTGGAGTGTTGCCCGTTTTTCTGGTTAGCTCAGATGACGTCATGTTTTAATGGCGGGTGATTGTACGAGCGCGAGAACGTTTCTTCTGCGTTTTCCAGATGCTCTTATCCGGAGAGGCTTGCTCTCGGCTTGGATTCTCTTACATGTGGTCCGTTTATGTGGCAGGATATTTACTCAAGGAAACCCCGGTAGTGCCCAGCTCAGAATTAAACCTTAAGTAGGCGGTATACTTTCATTTCATATCCAATGTGCTGGAATGCAGGACAACAACTAAAAAAATTTTTAATTGTGTCACTGCCAAAATACTTATGAACCTCACTGTATTTGAAAGAGTAACAGAAGTTTATAGTATGTAGTTTGGAGTTGTAGCTTGCTGCCTTGATTCCAAGTGAGGTCAGGGATTTTCATTTGATGTTGGTGTTCTCATACAAACTCACCTGTAAATTTAGCACATATATGTGTTCATACAGAATGTACAGTATATAATTTTTTTAATATTTTAATATGAGACTCTGGGGTTAAGTGGGACCTCGCTGGGTACAGCTGTGGTTTGATACCCAGAATTCCAGTGTGCGAGGCTCTTGCCGGTCTGTGCGCTAACCGCTATCCCTGCTAAGCGCTACTCCTGCTAACCGCTACTCCTGCTAACCGCTATCCCTGCTAACTGCTATCCCTGCTAACCGCTACTCCTGCTAACCGCTATCCCTGCTAAGCGCTACTCCTGCTAACCGCTATCCCTGCTAACTGCTATCCCTGCTAACCGCTACTCCTGCTAATCGCTATCCCTGCTAACCGCTACTCCTGCTAACCGCTATCCCTGCTAAGCGCTACTCCACTCCGCAGCCCTCTCGCTCGCGTATCTGTGTCTGAAGCGGACGTGTGTGAGGTAATCGGTTCGCGTACGCGGCTTCGCGGCGCGCTCGCCGTGGGCGTGCCGCGGCGTTTCGGTCCGTTCCCGCTAACCGCTACCTTTTCTCCCGCTCAGTGAACTGTCGCTGAACCTGTCCCCGCCGCCCGCTAACTGAGACAGATGCGGAGAGATGCGCCTCCGCGGACGAGCCGCGCACCGGGCAGGGCCGGGGGGGGGGGGGGGGGGGGGGGGGGGGGGGGAGAGAGAGAGGGAGGGAGGGAGTGAAGCAGACAGCGACGGAGAGAGAGATTCGGAGCTTCTCAGTACAAAGGAACGAGGGAGTGGGAGAAAAAGGGAGGGAAAAGAATTATAGAGAGGAACTGAGGGGGAGGGATAAAGAGAGAGAGAGAGAGAGAGAGAGGGGGATTTGAGGAGGGAGGGGAGGGGAGGGGAGGGGAGGGATTGGTTGCGAGCGCAGGAGAGGAGAGGGGGGAGGGTTTGGGCAGTGGAGGACGCGCCTGCTCCCACGTCTCCTAACAGGCGATGATCTCCTCGCTAAATTATTCAGATGACTTCAGTCCGCCTTCCAGGGAGGGGTCTGCCGGGGGGGGGGGGGGGGGGGGGGGGGGATCCTTGATGGAGGATAATCAGCCGTTTGACATGAAGGTAATCTAATGATAGCCCCGTACACCGCCCCCCCCCATGCCCCCCCCCCTCAGTAAACAGGCTGGATATGGCAGCTGAAGCAGAGTAGTGTCTCCCCGCTCGGCCCCTTTTGTTGCTGTTGTGAGTTAATGATGGATAATCTCCTCATAATTCCTGCGCATTTCGGAGCGAGCTGGGCCACAGAGGAGTGGAGTCGGGGGGGGGGGGGGGGGGGGGGTGGGTGGAGGCTCGGTGAGCTGGGGGATTTATTTATTTATTTATTTATTTTTATTTTTTTGTGTGGTTCTGTGATGATTTCTCCATTTTAAGGCACCTTCTTCAGCTGGGGGTGCTCAAAAGACCCAGCCTGAAATAAAGCCACTAACCACAGAATCCACTTCTCAGGCTTGAAACCTTTATCCTGGCTTTGTGTGAGTGTGTGTGTGTGTGTGTGTGTGTGTATGCTTGTGTGTGTGTGTGTATGTGTATGTGTATACTTGTGTGTGTGCGCATGTGTGTGTATGTGGTCCTTGCTTGTGTGTGTGTGTGTGTGTATGTGGCCCTTGCTTGTGTGCGTGTGTGTGCTGTATGTGGTACTTCCTTGTGTGTGTGTGTGCTGTATGCGATGCTTGCTTGCGTGTGTGAGTGTGCAGTGCCGGTGTGTCTCTGGGAGACGCTGTGTTCTGTGCAGGTCCCAGTGATTGATGCGATGCAGTGAAATCTGATCAGGCAGCCGCTGGACGGCTCAGGGCCCTGGTCCGCTCGGCTCCCTCTGTGTGTGTGTGTGTGTGTGTGTGCGTGCGTGCGTGCGTGCATGCGTGTGTGCTTGTGTGTGTGTGCGCATGTGTGCATGTGTGCGTGTGTGTGTGTGTATGTGTGTATACACGCAAGCGGACATGCTCACAAACACACACACATAAGCGCACACACACTCAGGCTTAAGAAGCAGATATTATCCTGTTCTTTTCGCAGCATTAATTCCAGCGTGGTAAAGGTCAGGTTTGTGTTGTGGTGCCAGTGAATCACTTCCTCTGGTTATTTAGACTGCGGCTAACTGTGTGTCACACTGCATTACGGAGCAGCACGGGACCGAGCGTGAGCGGGAAACCCTGGAGAAGTGTTCGATTGGCCATCCAAGACTTTCATAAAGCTTTGTGCACGTTGACATGTATCAATAAGCCCTTACCTAGGGCTTGTTTACAGGTGATTTTTAAGAATCTCCAGACATTGACTGGAGATTAAATGCACATCAATTTCATACCCAAATAAGGTAAAATGATTTTGCTCCTGGTGTGTCTGTGGATGGCCACAGGTTGACTTTGTTCAATCACTCAAAATGATTCAGAAGCATGTAGTTTTTGTGTGTTGCTGGGTTAGGGCTGTGGATGTTCTTGTTCAGGAGCATGGTGTAGTTTTTGTGTGTTGCTGGGTTAGGGCTGTGGATGTTCTTGTTCAGGAGCATGGTGTAGTTTGTGTGTGTTGCTGGGTTAGGGCTGTGGATGTGCTTGTTTAGGAGCATGGTGTAGTTTGTGTGTGTTGTTGGGTTAGGGCTGTGGATGTTCTTGTTCAGGAGCATGGTGTAGTTTGTGTGTGTTGGTGGGTTAGGGCTGTGGATGTTCTTGTTCAGGAGCATGGTGTAGTTTGTGTGTGTTGGTGGGCTCACAGTAAAGGGCAGCAGTGCATTGGTCTGGTTTGGGGGGGGGGGTCCGGGGGCGGGCGGCGGGCGGGGGGGGGGTCCCGATAGCTCCTCTCCTCACGGCAGCACTTCAGTGCCGCTGAGTCGTGACTGGGGGGCGGGGGGGGCTTTCAGGTCTGCGCCCCCCCCATTCCCTGATGATCTCATCACCCCAGCTCCGCCTCCCACCCCCGTCTGCTTCTGATACCACCCCCCCCCCCCGCTTCAGAGGAGGTGTGTGACTCTCTCCCCCTCTCCCGCCCTTTCACTCACCCTGGCCCCCCCAGCCGAGCTCGGGGAGCCGGAGCACGGCCATAAAACAGAGAGAGAGATGGAGAGGGGGGAGACAGAGGGAGAGAGAGACAGTGAGGGAGGGAGAGAGAGAGGGAAGGAGAGAGTGTGAGGATCACAGAGAAATAAATAACCCAGGGGCCCAGTAGAGAGTTGGGGGGGTCGCAGGAGCTGAGGAATCTCTGCTCTTCTCCTCCCTCCTGGTGTCCGTGGCAACCAGGGGCCCACGCAGGAGATGGGTGGCCAGGCGGGGAGGGAGGGGCCTGCCCGCCTCCCCCCTACCCCCCCCCCCCCCCCCCCCCAGAAAGTCAGCTGCCCAGTCGTAGATGGCCTGGAGATGCTAGATACATGAGTCTGAGCACTCCTCCCTCAAATTAAATCTGTCCCACACCTCCTCCTCCTCCTCCTCCTGTCTGTCACATCGGGGCCCTTATCAGTTCTGTGTCAGTGTGCCGTTCCTGTGCGTCTGCTTCGCTGAGGTCAGGAATGATAAGAATGTTTCCAGTGCGTAGCGCACCAATGTGACGCTGTCTCCAGTGCGTAGCACGGCGGTGTGACGTGAGGCCAAAGCGCTGAGCTGCGTTTAGGCTCGTAAGCGAGGACAAGGCCGCGTACCACCCAGAGCTGGGCCCTCTCCCCTGCTGTAGAACCGGCTGTGGGTGTGTCTTGCATGTGGGTGTGACC
>CM045887.1:1545000-1685000 GCA_025169545.1 Anguilla japonica | reverse complement strand
GAGGAGCGGGAGAGGAGAGGAGCAGAGAGGAGCGGAGCGGAGAGGAGAGGAGAGGAGAGGAGAGGAGAGGAGAGGAGAGGAGGTCTTCCGTTCCGTTCCCGCGGGAGCCCTTGGCGGGTTGTCTTGGGGCTGCGGAGCCGCGGTGTCCATCATGCGCCGTGAGCGCCATCTGTTCGCCATGACGGCGGCGGTTGCCAGGCTACCTGCTCTTCCGCCGTCACACTCCAGCGCGGCCGCACGGCCTCAGACGCGTCGTCCGGGAGGAAGAGGGAGACGTATATCACACCGCTCATGATTAAGCCATCTGCTGGGAGAAGGCCCGGCGAGCGGCTGGCCGCTGGGGCGGCGCAATGTCGCCACCTTCTGGCAGGAGGGTGCCGTTGCAGGTTCCCCTCTGATTGGCTCCAGCTGAGAGCTTTTCCTGGAGCAGGCTGGTCTGTCTCTCCTCCGCTCCCCGTGTCCTGCTTTGTGTTTGAAATGTAAGATTCTGTCTGTGTGACACTGACTCGTCAAGGAAAGACGACGATTTTTGGAAACACAAAAATGGCCAGCACCTATTGTCATGAGGCAGTATGGCAGAGATGCCGAACAGTGGCTTTTCTGCAGAGAAACGATGTGTAGGAGAGGCGCAAACCTCTTTGTTTTTTAGCACGTCGTCGCTAAATCCCTGGGATCTCGCCCAGCTGCTGGGCGGTCTCTCTCTCTCTCTCTCTCTCTCTCTCTCTCGTCTCTGAGCGGTTTTTGATCCTGAAATGCGAGTGTGTCTTCATCAGAAGCAGCGGCGTGGGGGTCTGGGGAAAGGGCTGGTGATTCATGGGTACTCTGCGCTCGTAAAAGAGCTCGCTGCGCTGAAGGAAAGGCGCTCGGTCGGTCACTCAGTCGCTCGGTCAGCTGTAGACACACGACAGACTGCGTTTCCCCATCGGTCAGGATCGCAGCTGTGTGTGTGTGCACACGTGTGTGTGTGTGTGTGTGTGCGTGCGTGTGGGTGCATACGTGTGTGTGCGTGTGGATGCATACGTGTGTGTGTGTGTGTGTGTGTGTGCGTGTGGATGCATACGTGTGTGTGTGTGTGTGTGTGTGTGTGTGTGTGTGTGTGTGTGCGCGTGGATGCATACGTGTGTGTGTGTGTAGGGGGGGAGGGGGCTGCAGACACAGCTGCTAGTCGCCACCGCGGATGTGTCATTTTCAGTCCTGTGAAGGGGGGAGGGGGGGGAGCGTGTCTGGATCATAAGTGATGGAGGAGCGCCGGGTCTTTTTAATCGCGGACGCTCGCGAATGAAGCACCTGCTTCTCCGTTTGCGGCAGAGGAGGTGCAGTGGAGGTGCAGAGGAGGTGCAGAGGAGGTGTCTGAATCGTCCCTCTGGAACCCGGCATCCAGAGAGACATCCGCTCGGCCTGGCTGGTGCTTTCTCCTGCTCTGTCGCCCCGGCGAGGGAAAGGAGAGCACCTGGGAGATGTGTATACGGCCCCGGACAGGCCTGCCCAAACTCCCCCCCCCGTACTGCAGCTCTTTACCAGCGCCTGGTCCCCTGGCCCCCTGCAGCTCTCCAGGCCGCTCAGAGAGAGCTCATGAGCCGGCTCCTGACTGCTGTTTCCCTAAACTGCACGTTTTAAAACCCTGTACTTGTGCCTTAGTTTGGACGGATTCCGTAAGACTTTGGAAAAACAGAAACGTCCAGATCATTATCATTAGACATTGAGGCTCCATGGGGGGGCCACAGTCTCCTGGGAGGAGCAGGGGTGGGAGACGCCGTGGATACCGTCCCAGACGAAATGCACAGCGAACACTCACATGCCACCGTCCGAGCAGGGAGGGTGTGTTGTGGCATCACCCCCTGCTGGTGGGAGGTGGAAAGCTTTCCAGCTGGTCTCCTTTTACTCCAATCACGGTCCTCAAGGGCTGAGAACCTGCAGGTTTTCCCCCCTCCCTTTACCTGGGAGCCAGGTGTGAACACGGTCTGGCCAATCAGTAGCACTAACCGTTCCGTTAATTACCTGGGAGTAAATAAAACCAGGGCCGGATTTGGATTCCAGGGGTGGATTTGAGTATTCATGATCTAGTCTGTCGTTGGTTTGACGCCTTCATGTCGCTGCTGTTGTATGCTTTTTAAAGGCCTGTGTTCACAGCCTTATCTCTGGCTCATATACAGCACAGAACCGGGATGTTTTCTGCCCTCTAAAGAGCCACACACACACACACACACACACACACACGCACACACAACCCTCAGCCTGTGGGGGCTTTCACCCGTGAGCCTTTATGCCTAATCCCTTTCCGCCGGGTGTGAATTATGAATGTTCCAGGCCTTGAATCGGACTGAATAGGTTGAGAAATCAAACAGTGTGTCAATGCGGCACGAGCATCATCCGACCACATGCTCTATTCCCCCCCCCCCCCCAAACCCCCCCCCAAACCCCCCCCCCCGGACGCCGGAGACAAAGCAGGCTTACGAGTCGTCGGGGGCAACGCATGCGCTCTTCATCCCGTCCTTAACCGAAAGGCTCAGAGTTACCGCCACCGTCTCCCGCCGCGGTTTCCACGGCAGCGCCGCTAACGCAGTTTTATCGGTTCGCCCGCGGTTCCTTGCCATCGCGGGTTTTTTTTTTGGTTCTTCTCGTGACGCGTCCGAGGCGCGACAGTTCTGGTGTGGCCATTGTTCATCGTGCTCTCCTGGACAGCGGGCACCTCACGGTGAACGCGCTGGTTAGCACAGCGGATGCGTTTACCTGTGCTGATTAACTGCAGTTTTATTCAATGTTAGCCTCTGTCTTTAGGTACAGACAGAACCTGCCACTGTGGCCGAGGCATTTTGGCTTCTCAGCACTGACTGAAGCTGTCCAGTATGGAACAGAGTCTGTCAATCATAGCAGGGGGGGCAGAGACTTCTCTCTCACTGACCTATGTTTTTGTATCTGTGTGTTGTCTGTGTTTACGATTGATTAATTGCTCTCTCTCCCTCTCCCTCCTCTCTCCGCCCCCCCCCCCGTGCAGGAGCAGGGTGTGGTGGGCATCTCTCGGCAGTCCGGGGGGGTGCAGCCTCCCTTGCCCGGTCCGGGGGGCGTGGCTCCCGGCTCCAACACCGCGCCGGGGGCGGCGGGTTACCTGGGCAACCAGCAGGCCATGATGAAGCAGATGCTGCAGATGGAGCAGGAGAAGCGGGTGCAGGTGCAGCTGCACCTGATGGAGCAGCAGCACCTCATGCGGGAGCAGCGGCAGCAGCAGCTGCTGGCCGAGCAGGTAGAGCCGAGCGCCGTCCCCACGCAGTGAAAACACACAGTTACCATGGAGTAACCATGGAGTAACCATGGAGTAACCAAGGAGTAACCATGGAGTAACCAAGGAGTAACCATGGAGTAACCATGGAGTCAACATACCGTAACCATGCTGTAACCATGGAGTAACCATGGAGTAACCAAGGAGTAACCATGGAGTAACCAAGGAGTAACCAAGGAGTAACCATGGAGTCAACATACCGTAACCATGCTGTAACCATGGAGTAACCGAGCCGTATCCGCACTGTAACCATGGAGTAACCATGGAGTAACCATGGAGTAACCATGCCGTATCCGGAGTAACCATGGAGTAACCAAGGAGTAACCAAGGAGTAACCATGGAGTCAACATACCGTAACCATGCTGTAACCATGCTGTAACCATGGAGTAACCGAGCCGTATCCGCACTGTAACCATGGAGTAACCATGGAGTAACCAAGGAGTAACCATCGAGTAACCATGCCGTATCCGCACTGTAACCATGGAGTAACCGAGCCATAACCGTGCAGTGAGCTTCTCTTTGACGCCACTTTTGTCTTCACACTAATTTCACAACAAACCCCCCCCCCCCCCCCCAGTATGTACCCTTTTCTATACAGAGACAAGCATGTAAATACAGTTCAGGAAAACTGGACTAAATTATAATCCAGTGCTCCAGTGCTATGAACAGTGCCCCAGCATAATTTAGCACTTCCTTCTGAACAGATGATTTACACAGATTCTCATGAAATCTCATTAGCATAAGGCTTAAATCAATCGTGGAGTGTAGTCAAAAAACACAAGATGTCTGAAGTGTGTCTAAACATGTCCACTTGAGCGTTTGATATTTTGTAATTGGCTGCATCAGCATTTCAATGCATTGTTGCTGCAGAAGAAGGCACACTGGCCCCTTACATGGTCCTGGTCCGGTCCCCAGGGTCCGGTTTTAATGGTCCGGTTAGGGTCAGGGTCCGGTCAGGGTCCGGTCAGGGTCCGGTTGTGCTCGAGTGTTCAAGCGGACCACGGTGTTCAAACCCACTGTACGTCTCACAAAAAAAGATCTGCCTGCAGTTCCTACGGCAACACATCCACACGAGCACCTCTCTCTTTGGCATTTGTTATTTGTTCAACTGTCGTCGTGCTTCTTTTCGTCAAAACACAGAAAATATATATGTGTGTGTGTGTGTGTGTGTGTGTGTGTGTGTGTGTTTGTACTTGTATATCCACTATTGTGCTGATTAGTAAAATGATTAATTATTAAGTAAGTGATGATGATACACAAAGGATATATTATGCCTCAGTTAAAGCGTTTTCTGGGTCTTCATGATGGTAGTAAAAAAACATGGAATGTACTGAAGGAGTAACGTTTTTCCCTGATGCTTTGATTGTGTCCTTTTTGGGCGGCTTCTCGATTCCTAAACCCCCTTCTTCCCGAACCGTCTGCTCCGCCCGTGCTGCCCCCCACCCGCATATGGGACGGCTGCGATCGGTGAATTATGACGCCCCAGAGTTACAGTACGGGGCTGTCGATGATTTGTGCTGGAGCCCTCGCCTAACGTGCCGCCATTTTGCCTCCTCCTCTTCTCTTCCCCAGTTACAGCAGCAGCAGCAGCAGCAGCAGCACCTGCCCCGGCAGTTACCCCCCCAGCAGAGAAACCCCTACCCCGTCCAGCAGGTCAACCAGTTCCAGGGTAAGAGGAGGTTTTACAGGGTCGTGTGGGGGGGTGAGGGGGAGGGTACACTGTCGCTCGGTCCAGTTCGCCAACGGTGTCATCCTAACTCCGTTTATAGTGTGGAGCATGTTATTGTATATCTGTTTTCAACTGGCCTTTTTGTTCATGCAGGATACTCCCCGTTTATAACATAACAGAAGATAAAATAACTTGACATGACATGACATGACATAACCACAACATACCACGAAATAACATAACATAACATGACATAACATAATATGACATGACATAGCATCATAGTGAGAACAGGCCATTCGACCAAACAATGCTCGCCATCTTCCTACCACTAAAGTTTACCTAGTGCTCTGCTTACCTACAAACTAGATAGTATCTAACACCGTATCAAGCCTGGTCTTGAGAAGTCCCAGAGTTTCTGCCTCTACTACATGATGAAGTGCCTTTGGAATCTGGGCAAGGGGACTGGAGGTTATCCTGGATTCAGTGGTCTGAAACGGACAGTAGTACCGCGGGTCTAATTAGTGCTGCTGACAGGTAGGCTCCTCTGGCTGGACTCGGGTCTGGGGCTGTTACCGGCTCCTTGAAGGGTCAGGGCCATGGATGTGGTGAAGGCTGAACTTCCTCCTTGGGAGTTAACTCAGCCCCGCCCCTGGGTGCTGGCGCGATTCCAGAATATTTCTGACCACAGTGGCCCGCTGAGCCAGTTGATTATGTATCGCCATTTCTGGAATTTTTTTTTTACAGGCATCAACTCTCACCAGGTTCAGTCCTGCAGAGGTAATAACCGTTTCCCTCCAAAAACCCTCTCGCAGACAGACAGACAGAGAAAAGGACAGACAGGCAGACAGACAGAGAAAAGGACAGACAGACAGACAGACAGGCAGGCAGAGAAAAGGACAGACAGGCAGACAGACAGACAGGCAGACAGAGAAAAGGACAGACAGACAGACAGACAGACAGAGAACAGGACAGGCAGACATGCAGACAGACAGAGAACAGGACAGACAGGCAGGCAGACAGACAGACACAGAGAAAAGGACAGACAGGCAGACAGACAGACAGAGAAAAGGACAGACAGACGGACAGACAGACAGACAGACAGACAGACAGACAGACAGACAGGCAGGCAGGCAGGCAGGCAGGCAGGCAGGCAGGCAGACAGAGAAAAGGACAGACAGAGAAAAGGACAGACAGACAGACAGACAGAGAAAAGGACAGACAGACAGACAGACAGGCAGGCAGAGAAAAGGACAGACAGGCAGACAGACAGACAGGCAGACAGAGAAAAGGACAGACAGACAGACAGACAGACAGAGAACAGGACAGGCAGACAGACAGACAGAGAAAAGGACAGACAGACGGACAGACAGACAGACAGACAGACAGACAGACAGACAGGCAGGCAGGCAGGCAGGCAGGCAGGCAGACAGAGAAAAGGACAGACAGAGAAAAGGACAGACAGACAGACAGACAGAGAAAAGGACAGACAGACAGACAGACAGCAGGCAGAGAAAAGGACAGACAGGCAGACAGACAGACAGGCAGACAGAGAAAAGGACAGACAGACAGACAGACAGACAGAGAACAGGACAGGCAGACATGCAGACAGACAGAGAACAGGACAGACAGGCAGGCAGACAGACAGACACAGAGAAAAGGACAGACAGGCAGACAGACAGACAGAGAAAAGGACAGACAGACAGACAGACAGACAGAGAAAAGGACAGACAGACAGACAGACAGACAGAGAACAGGACAGGCAGACAGACAGACAGACACAGAGAACAGGACAGGCAGACAGACAGACAGACACAGAGAAAAGGACAGACAGACAGACAGACAGACAGGCAGACAGGCACTAGTGTAAAGCCGTAGCGAGTGGAAGGAGGCGGCGTGTGAGTTTGGAGCTCGCAGCGGCAGTATTTACCTTCACGCCGTCACCGGCCCTAATTAGCCCCGCCCCCTCCACTGGGACCGAGCCCCTCGAGTGGCGCCGTGAGGACCTGGCGAGGCACTTCACCGCACCGAAACGAAAATTACCCACTGCGGCCTGGAGTGGCAGCGCCCGCCCGCGGGGGCATGGAGACGCCGTACAGGCCCTTTCCCTGATTACACCTCCATCCTAATCAACCCCCCCCCCCCCCCCCCGCACTGCCCCTGCTGTACGCACCTCACAGCCCTCCTGCCCAAAAATGCCCCCCCCCCCCCCCCCCCGGGCTGGCCACCACCTCCTTCATAACGTGAAGGCTTTGGCTAAATTTCACAGTGACCTTGAACTGTTCTCTGGAAACAAAAATCAGCTCGCCATATGGTTAAAAAGGATTTTTTTGTTTTATGATTTTTTTCTGAAATGCAAATGTTTGTTTTGTCCAACTACACGCGCTCCTGGAGGTATATTTCGGGGTACGCTCACGCTGGGTGCCGCTTCAGAGCGCGGCCCCCTCCGCTGGGTCTGTGTGTACTCATCGTTCAGCTGGCCACCCAGTGAAGGCCTCGGGGGGGGGGGGGGGGGGGGGGGGGGGCAGGGGGGGGGGGGTTTGGCACTGAAGTCCCTCACAGCCTCCATCACGCACCCTTTATTTACCTCTCAGCACATCATTGCAGCCTTGGGGCTCCAGATTACTGGTGGCCCGTCGCTGGTACCCACCGACACAGCCCTCCTGGAGGGTAAACGAGTCTCTTCATATCGATTCTTTTTTTCCGCGTTTCCATGGATACCGTATTAGATCTAATCCGAGGGGTGGAGGGGGGTGGGGGTGGTGGGGGGGAGTCTGTTTTTCGCCGAGGCCCTCCAGCGCTCCCCTTCCCGCCGAGCCGGCCCTGGTGTATTGCGTAAGGTCGCTCTTACCCCGCGAGTAGCATCTCTGCACCTCTCACCAGAGTCAGATGTGTCTGTCTGAAATATACGCTCCCCCCCCCCGCTCTCTCTCTCTCTCTCCTGCTCTCAGCCCCTTCCCTCCCTTGCCTTTCTCTCTCTCTCTCTCTCTCTCTCTCCTGTTCTCCCCCCTTCCCTCCCTCGCCTTTCTCTCTCTCTCTCTCTCTCTCTCTCTCCTGCTCTCCCCCCTTCCCTCCCTCGCCTTTCTCTCTCTCTCTCTCTCCTGCTCTCTCTCCTTCCTCCCTTGCCTTTCTCTAGGATCTCTCTCCTTCCCTTCTCTCAGCCCCTTCCCTCCCTTTCTCTCTCTCTCTCTCTCTCTCACCCCCTCCTCCTACCCGCCTTTCTCGTCCCCCCTTCCCTCCTGCCTCTCTCTCTCTCTCTCTCTCTCGCTCTCTCCCCCCTTCCCTCCCTTGCCTTTCTCTCTCTCTCTCTCTCTCTCCTGCTCTCAGCCCCTTCCCTCCCTCGCCTTTCTTTCTCTCTCTCTCTCTCTCTCTCTCCCGCTCTCCCTCCCTCGCCTTTCTCTCTCCCTCTCTCTCTCCCGCTCTCCCTCCCGCCCTCGTTCTCCGACTTTGCTTGTTGCCACGGCAACCTGCCCCAGATCTCAAGTGTTCCGTCGAGCCGACTCTGATCGCCGGTGTGCGGCGGGGGGGGGGGCTGCGGGGGGGTGCGGGGGCTTCTCCGGGCTCGTGGGGAGGAGGCTCTGTTACCTGGCGGTAAAGGGGGAGGTGTGCGGCGGGAAGCCCTGTTTTTGCGGGAAAGCGGGTTTTTCGATAAGGCTCCACACACTTAGCGGTAGCATCGGAGAATGGCGTCGCTGAGCGGAATCTGTCAACATCCAGAGCAGAATATTATCAGCGAGTATGAAATTGGGGCTGTCTGCGATGACTAAGTCACAGATGAGAGAAGGGATATTTATCCTGGCGCGGCCTTCTGAGTCTGTGGACAGGGCAGTTTAACTCGTTTCACCAGCCGATGAACACAGGATTACCAACACCGTGTGCTAAGACACTTGCAGTAGCCGCGATTGGCTGATGACGCCCAGCAATAGTGATAATTACAGAAGGGCCTTATGGGTAAACACAGGAGGAGCAGAACTGAACAGGCATTCCTCTAACGCAGCTCATCAATGCAAAACCCTGTAATCACTGCAAAGAAACCAGGAGAGAAAAACCCAAAATTCTATCAGGTTCTGGAACAAATAGTCGAGCCATCACAGGCATCCCTAATGTGTCAGAATAAATGCTATAAATACAGAGGGGTAGTTTCGCTGCAAGATGAGGAATTTTCTTTTATTTTGAAGTAGATTTTATTTTATTTTTTTAATCTGGATTTTTGGAGTGAGCAGTGAAAGGTTAGCAAATGTTATATAAACAGGTTTGCGGGTTTGAATCCTTGATGAGACGGTGCAAAGCTGTGCCCTTCCGGACAGCACAATACCCAGCCCGAATTGCCTCAGTAAATAGCGCGCTGTAAACATGAATAATGCATCGGCTTCCGGCAATATCAGTCACCCCAGTAAAGGGCCGTCTGCTAAGTGCAAATTGAAAGTTTGGAGCTGTGATCTGCCTAGATTTTCTTCTTTTTTTTTTTTTTTTTTTAAATTCATTTATTTTTTTATTTATTCCTTTCTCTGTGTTCCTCAGGCACACCGCAGGAGCTGGCCAGGAACCAGGCTCTCCGTAACGCCCACCTCCTGGCCCAGCAGCAGCAGCAGCAGCAGCAGCAGCAGCAGACCCAGGGCATGCTGCCCATGGCGCAGGTCCAGAACCCGTCCTCCATGCCCGCCTCGGGCGCCGCCCAGTCCGACATGGGCATGGCGTACAGCGGCCCCCAGGGGCAGCAGGGCATGTACCCGCTCAACCCGGGCATGAGCCAGATGCTGCAGCACCCCAACCAAAGCGGAATGAGCATGCCCCCCCACAGCGCCCCGCCGGGCCAGCGGCAGGGGGGCGGGGCGGGGCCGGCCGTGGGCATGGTGGGTGGGTACGGGCAGGGCGTGAGGATGAACCCCGCCCTGTCCCAGCAGCAGATGAAGGGCCCGCCCGTGGGCCAGCCGATGGCCAAGGCCCAGGCGCAGAGACTGCAAAGCATGATGGGAGCGGGCGGCGGCCACCAGGGGGCAGCGCAGTGGGCGCAGCAGCAGCAGCAGCAGACGCTGCAGGCCATGGGCGGCCGGACTAGCGGGGACATGGCGGCGTTCGGCGGCGGCGGCCCGGGCTACGGCATGCCGCCGGGGGGGCAGCCGCCCCGCGTGCCCAAACAGCACTTTGCCCAGGGCATGGGCCAGACCGTGGTGGACCCGCGCGCCATCAACCCCGCCATGACCGGGCAGATGGTGCCCCACATGCCCGGCCAGCCAAGGACCAACCAGCCCCGGCCCATGGTCATGACTGGCATGGGCCCGGGCATGCCCAACATGACTCCTTTCAGCCAGGGCCCCGGGCAGCCCATGGGGGGCAGCGGGGGGGCGTACGGGCAGGGCGGCCAGCCGCAGGGGTACCAGCGGACTCCCAGCCAGGACCTGGCCTACAGTTACGGCAACCAGCCGGCGAGCGCAGGCTCCTTCAGCCTACCGGACGGGGTGGAGCTGGACTCTACGGACGGGTGGATGGACGAGTTCTTCCCCAGCCAATAGCGAACAGAGACGCGGGAGTCCAGACCCCCGGTTGGCTGTGGACGAAAGCGGGTGTCGGGGTGGGGGGGATGGGGGGGGAAAGAAGAGGGATTTAAAACAAAATTTTAAAAAGAGAAAAAAAACAGATTAAAGACTATACGTTTTTTGTTTTGTAAAACATTACTGAGCTGAAAAAATACAACCCTGTTTTGTGTCTCTTGTGTGTTGCAGTCACGGTAAATTAAAAAGCGCCTCCTCCTTGTGGAGGTGGGCCTGGGCCTCCTCTATGGGAGGTGAGTCTGGGGCCTCCTCTATGGGGAGGTGGGTCAGGGCCTCCTCTTTGTGGAGGTGGGTCCTGTGCCTCCTCTTCGTGGAGGTGGGTCTGGGCCTCCTCTTTGAGGAAGTGGGGCGAGGTGGACATACCACTCCTACTGGGGCTTCGGGAGCTCATTTTCATTTTGGTTTTTAAAAAATGAAAAATGGCAAAATTCTATAGGTTTTAAATCAACCCTTATAAACTTAATGTCTTGGAATCCATCTTGGATGGATTTCAGGTGGCATGATTGGGGAGGGGGAGGGGGGGGGGGTCGATGCAAGGTACATTTTAAAACAAAAACTTTATTGGCAAAAAAAAATAGTGTTTTGACATTTGCTCTGACCAATGAGCTGTCCCTTAGATTGAGTTTTTCCCGACAGTCTGAACCACCATCGTCATCCTCATACAGGACCTCAGCAGCTGAGGCTTCTCACCGACACGGAGGATCTAAAGCCCCTTTGTTGTGCTTCGTAGCCAAGAGTGAAAGTATCAGAGCAAAGCACTCCCTGACACTCACGTCATTTCTTTTCCCAAAAATGATTTTAATATCTTTTTTTTGTGCTGTGAAGGCTCACATTTCATCTGCAATAGTCTGTTGTTTTATACTGTGAGGGGGGAGGGGGGGGGGGCGGACAGGAGAGGGGGGGGGGACAAAAAAAACCAACAAAAACAGTCTGGTTCCTTTGTGCGGCGCTCGCGCACGCGCTCTGTCGGGGTGGGCGGTCGCTAGGCAACCCGCGCCGCGCGGCGTCGGCTCGGCGAGAGGGACCTGGCGGCTTCCCACCGCTCAGAGAGAGAGAGCGAGAGAGAGAGAGGGAGTGGGGGAAGAAGAAAACAAACGAGTGTAACGACAGCCAGGGGAGCAGCACGGCGAAGTGTGTCTGCCTGAGCCGGGAGGGTGAGGCGGGGGCGGGGGGGGAGGGGGGCGGGACGGGGGCGGGGGGCGGGGGTTGCTAGAGACTGACGGTTTTGGGCACCACTGCATTTCCAAAAAAAAGCAAAAAAAAAACCCTAAACTGATTCAGATATCTTTAAACAGCTGGGCTGTTTGAAATGTGAGCGTTCAAATATATATTCCTTCCTTATTATACAGAAGGGATTTCATTTTATTTTTTTACTCCCTGGTACAAATTTGGTTCTGTTTTCCTTTTTTGTTTTTTACCTTTTTTTTATTTGGAATGCAGTTGTAACTTCTGAAAATATTCCACAGCTGTGTGGGTGCAGTCATTATGTGGGTGCTTGAATCTTAAGAAAGCGTTTTGTGGGGGGGTGGGTGGGGGGGGGTGCGCAGTTCTGTGAGCTGACTGGCATGCGGGAGGAACCTTGGCTGAAAGATCACGATGTGCACAGGCAGGAGAAACCCGTCTGCGCTGTTAGGAGAAGGTCAAAAACCTCTTCTACCGCATCGTTCAAACGTAGGTTTTTAACACGTGTTTAACAAACCCCCCCCTTCCTTCCAAAATAAAGTGGGGGGAGGGGCAGGTGGGGGCAGACGGATGGGCAGTGACAGAGCAGGACGTGGGGGGGGGGGGGGGGGGGGGGGGGGGGGGGGCTTTGAGTGCTTCCAGTGCGTGAATGGTGCTGTTGTCTCTCACCCCCCTCCTCCCCCCTCCCCCTCTGGAAAAAGGGGCGTGGTTAAGTAAAATCCCCACCCCCCCCTCCCGTGTTTGGCTGGCCATTGTCACAACGGAGCGCATTGTAGGGCACATTTTGTCTGAGCTTTGTTCCCTCCGACAATCACGCTCTTGTTTCCGTGGTTCCCAGCAGCCCAGTAGAACTGCGGTGAGACTCCACCCCCCCCCCCCCCCCCCCCCCACCTCAACCCCAACCCCCCGCAACCCCCTCCCACCCCCCAGAACATCAACTTCACCGTGATTCTTCAGATTTTCGACTGTATGAGAGTGGAGTGGGTCCTGAATCACCCCAAATCTTTACACTACGTCTGTGTTCGTTTGAGATTTGTGTTACCATCGATTATGTTGTGTACCCGAACGAGTTCGCCTGTGTTGCACACTGAGGGCTGATTGTGGCCCGTGTGAAATTGCGCCATCTTTAACCGAAGAAGCGACCGAGAGCGCTGTACATGTTTACTGGCTTCAGTGTTAGCTGCGTACGAAGCATAACTACATATTCATACAGAGGTTTTACAGGTAAATCTGGAGCTGGTGAAGCCCATTCAGAACTGGCTCCAATGTTTTAGCGATGTTCAGAACTAGAACTTCAAATGAATCGATGTTTAGCGCTTGAAGATGTCACACACAGAAGTCTCCGGCTAACAAACCAAAAAGCCTGCACTTGGCCACGTCACTAATATATTCCACATGTATAACTACGCGTCAGTGAATGTCTGCCCTCCCAGCTTTTCAGAATTGTGTTTCCTTTTCCTGTCATGGTGTACAGACGGGAGGCTGCAAGCGGGCGTTCAGTCTGAGATGCCGTTTCCTGTCTGAGGCTCGTCTCTCCGAAGCTCCTCTTTCGTCTCTTGGCTTATATTCCTGTCATGCTCTGTAGTTCTGTAGGTGGTGGTAGGGAGTGCGTATGTCCAACGTCAGATAAAAATGCAAACCTTTTTGAAAAAAGAAGAGAGAACCACTTCAGCCATCTCACATCTTAGTCCTTGAAGAATTGGTTGGACTGTCCTTCAAAGCTTCTTCCAAATATTTTGGATCCGGGACCAAGTCAAATGTAGACATTATATTTCTTCTTTTTTTTCTTTTTAATTGTTGTTGTTGTTTTATTATTTTTATTTTGGGTTTTATTTTGTACTGGTGCTGACGTACATGTGATAATGAAAAATATATATGAAAACATGGTTATTTGTAAATATGTTTTTACAGGTTTAAATACATCAGATAATTCTGGCTCTACTCTGTAAAGAAATTACTGTTTGTTTAAAATAGAGAAGTATTTTTATTTCATTTTTTTCCACTTTTAAACTCATCCAAGATATGCCATTGCACTTCTGACAATGTCCTACTACTAATTTCTATTGTAAACCTCTTCTGACTTTTATTTTGAAGTTTTTTTTTCTAGGTTGAGATTCTACTACGTACCTTCGCAGTGCTTACTTCTTTTTATCTTGTACAGAATTCTGAAATGTTATCGCGAGAGGATTACGAAAACCTTTTTGTTTTTCAGAAAAAGATAAAAATAAAGAGAATGTTATCTCTACGATCATATTAAATGAACTCTAATACAGCCCATGGTTTTTTTTACATTTTTATTGTATCAGTAAATAGCATATTAGTACTATGGTTTTCCATTAGTGTGTGTGTGTGTGTGTGTGTGTATACACACACAATTGCATGTATAGTTCATATCACTTCTGGAGCGCTATTGTGAAGTACAAGGCTGGAGCGTGGCACGAGCCTTTCAGTGACATCCACTTTCAGCCCAGCCTACAAAATTAATATGCATAATCTACATGTCAAAGGAAATGCAAATAGCACGTGTATAGATTTCACAGCACTTGAACGTGCAATTTAATTTTCTGTCTCCGCAAAAAAACACTTACAAATGGACTGAACCATTCACCTCGCAAACACACATTAGTTCTGTTAAATGCGCAGTGGACGGTCGTGCCTGTTACTTGCATATAGATCTGAAAGGGCGCCAAGGATAATACTTAACAGAGCAGCAATTATCTGTAAAAGAAACAAGAACTCAAAGAATGAATTAACAGTATTTTTTACATGGCTTAGACATTTTTAACTTTATCGAGAAATCTCCCCAAGTACGTGAAATCAGTGAATTTGAGCTCCACCAATCAAACGTTTAAATTCTCAACCTTCAGGCCTCCACACCGTAAATTCTTAAACACTGCTTCACACATGCTGTTTTACACCTGTGTCTGTATGGGGTGCAGCTCCGAAATTAGCGTATACTTGCCTTGAAGCTTGCAGCTGCCGTTAGGAAGGCACTCGTTTCATACCTAATTACAGTCCATTAATTACACTAGCCTAATTGTATTTAGATCATAATTAATTTGCGAGAGCAATCAGCTACCTTTTTTTCGGCAGTCGGAGTTGCGTCTTACAATCGTCTTTTACTGCTATACGCAAAAGAAATACGCGTGGGCACGCTGTCAGAAATCTGCATTTCTGGGGCGCTGTTCATTATTTCTAATGAGATAATGCTCGGATCAGACCGGTCCAACCTTTCGTTTTCTAGCGCAATAGTGTTAACGGAAGGGATTACCTTCTGAACGTGTACCACTGTATCACGGAAAAGGAGACTGTTTTTCAAATACCCATAATCGCTTGCACGAAGTTAACACTTGCCAAACAGATGAACGGATGTGCAGCCCGAAGATTTACTGGACTGTAATGTAGTTATGATTTTCGGTGTAATTAAGTCGCGTAGACGGCAGCTTTGAGTATATCTGTGCCGCGAGAATAACCGCGCGCATTTACCGGAGAGAGACGAGAGCTGGTTATCATCACAAAGCGAGTGTTTGTTTGCTTCTCATCAAAGTGATTTAGAACCGTTGCACTGAGCCGCACTCCTGTTTCTCGGAGAGACGACACCCGATTTCCATAATTAAGAGCACATATGTTAAAGAGCGTCGCTTAATTCCTCCTCGCAATGAATCATTTCATACGCGCTCATTTACGCGCTGCCATGTCCCCGCGCTCACGCGCGCATTCCTGACTATGATGAATGGAAAAGGCGTTGGGTGACGACGACATTATTCACTCGCGAGGATGACACCGTTCGGTGGGGAGATTGTTGTGAATGTTTGAGGGTTTTTTTCGAGATGTTTTGTGCGGGACGGGGGGAGGGTGGGGTATCCAAACCCTCCCACGGGATGCCGAGGAGTAGAGTACATTATCTACTCCTAGTCTCCCGTTGTTAAATACGGTTTAATACAGACAGTTTTAATCAAGCGCTTTGAATGCTAATGGACTCTGACTGAAGCCGTCGAGGTAGGCTTCCCACATTTTAATCACGGTAATGAATGATCTGTCACCTGCGCGAAGGGTCGCCGGGCCCCGTTCGACTTATTTGCCGCGTCTCCCTCTTCCGGGGGCCAGCGCCTGGGCCGGTCTGCTCCTCCGTATCTCGATTAGCGCCGCTCTCCCAAGCCCCCTTTGTCCGCCCCTCGTTCTCATTATGCAGATCAGACGCCCATTCTCCGGTGGGTAATGCTTTACTGAGGCCACCGGGGGTTAATAGAGCTCTCATTTCATTTCTACATTCAAATTCTATTGTTTCTCTTCTACTGGAACATCCTCCTCTCCCCCATTAGAAAATGGTGGCATTTCATTAGAAACGTTCATCCTATACCGAGCAGCCGTGTGCACATCCCACGTTTAGCCTCCTTTATGGTCATATTCCTGTTTTCTGGCACGAATAAGCATTGTATTTGTGTGTGTGCATTTGTGTGTGTGTGTGTGTGTCAGAAACTTAATTGTAACGATTCATTCTTTTTCATGAATTTTTAATTTTGCCGTCACTTGCTTCAGAACCATTCATCATAAATGGACGCCAGAGGGATTCTTTTCCGCTGCTGAGTTGATCTCTTCATTTAAAATGAGTCTATACAGCGAATTTGATACGGTATCCATTTATAACTTCCTCTCTTAAGGGAATTACTGAAAGGGACATTGAACCTTCTGTACACAGTAAAAATTCCAGTTTTAATTCAACTCTGACAGAGTAGCCTACCCGTGAGTCCGGTGGGGACTATGTGTGCTCTGTAAGAGTTGATTTAACACTTGAACACTGAACATTTTGGGTATGTGCGACCAGCTCAAGTGTGCCCAAGGAATGCCCCCGTGAAGGCCAGTAGTAGACTGACCTGATGTATTATTATTATTATTATTATTATTATTATTATTAGGCATCTGTTGAAAATACCTGGAACGCTAGGGCAAGCTACTCCAAAGACGTCTGAAGTTTACTCTGAACTCACTCTGTTCATTTCATCATGCTGATCTGGATAGCCAAGATGAATACAGAACACACTTAAGATCTGCACTAACAATGCTCAAAGAGCTCATCTGTTCGCGCGCAGATTAAGTGCGTTCTGTATTTTGCATATGTGGAAAACACATCGCTGCTTGGCAAGCAAAATGACATTTAATTTCTCGCCTTTTGTCGGGTCATAGGAAACAGATGGTACGTAATGTTTTTTTATTGAACCAACAGACAATATAATTAGGCTGCACTAATTTCAGTAATTAAAAAATTGGTTAGCTTACATTTGACATATAGCCTGTTTATTGCTTAGGGTTTTCTAAAAATTATTTTTATTATTTTTATATAGCAATATTTTTGGCACTTTCCATACATGTTAACCTGCCATTCTTACTGAGAGAAGTCCTTATTACACATTGACTGATAACTATACAAAATCACAGTGCATCACAATGAACCCTTTACACCGAGACACAGACGTCAGTGCAATCCAAACATCACGATGGACCCTCTACCAAACCGAAGCAGTAACCTCAGTGCAATCCCAACCATATCCTGCACATCATGGCCACAGCTATCAATTCTTAGGCCTTGGTCTAAATATACTGGGAGGCCCCCTAAATATATTTTGTAACAAATTAAAAATGGTGACACCCCCTGTTCTGGGCCTGGGACAAAGTGGCCCAGTTTCTTCCCTTTATGCGAGTATACATACAGCACAGAACCCGGTGGTACAATGTTTGAAATTTCAGCCAAGGTAGGATGTTCCCAGGCCCCACTGTTTTTAGTTATACGTCTTGTTTCAGAAATTGTGTATAATGTCTCTAATTGGCTCAATTAAAAATAAAATTAAACTCCTACGCATTCCAAAATAAGTTCATCACCATCTTGAGTCTACGGGGACACCACAACAACTCTCATTTTGATTGCTATTTTGTTTGGTTATTCAGATTTTGCATAATTTTTTGAATTTACCTGTTTTTACTATCAATTTGGAAAGGCCAATTAAACGTGTTAGTGCTCATTGCTGCACGTTCTGAAAGGCGAAAAATCAAAACACAGCTTTTTTTTCCCCCCCCCCCACTGCAGTCAACCAGACAAGCTGGCGAAGCCGCAAAAATATTCATGTTACTACAGCGCAGGTAGAACTCAACAGCCGCGAAATCGCACGGGACCCATTCCTCAGTCTGACTTTGCACTTTGTGCTACGTGGGATTTATTTTTTTGTGCCAAGTGCTGCAACTTCATCGCACTCCAGAAGTTTTTTTTTGGGGGGGGGGGGGTCTAGCGTTTCTACAAAGTCAATAAAATTTTATCTGCCCAGCGACAATTTCCATTAGCTGAGTTAGGCCTACACATGTTTTGGGAATCGACATTTTAATGTAAAATTATAATGATATTAGAAACATAGCTGCCACAGCAACGTGCTGCCTCTTGATCAGAACGACTTTGTTTCATTAAAGAGTAAATCTGCACTGAAGGGTCCGCTTCATAATGCCAGGCCCACCAGGGCCTTGCAGAGAGCTTTCGAGGGGCAGGTGCTCAAAGTGAGAAAAGGGCACGCCGACCCAGAAACACTGTCTTACTCCCTCAGTTATTGTGCAGAATATGTTTTATCATATTGAATGAATGAAAATGAATGACAGCAACAATAATGATAGAAATATTCATGCTTTTAGAATCAAATCAAAGGGGCACATCCGAGCACCTGGGGCAAAAGGGGCAACTGCTCGGGCTCCTGGAGTCCCCCAGACCACCCACCCGTGCCTACAACCCACAGATGTGAAGAGGAGAGGGGAGTACAGCTCAGATGAATACACCTGAGAGCATGACCCCCCCCCCACCCCCCACCTCTCTGTAGGAGACTAGAGGCAGAACAGCAACAGATAACCGCCCGCCAAGGAGAGGAGCGTGCGGGACCGCCGGCCATTAATAACCCTGGCAGTCTCGCGCATTCGCTCTCCACGCATCAGCACTGTACGCCCCACAGGAACTCTGGTGCGTCACACTTAAAGATCAGCGCGCGCGCACACATGTGCCGCAAACAGGACACCCAGAAGAGCTCGGCACAAAGGATCGTGCGTCAAGTGTCGCGCAAAACAGACAGGTCGTTTATTTAAGGAAAGGAATGTTTTTTGCAAGATGTATCGACGTTTGGACCATCAGATTTAACGCACTAGATGTCAGATTGAGGATGTTCATATCTAGACCCAGTGGGGGAGTCTAAAAACATAATGCTGTATTTTTTTTTGAGCGAGGAGAGAACATGGGGGTTGGGGTATCTTGCGTCAGGGATGATTCTGACTCTCATGGCCTTTAAAGGGAAAAAAAGGGGGAAAACTGGTACTTCCATTGCACAATCCTTTTCTGTTTTATCCTGCAAGTTATTTTCAGGGGGCTACAGTGCATGAACGCCGGGAGCAAATATGTCGGTGTAATTGTGATTAGTTTAACGGAGTTTATAAACCCATTCCAGCTGCAATAAAAGATACAGTGCTCCATTTGTGCTTTTAGCCCAGCACTGACCCTAATCACAGCCCGGCATTACTTCTCCCAAAAGACACCTCTTAATTCCAGCTTTAATTAAATACTGCGTTTGAGTTTATCTAAAGACCAACGGCAAAGAGTTTCGTTCGTTAGCTGGTCAGTCCAGGTTTTCGGAGCGACCATCAATGATGTTAACCTCCTCAGAGCAGCGGTGAGGGCTGCTGTTCCCATATAATTATTCCTCACTGTCTTCACCTAAAATGAAAAAAGAAACAAGCTCAACTTGATGGTGTGGTGCTGTTTGAATTAGCTGCTGCACTTGCTGCAGGATTAAAAAAAGTGGCGGAGTAAGCGTCTCATTATGCCTGTTTAATTACCAGAATTAAACTTTTAAATGTTTCAAACTCAGTTGAGAAACCAATAACGTGTTCAATAATAAAGGTTAAGTGTGTAACTTGAGGGGGGAAATGCTATAGCGGTAATGAATATTTAAACACGGTTTAGGTCGTCTGGCGCGAGGGGGACGTCGGAAGGGGTCTCGTGGACGCAGCGAGCGACGAGGGCACGCTGTGAGGTCATCGCGAGGTTTCGTGTCCTTCAGCTGAACAACATGGCGACGCGTGTGCTGCAGAGAGCGTCAAAGGGACGCTGTGGGCCCTGGTCTTGTAAGGCCCAGACCCGTAAGGGTGACTCAGCACCTGGCAAACAGTCCGCCACCGGTGAGTGAACCAGAAAAACCCCACAGTTCGGGGAATAACTGCAGGCGGTCCTTTATAGACTTTGTCGTTTTGCTACTAGCAGACGGCAAATGGTCTGCTTGTAGCCCCCTTCCCCACTGAGTAGCTACGCCCGTTATATATGGTTCAAGGACCAAATACTTTTTTTTAAAGATTCCCTCACCCGTCCGGAATGCCCAGTGCGTTTATATTGAGATTCGGGAGAGTGCGCGTGAGCGTGTGGTCTCCTCGAAGCTTGTGATGTTGGCCGCCGCTTCTTATCACACCGCGGTTCACAGGTCAGGTTCGCACATACGTGAGTCCGAGTCTGACCGTCTGTATGGGGCGGTCAGCTATGAGCCGCTGTAATCCTGACCAACCGCCATCCCCGGGCGACGTTTGAGCCAACTGTATGCCACCCCGCGAGACTCTCAGCTGTAGCCAGCGTTTGCAAAGTCCGAATTCGAAACCAGACTTTCCACAAGGCGCACTAAAACCGCCCTTTAACAGGACGAGCCACCTATCAGTCCAAGGGCCGCACACTCAGCTGTGTCCATGGCTATCGACTGCTTCATTTTGCTCTTCATAATGGCGTTTATCTTTCTTAGGGCTGTTCAATGCAAGAGGGGGTGGGGTAGAGTCTACATTCACGGCATATTTTTTCAAAGGATTACTGAAGGCGTGAACCGTGACTGAGGGGAGCGCTATTGTTGCCCCTGTAATGCTACCATTAGTCATTTCTGATAGAGAACTCTGTGCACAATGTATTGCGCAGCATGCTGGATGGCTGATTAGGCCTCTGTTCTCATCCCTAGGGTAATGATATTGTTTTATTACAAACTGTGGCCAGCCCTTTCCATGCAAATTGGTGCATTTGTCTGACTCTGTGAATTCCAAGCTGTTTAATTTGCCACCGAAATCAAAGAAGGTGATTTTCCACCTCCTGCACTTAAGACAACACCACCGCACTATACCCTTTAGCAAGGAGGTACTTAACGTGAACTGCTTTAAGTATCTCCCAGCTGTGAAATATGTTTTTCTCTGAGATAAATACTGCAATGTTAGCTAGCTCTTATTTCGCAGAAGACAGGATTTTGTTAGACCTACCTTCAAGAGTAAGGAGGAGGGGTTGGATCAGATCAAATTACTTTATGATACTGAGCAATAGCTTCCCCTCCCTCAGGAAAAAAAAAAAACATTTTCTGGAATGAATTTGCATGCTGATCTGGTTCCCCCTTGTGGAAACTTTTTGAAACTGCACCGTAGCGTGTATGCTGACAGTTGAGCGGTTGCAGAAATCTGTATTTTCAAAGTGAATTGTAAAACCTACTTTGGCGGCCATCCCAGAGCGGATATCGGCGAGGCATCTGTGATAACCGAGCGGAGGTCTGAATATCAGGAAGCAGTGTTTGGAAAGACTGGAGAGGAAGGAGAGATGAGCCAGTACACGAGAGGTTTGCAGCAGAGGTATAGAGTTTATTTATTTATTTTTAGTAGCAGGTCAACGCATGATCTGCGAAGACTGACGGGGGCACGACAAGCTTTCTTAAAGAGCACAATGCGCTTTGAGTGCCCGAGACTGAAGATGGGGGCGATAAAGAGGCTATCAGGGCAGCTCTGGGCTGTGTTATGAGCCCACGCCCCGCCAGCGTGACTGTGCGGCTGCAGCATTAACTGTGCTGTGACAGCTCCAGTCTGACGTGCGTGAAAAACCGGCTGCACGAGCCGCAGTACGCATGTGGAACACCAATAGATGAACATCAATTAGAGGGTTTACATTCGCGAATTGTAAGTCTACACTGTGATTTACAGTAGATGGCCACACACATCAGTGATGTCATAGTTCTTCCTCCTGAATTGCCTTTTGTAGCCCAAGCCTGTTCTTCCTCCGGTCTCCCGCAGCATGCCAGGAAGTGTTAAAGTGATTGACAGATCATTTCACCCGGGTCTTTTCCAGGGAATTACTTCATCAGTAGCCATCTGTATCGATCTGCGCCACAAAATCCTTGTTCAAGTTAATTTATTTAATTCCAGCTAATCATCATCATCTTCTTCTTCGTCGTCTTCTTCTTCCATAGACTGTTCCAGTCAGCACTCAAATAAACCACCCAGGCAAAGAACATAATCAAATATGTACATTAATACTGTTATTAACTAGGAGCAACTAAAGCTTAGAGATTGGCAGGTAGGTATATTTCAGATTTAGACCGTTGCATTACTATTACTAAAAGTTAGTCTGTTAGAACATTTCATTAAGGAGAAGGCCTATTATTATAAAATTAGACAACGATGTTTGATCGTACCATTGTTATGTATTTTTGATATGAAGTGGTTAAGACGCAAACACGTGACAGATGAATCCATTTCTCTCCAGCAGGTGGCGATAAAACCCCAGACAGGACCCCAGAAAATCAACATGTACCTGGAATTCCTGAATCAGCACGTGCACATTGAAAATGGGATCACCGTCAGAACGTAAATGATCGGGTCAAATCATTTCGCTAAAGTGTAAGGACAAGGAACTGCGATCATCTTGCAACTTAAAGTAAGGATCTGCAACCTACCAATGCACTTGAGTTTCTTTAGAAAACATCCATCTGCATAACTGAAAATTATATCAGTTGTTTTAAGTTGCTCTGCGGCAAATAGCATGCATATTATATTTGTATGTCTTTTAATATATGGAGGGCTAATTCAGTTATTTACTACTGTTAATGCTACTTAATGCTACAGACAAGTGCTGCCTTTGAGACATCTGAGAACAATGTACACACTTTCCCCATTTTCTCATTTTTGTCAGTTTTTATTTTTTTATTTTCCTTGTTTTTTTGTTGTTGATGATAACGTTTATAACCAGAGTTTTTGGCATTGGTGCGTATGAGGTCGGACACACAGAAATCCATGTTCCCCTTTTCCCGCATAATTCCCATTATTTTCCCGAAAGTTGAGGCGAAGCAGTAAATGTGGCCTACTGTATTTTAGTTACACGTCTACTGAACAAGCGACAAAAAACGGTTGCTCTCATGGTGAAGAAACGCAGGCTTTTATGCAACAGTCCAGGAAGGATTTTCAGTGTCGTATCTCTGAAGTTATCAAAGACCTTTGTCCAGTAACTGTTAGGGTCCTCTTGTGTTGGCCAGTAGAGGTTAATTTAGCACACGTTCCTCATTAACACTCTAACTGCACTCCACGGTGAGGATTCAGTGGGAAAGAAAGGAAGCTCACAGCCGTTTAAAGGGGTTTATTACACCTGTCCTTTTAAAAGAAAAATACCCTTAAGCAGACAGGTAACTCGTGTTTGATAATGCCTGCTCTCTTCTTAGCAAAGTTGGTCATGAACGTTTTACACACAACTGTTGGTCATAACTGTTTATACTTTAATTCCTTAATGTAGTGGTTTCTGAACTCAATGCATTTCACAGAAAAAATCCTATTTCACTTAACAGACTTACTGGCAAATGGTGACAGTTTCTTATTTATTTTTTTAAATTTGCAATTCTGCAGATCAGCATTCTTAAGATGTTTGGTTTCCCTTATAGTGCATGTCCCTCAAACATAGTACAGTACTGTATCAGTAAGACGTCAGAGAGCCTTTCTGAAAGAAAATCCCAAAATACAATGCCGCTTGACCCTGTCATCCTAAAGCCTTGACTGACCAGAAGACGTATGGGAACATATCCCAAATACAGGACATTGTCATTTTAAAGACTGTTGGTTTATATCCATGACAGTGAGGGGGTGCACTTCTTTACTCAAATAAATATATTTGTGTTTTAAAGCCATTTGGTTTCAGAGACCTGTGCTCTCATGCCCTATACTAGAGACATGTATGTAGCCTTCACGTATTGTAAATGGCTGCATTGATTTGTAGTGGGTCTCTAGCCAAATAGATTCAAGCAGCTTTGTGTGTAAGGAATCAAATTTGAGTTCACACACACAGGACATGTATAAACACTTTGGAACTGACCTTCTTTCCTCTGTGAAAGTATCAGTCGACACGTGTGCTTAACACGGCCGTTTGCAGAGTCACGTCCTGCATAGGCACACAGTCTGTCTGTAGGTAGTCTGCAGTTAATATCTCTCAAGTCACATCAATGACAACAACAATTTTTACAGGAACAAAACCCTCTTTTGCTCTCTAACACAGTACAGTCCAGAGCCTTGTGGCTTATTAACGTAGCACTGGCATATTAATTACATTCCTATGGGCACAGGAGAAAGGGTACACAGTATTAACATTGTATGTTTAAGACGTGACAAATAATGCAAATGTGAATATGAGACCCCGCCCCCAATTGTAACCTCCCCATCTGACGTTATAAATAAACAGAGGTGTGGTGTGCTGGTCTGTCAGACCTCGGAATGCCTTCAGAAGTCCTACGATAATGTCCGTACCTCTCCGACCTCTTAACTCCACGGAGAAGTTATTCAGACTTGCGTGTTCTTCCCGGGTCACTTTTAAGTCTACTTTAGCCCATTACCAAACGGTCCAAAACCAGATCTGTCCCTTAACCAGGGCTGCAGTCTTGTTTTAAAATCAGAGTCCCACGGTGAGTGAAAATCAAGGCCAGCCTCCAGGGTCCTGATCGACTCACACCCTTGGAAGACCCAGGTAAAGCATCAGGGACTACAGTAAAATAAGGGTAGTTTTTTTTTTTTTTTTTTTTGGGGGGGACCCCCTGTGAAGATTGTCTGTTGTCATGGCGGCCATATTGAGCTCAGCTGGCTAACCGCTAACCCATCGACGGCACGCTGATGAACCTCGCGTGGAGGAAACTGGCGCTGGGGGGGGGGGGGATCTTGGGTCTCGTCTGCGGTGGCATCTGAGGAAGCCAAGCCGCGCGATGCCTGTCAGAACTGGCGATGTGTAAAACTCCCCTGCTCTCTTCCACGAGACCGTCACAAGGGAAGCCACCCTCACAAGTTCAGTTGCTCAACACGTTTCCTGTTTTTTCTTTCGTTTTTTTTGGGTACCTCCCCCCCCCCCCCCCCCCCCGCAACTCCCTGTCAAACCTCACTTGAAATGCAAGACAAAGACCAACCACAGAAGACATTACGAAGACAGACACAGCGAGGTCCTCAGCCTGGCGTGGCTAGTTCCCCTTCCTATGCCACGGTCGTCTCGCTGGTTTCGACATTCACCAGCTGAAGAGCGAGGGGATGCCCTCAGAAACAGAAACCTGAAGAGGGAGAAGGTGCTGGGACCGCCCCCTCGAAAGCACGGTGACTGAGGGGGTCGGGCCAACGCTGACTCCAGCCCGGATACGGTGGCCCGCTGCTGGGAAACCATCGCCACGGAGACCCTTCCATAAAGAACACTGAAGCTCTGAAACCGTTTTTCCACCTTTTGCGCATTCAGACGTCCCCAGAGCTACAGGGCGGACTGAGCTCCTTTAAACCCCAGTGCTGTGGGCACAAAAACAGCCCCCACCCCCCCAGGGAATGTGCAAGATCTCTCACCTCACCACGGTCACCTTTTACGGACAGGAAAACAAGAGGGGAAAAAGGAGTATTGAAAGGAAGGTGGGGGGGAGATGGGGGGGGGGGGCGGTCCCCCGATGCCCTCAGCAGCTGCAGGCCCAGCTCTTCTCGTCCTCGTCCTCGCTCTTCCTCAGGGGCAGGACCCCCCCGTCGCCGGGGACCTGGCTGAGCACCAGCGGCTTCTGGCTCTTGAGCTTGTGCGCCACGGTCATGAAGATGGCCTCCACGTGGTCGTTGTCGTCGGGGTTCTTGGCCGACGTCTCGAAGAGCGGCATGCTGTGCGAGTCGGCGAACTTCTGCGCCACCTCGGTGCCCACCTGCAGGCCGTGCCGCAGGTCGCACTTGTTGCCCACCAGGATGCGGGGCACCTCCTGGCCCAGCGCGTGCTGCCGGCACTCCTCGATCCAGGCCGGCAGGCTGCGGAAGCTGGTGGCGTTGGTGACGTCGTAGACGAAGACCACCGCGTGCACGTTGCGGTAGTAGTGCTGCACCATGCTCTTACGGAAACGCTCCTGGCCGGCCGTGTCCCACAGCTGCACCTGCAGAGAGACGCGCACACACACACACACACACACACACACGCACACACACACAAACACACACAGGCACACACACACGCACACGCACGCACACACACACACACACACACACACACACACAGTCAACAGGGCCCACACCACAGCAAACACCCAGAGAGAGACACAGACAGAGGGACCCACCCCACACACACACACACACACACAGCATTAGTCACAATGTGTCAGCACAGCAAACAGTATTAACAATACCAGCACTGAGTCACTGGTGTGTGTGTGTGTGTGTGTGTGTGTGTCTCTCTGTACTTCAGCGCAGGAGAGATACATGCTGTAACTGATACTAAGTAACAGCAGACGGTTTACAGCTGCGTTCTGCATTTTGAGTTCTTGCGATCCCCAGGAGGCACTGTGAAGGGTTCTCTCTCTCTCTCTCTCTCTCTCTCTCTCTCTCTCTCTCTCTCTCTCTCTCTCTCTCCACTAACACCTCCAGCCACGCTCTGGGGTGCAGAAATACCGCGCGAGTCTCACTGTGGATCCGGAAGCGCTGAGGAAGGAGCCTGACGGAATGCTGCACGCAGGACGGGTTCGTCGTGTTCCGTCTGTAAACCCATCCCTGCGCATCGTTCTGTGAGGGGGGGGGTGATGCCGTGAGCTCATCCACCTTTCAAAACCAAACGACGGACGGACGGACGGACGCGCGCGTGTCATTTTACTAATGCGCATTCTGCCCTCCAGCCCGGCGCCAGTTCTCCCGCCCAATCAGGCGCGCTCCCTCTCCCTCTCCTCGCCGGAACACTCCGTGAAGAGGCTCTCAGCGTTTACGGCCCGTCGGTAATCTACCAGCCAATCAGAGCGAGCGAGCGAGCGAGCCCAGCTTTCGCACAGCGTAGCACTTCCTGTCTGGGTCCGTCCAGACTCGCTCCATTCAGCACTTCACTGCGATGAACTCCATCCTTCGGTGTAGCTCCATGTTAACAGTCATAGGCTATTTATTACTCTTACAAAGCAAGAACTGCTACCCCTCAACATACCAGTCACGCAAACTTGGGATACTGGAAACATGTTTTCCAGGCAAAAAATAACTTACGCTTTTTTTCCTGAGGTCTGCAAGCTCTCTAAGCTACTTGACTGTTCCGTGATTATCCTTTTCATACTTTTAGTGCATATAGGCGTATGTTTTTTAAAATATACATAATGTCAGTTAAATAAGCCCAGGCTCTTTGTTAGAAATCTGGAGTTTGAGAGCTCGTACGCGTAGCTGAAAAGACTGAGTGGCCTCATTTCGAGTGAATTCTGAATTCTTCAGGGTCCAGAAGGGCACGTGCGGTATGCGACAGGAATGTCATTCGTGCACTTTTCACTGCCTCTCTCCGGTACACAGGGATGCGCTGGAAACAGGGATGCGCTGGAAACAGGGAAGCGCTGGAAACGGGGATGCGCTGCACTGATTCTCCAGCTGCTGGATCTCTACACACACGAGGAAACACTAACGCACGAGCATCGCCGTTTCAGAGCCACAGGATGCCTTTCTGTTTGCTACTTTTATAAAAACTACCTCGCAGATAAAGCAGGTGCAGCACCAGGAATGAGAAATTTTAAAGAATTAACATTACATTTAGGTTTTAAAAAAAAAAAAAATTTAATTGCTCTTTTAATTGTTTCTCGGTGATCGTGTGAAATTTACCACCAAACTTCCAAAATGTGGAATCTGAGGGCGAAAAACTTGTTTTCGTCTTCAGTCCATCTACACGTACAGCAACAAAACACATCACAAGAGACCACAAGACAAACGGCACATTAAGGAGACACAGAGAAAATGATATCACATAAAGCGTTATAATACCATCGGTGAATGATGGAAGCATAAGTAACAAAGGATTTACTATTTTTCCAGCAAGTATTGCGCCTACTTTAAGTAAGATTCTGCACTGCTGTTCTAGGTCAGTTCCTGACAACTACAGTCAACAGCAAAGCTAGCATTTCTTGTTCCGCTGCTCAAGACAGACCAGATAACTACGGGAGGTCGCTGGGTTTGTGAGCTCTACCGCACATTAGGGGAGAGGCGTGGCATCACAGACCCAGAACCGGGGTAGCAACCAGAACCCCGAAGGGTTCTGTTCCCGAGGGTGGGGATTACTCATAATCCGGAGTCAGGGGCTTAATCTGGGCTACTTCAGGTAATGAGGAAGGATGCAAGCCTTATAATGATGGTGCGGCCAGCTCTACTGTAAGAGGAAGACGATGGGGGGGGGGAGGAGGAGGAGGAAGAACACAGTGGATTAGAGGAAGAACACTCAGTCTCACCTCATTAATGAGCCAAAAGTCCACATTGCTTAAGAGTTATAGAAAAAATAATAAAAAGAAGAGGTGAATGTTATGGCTGAACATGTCTGAAAATATAAAATGATTGAAAGTTCAACACAGAAATGTATAGCTGACGTTTCAGGTTCACACCAAGTGGAGGGTATGGTTAATACTACAAGGATTTTTAAATGTACAGTAAAAGTATCTACTGCACAACGTTCCCATTACATCATCCCGGACTGTTGCTAGGGCCATAATGCACTTGGATACGCCAATTCTGCAGCTTGCGTAATGCAATGAGGCTGACTTGAGATAATTCTGTGTTTATCTAACATGTAAAAACAGTCTGTGTAAAATTAACACATTCCCTTGGACAACTCAGCGCATTTTAACATTAAAAACATAAGGTACTACTGCAGGAAATATAAACTGAACTGATTTCCAAGCCCTGACACTACAAGCAGCTTTTTCTTTGATCTTAACCCCGAGTGTTAGTGTTGACACTGGTAAAACCACATTTAACCTTGGGTTTTCGTTCCCAAAATAAAACATAGCCTATATAAGACTTTCGTGTTTTTGCGTGTTTTTTATTTTTTACAGAAGCAGGTCAACGGTTACTCCAGGAAACGGCTTTCGTTTTGATTCCTTTGGTACAAACCTCAGGGGCGTTGAAGCGGCTTCCAGGGCTGCCACGCGCCCGTGCAGTGGAAGGCAGTGCATTAATCAGACATTTGATATGCATTCGCATTTTGTTCACTATCTCACAATAACCCCGCCGCGAGAGTTCACTGCATGCATCAAGCGGAATACAAAGACCAGCGAGCACAGCGCGTAATGACACTTAACTCTTCCCTCGGCCCAAGTACAACTATTTTACGCGTTTTAATTGCCTGCGTAATCTGGAAAACACTTTTAGTTTCACTTGCCTGTCCGTCTCATAAACTGCAAATAGGTGCCGTTTTGTGCTGTCAACGCAATACAGTTTTGATAGTAAGCGCCTCTCTGACTCCTAACAGCTTTCGAGGGAGGACGATGGGGGGAGTGCAATATCGGCCTTTTCGAAAATATCTCCCAAGTGTGTGCGGTCCATTCAAGGCGGAAATCGGGAAGTGTTCTGGTCAATTTTGACAACATAATACAATGGTACTATAGTGTTGACTATAACTGTGCTACATTATGTCAGGCATGATGGCACTGGTGGCTGTTATTCCCAGTCAATGCAGTTAAGTAAAGCTCATCTTTTGTTACTGGGAAAGTGTCAGTTAAGACAGGAGTCAATGCGGATTGAATAATTGCCACAGGCAAAAAAAAAAAAAAAAAAATCAACAATTAACCTATTCCAGCGTCCCCATTGTATGTACTCTACAAAGGCGCAGCGAATGCTCGTAAAACTATAAAGCTTAGATAAAGCCAAGTAGTTCCAGGACTGCGTTCATTATAATGCAGCTGTCAAACCTAGACATGGACAGGCTGACCGCCCTGAAATTGGGCTACTTTTGTTCGATTTCTGCGCATTCTCAAGTGGATGTAGTTTAGGTTGGCATGAAATATTCATCCCCGAAGCCAGGTTTTCTTCACCCATGATTGCTAGCTACATTTAATGATGAAAGCGATTATCTGGTACAAATGCATCGATACAAACAGCGTGTCATAAGGTTATTTACGGTGTGTGTTATCCAGAATGTCGTTGCTACTGTTTTGACCATTAGACGCCCAACAGGAAACTCCCTCAATAGGATGAATTGGCAGATTGATTCATATTAGGCAGCTAACGTTAAGCAATGACAGCCACATATAAAATCTGCAGTAACATTAGCTAACGCCATCTGGCCTCCGTTGGCATTACATGACAATTTCACAGCTGACGTTGGCTGTTTGCTAGTAAACAATCACGACTACGTATAGGCTATAATTTAACGTTGGCAAGTCAACGTTAGCTAGCTAGCTAACGTCAGCTAGTTAGCTACGATTTCATGAGGCAGGAGATAATGATAATGTACCAGTCAACTATAAAACCGTTTTATGGTTCTTTCGTTTCATCTGTAAGCTGAGGCACTAACTCGGCTTGTCAGCTAGACAAGCCGCTTGACTTTGTTTGCAGGTGCTGGTAACGAAACAAGTGGCAACGAGTTAGCAGTTTGCCAGTTATATAGCATCAGGGCTTTTACCTTGATTTTCTCGCCGTCAATCTCGATAACTTTCTCCCGAAAGTCAACCCCGATTGTGGCCTCCGTTTTGTCCGGAAACTTTCCTGCACAGAATCTGTAGGTCAGGCACGTCTTACCCACACCGGAGTCTCCTATAACTATAATTTTGAAGATCCGAGACCGCAATGGTGGGTACGTCCCAGTCAAAGAAGTGGTCAATTCAAGAGATGACTCCATTTCTGCCAATGTGGAAGATTTGGAAGGCTAACTCAGTAGCTAAAAGTCAAATAAAAACAGCCCAGATGAACTTGATCGAAATATCCGGCCATCCAACCGCGATTGTACAATATTCTATAACTTTTTTTCGACTTACAACTGCTGTGCCGACTCAATAGCTTTGCCAGTTGCGTTTTAGCGAGCTAACACAGCTGGTAAGCAAGCTAGCTACGTTCTAGCCCCAGACTCTGTGGGCTGTAACGTAGACTAACGTTAGCCAGCCAGCAGGCTAATTCCTCTGGATCTATCTCTAAGGAGAAGCCCATGAACTGAAGACTGCGCATGCAGCTTTTGCGTCCGTCATCATGGCGGATACCACGTCAAAAATGTTACAGAGGGGTTGCCAAGCATGGCTTTATTATAAGAACTATCTGAAGTCGGTTACATGTTATGTTTATTGTGTAGGTTTATTCATTTGCACAGTAAAACGCATTGCAAGCGTTATAAATCATGCTTGCAGTATTCATATTTGTCAGGTTCCTATATTTTCTCACGCATCTCGTAATCTTGATTAGACGTGGCCTATTGAAACCTGTTTTATTGGAACATTTTTCATGATTAACAAGCTTACCAAGTTGGTTAAAGATGACAAGCTGACTAATTAATTATTTGACAGATTATTCAACGAACTTGTAGGCCGGATAATAACGTCTGCACGTCTATATAGTTCCTAACGATATTGGGTCAGTAATATTTTTGATGTATGACTAGGTTGTGTGAGCCTTGTGCTGCAGGATGCCAAGTGCCAAAATAAATAAATAAAACTAAGGGGCTCATGGGACATCACTGTTCACTATCCACTATCTCCATGGGAGGGGTCAAGCATTCGTTTGTTTCTGACCGTTAAAAACCAAATGACATTTTCACGCTCCTCAAAGGCAAGCAACCCCCCCAGTGTCAGCAGTTCACAACCCGCAACAGTGTAATGAATGACACGCAGCAGACAAATAATAGGAGAGTAGACGTTTTGAGTAGTAAAACTACTACAGTTGTTGCCTCTTAGTAATTTTACTGTGATATAGATATAGGCGACAGCCTGGATGTAGACTACTTCTGCATGGATGTTCTGTGAGATGAAAATATGTCTCTGAAAATATAAAATAAATGTATTTATTTATTCAGTATAATGGCTTTCCCCCTTTTCAGTAATGAACTTAAGCAAGGGATTTTAAAAATAATTCCATTCTCAACATTTAAGCTAAACTGTGCAATGAAACTAAATGCAACTTAGAATGTGATGTAAGAACTCAAAAATACCATTCTTACTCCAGTTCAGTGATGTGACTGTGTTTGAACCCACTGGTCGGTCCTTGTGAAGTTGATATATTTTGCTTAATTGAGTCTGTGGACATAAAGTCAATGAATTTTGCTGGCCTTGCTAAATGTTATAGAAATAGACACTTTTATGCACATGGTGTCGTAGTGATTTTAAATCAGCAAACCCCATTTTGATTCATGTCAGACCTCTTAGGTAATAAAGTAGAGCATTCCCTGCAGCTGATGAAATGGCTTTTTGGAAGCGATCCATGACCAAGGATCCGTTTATCCAGCCCCGGCCAAATGTGACAGATTGTATTAGGGGAGTGGTGCTTTGAAAAGTTCCTGTCTGATCATTGTTTTTGAATACTATTTTCTCTGATTTCTTTAACTGTTAAATTCAGCAGATGCTTTTATTCCGAGTGAGTTTGTGCATGATAAATTCCACCTAAAGCAAAACATTTTCTCAACATCGTCGCAATGTTGAAATGAGGTGACAGCATTAGCCCATGCCATGTGTGTGATTGAATGTGTGATTAGTAACTCAAGATATTCATGGTGTTACTTATGTGCCACTGCACATAAAGACATAGAGGGATAGCATGTGTGTGTGTTGAGGTGTGATGACAAAATATTAAACATACAGCAGGCTGTGGGTGGAAGATTTCTGACGTGTTTAACCTTTCGCATCACGTTTTTTATTTATCACCATTAAGATATGTTGGCTTTATTTAAAATATGCAATAAAATCAAGCTAAGCAACAAGGCATCCAAGCATCTGCTTATTTTTTATGCAGTTTCGTACAGCTGCAGAAGATCGCTGAATATTGCAATATTTCAGCGTGGATGAAGCTGGATGTCAGCAGGACTCTGGATTTTGCACCAGATCCTGTTTAAGTAGTTTTACTGGAGCCATAGATGAGATGGAAGGCTGAAAGTTGGTGAAAATCAGAACAGAAAAGAACTCAGTGATACACGCATTTCAGTAGTGAAAGCCCACACACTCAATACCACAGCAGAAACTCAATTTCTCTGCATGCAGTATTCAGCCATACAAAGCGTCTGTGCGTGTCACAGCTTGCGTCCCAGCTACAGCGTGCGTGCCCGTGTGATTGGCGGCTCTTTGGCGTCTGTGCTCTCCGCTGGGGCAGATGGGATGGAACTCTGGGATGGGAATCCGCCCCGCAACTGGAGCAGCTGTAGGCTCTGACCTCACTGGCCTGTTCACCATGACATCGCTTAGTCCTGTTCCCTCAGTGACATCACTGGCCTGATCACCATGACATCGCTTAGTCCTGTTCCCTCAGTGACATCACTGGCCTGATCACCATGACATCGCTTAGTCCTGTTCCCTCAGTGACATCACTGGCCTGATCACCATGACATCGCTTAGTCCTGTTCCCTCAGTGACATCACTGGCCTGTTCACCATGACATCGCTTAGTCCTGTTCCCTCAGTGACATCACTGGCCTGTTCGCCATAACATCGCTTAGTCCTGTTTCCTCAGTGACATCACTGGCCTGTTCGCCATGACATCGCTTAGTCCTGTTCCCTCAGTGACATCACTGGCCTGATCACCATGACATCGCTTAGTCCTGTTCCCTCAGTGACATCACTGGCCTGTTCACCATGACATCGCTTAGTCCTGTTCCCTCAGTGACATCACTGGCCTGTTCACCATGACATCGCTTAGTCCTGTTCCCTCAGTGACATCACTGGCCTGTTCACCATGACATCGCTTAGTCCTGTTCCCTCAGTGACATCACTGGCCTGTTCGCCATAACATCGCTTAGTCCTGTTTCCTCAGTGACATCACTGGCCTGTTCGCCATGACATCGCTTAGTCCTGTTCCCTCAGTGACATCACTGGCCTGTTCACCATGACATCGCTTAGTCCTGTTCCCTCAGTGACATCACTGGTCTGATACCAGGGTTTAGCTTCCTTAAGAAAGGCTTCAATTGGAACGTGTCTAGCATGCCTTGCGATAGATTGGCGACATGTCCAGAGTGTAGTATTCCTGCCTCTTGGCCAATGCATGCTGGGATAGGCCCCTTGTGACCCATGACCAGGAATAAGTGGGTTAGATAATGGATGGATGGATGGATAGTGTCAAGCACATTTCAGTGGGGCAAACATTTAATATAGGTTCAAATATTAGATATCAGTTCAAAGACACTAAAGTATAAAGGGCATAATTAAAGAATAATCATTTGATAATTGAGCCATTACTGAGTACACTTATTCCAGTAGCTGTCCCTTGGAAAGCCAGTGTGCAAATATCTGAACAACTGAGCTTCTGTGCTGTTTTGTTGTGCGTCACTGTTCTACATTTGAAAGATGAATCATACAGTAGCTGATGCTTCTTTGCCAGATTTGAGTAAACATTTTTCTGACAGCACTAAAATACTGCAAAATGTCTTATATTTAAGGTTCAACTGTGCCTCCAAGTGGACTTGGCAGAAAAACGGAATGAATTGAAACCAGAACCGAACAAGCACTGCTCACACTGGCTGCCCCCCCCCCCCCAGTCCTCTTCAACCTCAGCGCCTCCGGTGAGTAAAATCCACACTGCAGTGGCCGTTTACTGGATGGGTCAGTGTTATATACAGGATAGGGCTTTCTGGGGGTCACTCTGCTAACACTCTGTTCTAATGCATGGATGGGGCCCCACAGTCTGGTACTGAATCTGGGCTGGGCCCAGGGATTAGTGATTCATCACACTCCAGTGACCCCTGCTGGCCAACCGTGCACCTGCAAGGCCAACCTGCTGAACTGTATGCGAAGTGTCTTCCTGCACATCCTGTCTGTGTGAGCACAATCTGCAAACTGCAGTATGACAAGAGGTGACTGATGTGCTTCGGGGGAGAGCACATTCTCTTCCAAATTAATCACGTAGGTTACAGCAATGTGTGCGGATGAAAATGCAGTTGGGCATTCCAAATTTAGAAGGGGGTGAACAGATAAACATTACCAGCAGGATAATGAGCCTGGCTTATTCAACCATTTTCTCCTCGGGACCTGATTAAAAACAAAAAATGTTCAAACAGGAAACAGGAATTTTGAACATACTGTACTATTTATAAATCTACGTATGAATAAAATGTTCCGTACATTTGTGTAAAACAAAAACGTGCATAGCCATTATCCATTCTGCCACAGCGCTTTCGATGTGCAGCCAGGCCTGGACACAACTTTTAATGCATCTGAACAGAACCATTTCACCCTCATCAATGATCAAAGAGGACATTTCATCTACGCTGGGCTGCTTTTGGACAAGCCAGCTGACTATCCCAGGTGTAATCTATGGCACCGGCGTGTTATATTCTAAAATGGAGAGCACACCCGTTTCTATGCTCTGGCGAAGGTGCCACTAGAGCACAGCGACAATGAACCATTAAAACTGTCAAACAGTCTCAGCGAGGGAGTCACATGGCCTCAAACCACTGATATTAAAAACATATTTTGTGAAAAACATTTTTTTTTTCTTGAGTGACTTCCACGGGTTCTAAAATAGCGGTTTTGTTAGGTTGGACACACTGAATCTGTGTGGGATCACACAGGACATTTTTCAATTTCACTGTCCCCCCTGCAACAAATATATACATTAACTGCAATATGTTTAAGTCGTAGTCATGTTCCAACTTCAGTAGCATTTTGATAAATCCTTTGTGAACATGGCAGACTGTTTTAGTAAGATCATGCCCGAACATGGTCAAAGCAAATGGACCACTGCTTACAGAATATATGATTCTTAAAAATCATTCACTCTTATTTAAAAGTTCTATTTCAAATTTAATGCACAACCAGAATACAGTGTACTTTTTCAAAACAGTTTATTGCATCGTATATTTGGTTCCTCTTATGTGTTTGACAACAAGGGGAGTATTAACATTACAACTGAAAAGGATGCTGATCCAATCCTGGGGGCAAAAGAAGTATCCGTGTGTATGTATGCACATATGCATGTATGTACATGTGTGTGTGTGTGTGTGTATATATACATACACACACATGCACACAAACACACACACTTAAATATATTTATATTAACTGCCCCCCCTGTTCTTAAATTGTACAAAGTCTGGGGCCTTTCTTGAAACTGCAGAGTGAGAAATGTGTGTTTTACGTTTATTATTACAAAACCGAAAACAACAACCTTGGCATGTGGAGGAAGCTCCAGAGGTATCGCTGGGTGAGAGGGCAGATCCAGTACTGCGCAGGGGAACCGGAAAAGAGTCTGTACACAAACCTTACCGCTCACGGACTGTCTCTCTTCCACCGTTTCAAAGAAAACAAAAAAAAGCTCAGCTGCTCCGCAGTATGGACTGATATCTAGTGACGTTTGTTGTCGTGTGATTGTGTGGGTGGGTCGTTATAAAGAATCCAGTATGACTGACAAATGCCTGCTTTATTTTTAGAAACTGTTATATATCATGTCCGGACTATTAACATTTCCCAAACAAATAAACAAACCAAAAACAAACAAAAAAAAAAAAACTAAAAACACTTCTCTCATTCAAGTTAAGACAGAGAAAAGGAAACTGTAATGTACAGCCATACCGGTGTTGGGGAGGAATAACTGTTTTTTTTTTTTTTTCTTCCAGAAAGATACTGCTTTGTACATCACCAAATTCAATTTTTACATGGCAACCCATCAGGAGAAAGAAAAAAAAAAAGCAAACCGAATGCATTTGCCATTCATACTGTGACCTTTGACCCCTACCTCAGAGGGGGGGGAGGGGAAGTCTTTCTTGGCTCCCGTTAACCGTGTGTCGAGTTCTGCCGTTGGAACAGCAGGCCGACAGACTGGACCACAACCCCGCCACCCCCCCCCCCCCCGCCACCGCGCTCCTCTCCTTGTGCTCAGGGTTCGAACCAAGCGCCAAACTGCGGGGACCTCCTCCTTCCCACAATCCCCTTCTCTTTTTTAACGTTTTTTTTTTCTTTCAAGGAGTGGTTTTTGGCACACACCAAACCCTCCCCCACACCCCTCCCTCCCGTGGTGTGTCGTCGCCTCTATTTATCACTTTCATATTTTTATTTTTTATAAATTACTTTTAAAAACACGGGAAGTAGAGAGAACGTGGTTTACACTTAACTGCTCTGCTACTGCGCCTCCTCCAGAGCTACCCGCTGCTGTTCGTTCAGTCTCCAGAGACTTGCCCTCTTTTTTCGTTTTTTTTTTTTTTTTTTGAGTGTTTACTGTTTATTTTCAGTTAGAGAGTAGTCATCAGCAAGATTAAAAAACGTAAAATGGCCATTTTTATTCTCTTCTGTTTTTTTTTTTTTTTTTTAAACCATCTCTCTCTTCTCAAATACAATGCCATGGTTATTCAGTCCGGACCTCAGGAGACCAGCAGGGGGCGCCAGGGAGAGCCCCGGCGGCGGGCTCGGCGAGTCTCTCGCTCCTGCTCTCCCCTCCTCCCCCGCCCCGGCTCCCTCACATGTCATTGGCCAGCTCCTCGGGCTCGCCGGACGCGTCGCCGTTGACGGTGATCTTCATGTTCTCCTCGTGGCCCGGGGGCATGAAGGCCAGCGTGTAGGGGAAGAGCTTCTGACACTCCGCGCGGTACGCCTCCACCATCGGCTGCCCGTCGCCAAGGCCGCCGTCACGGAGGCTCGCCAACACTTCCGTGCAGATCTGAGGGGAGGAACAAGAGGATTCTGGGTAAAGGACACAGTGACCAAGAGGATTCTGGGTAAAGGGCACTCCCTCCATCTCCACAGCAACACAAATCAACACCCAGGGGGTGAGTCTACAGAAACGCCTTAGAGTCACTGAGGATGTGTCTCAGGTATCCATGGCGACGGCCAGAGCTAAACCTCACCTGAATGCTCCTGTTGTTGAGGGACTCGTCCAGTGAGGTGGCAAGCTCCACGGCCTTCTTCTCCGTGCTGGGGTCCAGGTAGAACATCATTCTGGCAGCTGTGGGGGGCCAAGGTCAAAGGTCAGCCAGGAAAGGCGGCGCCCACGGAGGAGCAGACAAGGTCAGCGTAGCTCCCCGTGCTCACCTGCAACTCTGTGAGGGATGGAGTCGGAGTGCTTGCTGAGGAAGACCTCGTTGAAGCTCTTGGCGTCGCTCGCGCCGAAGAGGCGGGAGATCTCCTGCTTCAGAACCGTGCGCACGGCCTCGGGGAGGTCCTTGCTCTCCGACACTGCGGGCCGAAGCGGGACGGAGGCGGTCAGCGCGAGAGAACGGCCGCGGAGCGAACCCTCACACCTCATTCTGCTCACCATCACGCGTGCTCTCCCGCACAACCAAACAGCTCCACACTTCCACTGCGAGCAACTCACCTCCTTTGAAGAAGCGCACTAGACACTGGTGGAGCCAGGGGTGGTCTGGGTCGATGGAGAAGGCCCTCTTCACCGCCTGCAACATCAGCAGGAACTTCTCTGCAGGGAGAGAAGCAGCGGTTAAAGCCGTTAGACTGCGCACGCCTGGCATTATGGGAAAATAAACCCTGGTGTATCAGTTTAGGTGAAACCCGCCACCCTCCAACAAATCAGCTGTGCCTGTGACATCAAACCAACCACTTTGGAATACATTTTATGATTTTTACAGGAAGCTGTAATATTGATTTGCCCTGGCACAGTATTAAATGCATCGGTACTGGTGCAGCCGCAGAGAAGAGGCCTTTTGGGAGATGTAATCTGCCTCTTAATCCACTGGATGTCTGATCCTGAAGTACCATAGACTTCCTCCCCTCCCCCCAAACAACTCGACAGCACTCTGTGACATTAAGGACGCTTACCTTTTCTAAAGTAGATCTCAAATGCCAGGAGATGAGTGTCTATCTTGTTTTTCACTAGGTTTTTCAAGGGAGTCAAGAACTTGACGGCTTCTTCCAGTGGATTTTCTACCTGTGGAGGTGAAACACACGGAACAAGAGGGGAAAGTTAAACACCGTGGACTTCCCTCCTCATCGATCTGGTCTTCTGTGGTTATATGAATTGGGAATTCAGAAGGGCAGCATTTTAAATCAAACGTTTACAGAGTTTCCTGAAGACCACAATAAAGATCTAACATTGGGGCACATACAAAAATTAAAAATTTACATTCGTTTATTATGATCATGCAATTTGATCTGGACGTATTTCTTTTCATGTTCTCGTTGTCTTTTATACATCTATGACGGCAAATATACCCTCAGTCCCTAATGACTGGCATGGCAACTAGAAAGACTTGGTGGTGAGGAACTGTAATATCGTGCAAGTGCATCGTCAGCCAAGCATTCCTTAGCACATGCTAGTGAAGGCGTAGGTGAAACGCCGTTGTCTTCTGACATGTTATATTAAGTCTAGGCCATTCCACCAATGCCTGTGCGGGTTTCATGTCTTTCCTCTCTGACCTGGACCCCCGCCCCGACCCCAGTCCCACCTTGGCCCAGTCCCACCTTGGCGAGCTTCTCGGGGACGAGCTCTTCCTTGGGCCCGCCGATCTCCTCATCGTCGTCCTCCTTCTTCTTCTTCTGGTTCTTCAGCTGCTTCTCCTTCTCGGCGTTCTTCTTCTCCTCCTCCAGCTGGGCCTTCTTCTGCGCTCGCCTCTGCTTGTTCCTCAGCTTCTTCAGCTCTTTGTCCGAGAGGTTCGCTGCACGGAGAACACCGTTACCCATGATGCACTTCACCTCCACTGCACCCCAAACACCGTTACCCATGATGCAGTTCACCTCCACTGCACCTCAAACACATCGCTACCCACAGTGCAGTTCACCTCAACTGCAGATAGTCTTTAAAGCACCAGAATGGCCAAGCCCAGAGATTCACAAATCAGGCGACAGCAGGGTTGAGAGTAAATCCTATTTAAAGCGCCGAGAACCATCAAAATAGAGGCTTTATAATCCTCTTCAGCCGTCTGTCCAATCTTGCAAATTCTACCTCTTTATTGCTGAAAAGCCGTTCTACTGTTCGCTCAACTGTCCTACTTCACTGGCCACAAAACCATCAAAACTGCTTTGATCTGAGAGAGCCGGTCTGAGCGCAGCAGTCTGAAAGCACTTTCATCCCAACCTAAAGTTCCTCTCTCTGTGTACAATCCATCTACGGCCTGGGCCTAATAATGGAAACATACTGAAGCATGAAGCGCTTTTATCCTCTCAGTCAAAGCATTCGGTGAGCCGCTAGATAAAGACACACACTTCTGTTTTTCAAATTTATAAGCAGAAATGACATTTCCTTTTGGTGTCAAGTATGTTATTTATAAACCCCGGAGCTAGAATTCTGGCAAGGTCTGTTCTCCAGCGGTTGAAGGGCTGTGATGTCACAACGACCCCGAACAGGAAATAAGGTAGCCTGCAAGCTTTGAAAGTACAGGAAATGACACGTCCAGAAACCAGAATGGGGACAGGCTTTCAGCCTAGCAACAGCCTGTACCACCTGACCGTAACCGGGCGTGGCCTCACTCACCCGTGTCGGCCTCCAGCTCCTTGTTCTCATTGGTCAGCGGGTTGTCGTGGAGAGCGAGGTAAATCTCGATGGCGGTCCGGGACGCCTTGTAGTAGAAGGGGTGCATGCGCAGCACGTCCTCCAGCTTGAGCAGGTCCACGTACGAGCGCAGCGTCATCTTCCTCATGCAGTACGTGTGGAAGTCAAACTGGTCGTCCGTGATCTCCACAAAATGCTGCCGAGGGGGACAAACACGGGACATTTAGGGACAGTGTGGGGCGGGGCGTTTGTTTGGCACTAGGTGATCAATTAAAGCAGCTGATTACACAATGAACTCACCTCCAGGGTGTGACCCGTTTCCTGATATTAAGAGGGCTTTTTAAGCGGGGACCTACCCTCTCGATCTCGTGGCACTTCTTGAGCGCGTCCCCGTACTTGTTCATGGACTTGTACGCCAGCGCGCACTCCGTCTGGAACCACATGCACTGCATCTCATTCAGGTTCTCCACCGCCGACGCCCCCTCCTGGACAGAGAACAAACCACACGTCTTTCATTATTACCCGCCATACAGCCAATCACGGGACACAGGGATCAAACGACCACTGCTCAATCCTGCGCCACAGCCAATCACAGCGCACAGCGATCAAGTGATCACTGTTTGAACACGTGCTGTTCTTCCAGACTCTCCCACCCCCCCAGGTAACCCCCCCCCGCGCTCCTCACCCGGGTGAACTTGGAGCACATGTCCTCGGCCTCCTTCACCATGCCCGCCTTCAGCATGTACTTGGCGCACTTGGAGTTGATGAAGCGGTCGGCCGTGTCCAGCGCCTGGGCCTCGTCCATCCACCGCGCCGCCTCTTTGATGTTCCCCGCGTGCTACCGTGGAAACATAACATTATGACATCACAGCACAGAATGCCATACACGGTACGGAGGTTACAGTGGAGACACGACATCACCGCGTTACATTATGGCATCACTGTACAGAGATGGGGGAGATCTACAGGGAACTTGAAACTAGCTTTAACTTTTGCCGAAAGGACAAAGCGTTTAACGCTGGCCTGAGTTTCAGGGAGGGAGTTCTGCGGGACGGACCCTGTCTCCGACCCGGGGAAGAGGGGTACGCCGTCTCACCTTGTATATTTTGGCTTTGATGAGGAAGAGCTCGATGAGGGTGGGCGTGCTCTCGATGGCGGTGTTGATGTACTCCAGCGCCAGCGTCTGCTGCCCGATCTGGTCGTAGTGCTGCGCCAGGAAGTACTGCACCCAGAGCAGCGTGGTGGGCGGCTCCTCCTTCCCGTCGTCTGAAAGGCCAGCGCAGCGCACCGCGCGTTACCGTGGATACCAGGCCCGAAAAGGCTCCCGCGTCTCCCCTGCGTCTGAACCCCGACGCACCCCAAAACGGGACGCCAGGGCTGCCGCCACGGCCAAGTACAGCGCACCCCCGTTTCTGCTCAACCATGATCCGCTGTGGATCTGTGCAGCTGCCCGTAAAGCAATTCTGTGGCGTTCATGGTTTTATTAAGTATCTGAGTATCACAGTACTTCTCAATTCAAACACCCCCCCTCTTCGTGGGACAATTTCATTTATGCACGACACGTCAGTTATTTACAAGTCAAGTCAAGTCAAGAGATTTGCTGCTGTGACACACACACCCACACTCACACGCGCGCACACACACACACACACACACACACACACACACACACACGCACACACACACGTTTTGACGCGCGCACACACTCTCTCACACGCACAACATTCGGCAGACGTTTAAAGACGTTTTCATAGCCCACAGACATTTAAAGACGTTTCATAGCCGACTACTAACTCTTCGATTATGGACACCTGCAGGAAGAAAAGAGAGAAACACAGGAAAAATAAATCACATCACTGTGTATTCACGAGCAGACACCAATAACCCAGACCTCAGAAACTCAATACAACCACAATGAGGCAAAACAAGTGACATCACTGCAGTCAGAGCGATACGCCTGCAGATTCTCATGTTATTTTGTACCCATAGACGGAAGGAACCTGAGCAGAAAAGCAGTGCGTTATGGGTAATGTGCGTAATAATTCCGCGGGACAGCGCGCGCTCACCTTCTCCTTGTCGTGGTACAGGGACTTGAGGGTGGTGAAGACGGGCGGGCAGCCTTTGCTGAAGTTCATTCTTAAATACTTATCCAGACACTCGCGGAACTTTTCACCTGCGCGGGACACGGGAGGGGAAACGAGCGATGAGGTCAGCACCAGAGGCAAACACAAAACACTGAAACTGAAACAGAACCAATTAGATAATAAGATTCCTTGGCCAACACAACAGGAACAGGAAGGCTGGCTAACTGTATGAAGCCACTTCCTGCTCCTCTGACTGCACACAGACGGTGTGTGTTGAACTGCGGTTATCTACAGTGCGCAGATGTATTTTTGGTAAACGCTGCACAGCCTGGCCTGGAGACGCCGCGCAAGGCTGACCACAACAAGCGAGCCGCACCGTTCCCCCCCATCCCCCCCCCCCGCCCCCCCCCCCCCCCCCGCCCCCATTACCGCCGCAAGTGTAGCAAAGCTCGCTCAATAATTCATTTATCACATTAAACCGGCAGCGGCGTTTCCGGGGATAGTGCCTGCTCTCTAAATCATCTCCCCGAAATGAAATTACAGTGGCGCACGGAGGAAGGGAAAAAATAAAAAACCCGACTCACCTGACAGGAAGTTGAGGGGAAGCCGGCGGGGGACCAGGCCTTTGGGATACTGTAGCCACGCCTCCTCGTAGATCTTCTGCCTTTCCTCTACGCTGGCTGGAGGGCAGACAGACAGGCAGACGGCAGTCAGAGGCAGACTGAAGGAAACCACCAGGTTCGAGCCTCAGTTTTCAACAGGGGGGCACTGGGGGGTCTCTGAAGCTACTGTAGGGGGCCCCTGGACACTCTTTGTGTGCAATGACTAAATACAGATTTGGGGAAATATTTCAAAATGTAACACTTTTTTATTTTTATGTAACGCTTTTTGTGATTGGGGTGCCCTGGGTGCCTTTGATCCTGGGTGGGGGTCCCTGGAGCCGAAAGGGTAGAAAAAGCCCTGGGGGGTTAGAGACAGCTGTTCTACAGCTTCTAGAGCCCAAAGCCGCCTGTGCCCTCCTCCGAACAGAGTGATGTCAGCAGCCACTGCATATCGCTCTGCAGCTAACCAGCTGGACTCATGCTTCCCATGCAGGGTCCTGACTGACCACCAGAGGGCGCTGATGTGCGCTGACGCTGTGAATCCCTCCCTCTCTCTCCCTCGCTCCCTGAAGCTGACTGGCTCCTCTCCCTGTGGGCCACAGTCGGCCCAGCCCTCTGTCCTCATCTGATACCAGACTGGATTTCACAGTGTGCTGAAAAAACACACGACTGGCCATTCCAAAAACGGGGGAAAAAAGAGGGGGAGGGGGTAACGGCAATTTAAAAAAACCGCAGACCACACCATTCAAAAATAAGAGAAAGAGACAGAGAGTTCAGGGTGAAAGTACCACAGTAAAACAGGTCGTTTTTTAAAGAATCCTTTCTCTCACGTCTGAGTACGTTTCCCCGGACGCTGTGCATCTGTAGCTCAGGCCTCAGCTCAGCGCTGTTACTGGAGGATATCGGGTCTCACTGGGGTCACGCCGGGGTCAAAGCGCCTCTCTAGTGCGTTCCAGCTGTCTGGCGCTACACAAAAGGGCCGACGCCCGATTAGCGCTGACCGAGCTGTGGGGGCGTGGCCTGAACGAGGCGTGGGGGCGTGGCCTGAATGGGAAGGGCTGTCGGCGTTGATGGCGGTAACGAACGACGAGTGGCCAATCAGGATGCGCCGCATAACGGACCAATCAGAACACAGAGGCTCGATTCTGTAAAGCCGCACGCGCGAAGCGAGACGGACCGCTGCAGTGAGACTGAGCTCCTCCCCGACCTCTGACCTCTGACCTCTCTGTTTCCCGCCTATACCTGTACGCGGGGTTCATGGGCGTTCCCATCTCCTAGTTCCACAATCCCAGCGAATATTCCGCAGGATGAAACACACACACTATCAGGAAGGCCTGCCTCTGCTTCCACGGAGCAAACGAAACGTAACACGGGCGCGCAGAGCGACCTTGGGACGACCTCAGCACGCTGAGGGACGGAGCTCTCGCGACGGAGAGCCAAAACAGCGGCGCGGGGCCAAGGCTGCTCAGACCCAGACCTACCGCAGCGCCTGTGCGTTTCACCCAGAGGGGAAAACCACACCGGCGGCCGGACAGCGGCGGCCTGATTAATGGGGCTCCCGGCCCTGTTTGGGCTCTTCGGTAAACACCAGCGGCAGCATCGGTAAAACATCCGCTGGCTTTCTGACAGCAGCCCGTCTGCATCCGAGCCGCAGCAGCAGCAGGAGGCGCAGGCCGTGTGAGGAGGCGCAGCAGCAGGAGGCGCAGGCCGTGTGAGGAGGCGCAGCAGCAGGAGGCGCAGGCCGTGTGAGGAGGCGCAGCAGCAGGAGGCGCAGGCCGTGTGAGGAGGCGCAGCAGCAGGAGGCGCAGGCCGTGTGAGGAGGCGCAGCAGCAGGAGGCGCAGGCCGTGTGAGGAGGCGCTGCTCTTTAAGAGGACGGCAGCGGGAGGGTTACACAGACGCTTCAGGAGCGGATTTTGGAAGGCGGCCTGGCACAGGGCTCCTATCTCACGCACGCTCTCTACACCCAAAAGGACCGGAGCTCTGATGAGCCTCAGGCAGGTCGAGCTGCGCGTGAAGCATCTTCCTCCGACTCGTGTCCGTGCGACCGTGAATCGCGAGAATGAGCTCGTCTGCGCTCCCCTGAATCGATGGCGGAGGTTGCAATGGTGAGCACCATCTGTGGGAACGCCAAACTAGGGGGAACAGAGGGGGGGGGGTATTTTTTAAATGTGCGTACCGGGCTTGAGGGCATTTTCCAGGCCGTGGTAGTAGGACCAGTTCTCCGGGTTGCGCTCCTGCAGACGGCGGTACACCTCTGTGGCCTCGTCCAAACGCTCCAGCTTCAGGAACAGCTCCCCTGCGGAGAGGAGAGCACCGTCAAACACACCGTCAAACAGACCGTCCCGTCCGTCAGCACTGCACCAGACACATCACAATCACCCACAGGGAGACGAGCGGGAACTGGCCAATAGGGTGGCTCTGCCAGAACCTAATATAGACAGCTATGAACTCAGTGGCTGCTTGATGCATTAGACTTTAAGATATGTACACACTTCTTACATGTAACCTTGAGGTGTGAGATCACGAATATGTGACTGGAATGTTCTTAGCTGAACATTCTAATGCTGATGTCACAGTCACTGCTGGTGACTGAAAGCAGTGGAGTTCTAGAACACTGGCTTAGAATGTTAAGAAAAGGGTTAATTGTGAGTTTCTCTCAGTACTGGAGAGATGCTCTTTGGCGTGTGTGGTAGAGCAGTTACTGCACCATTACCGGTGCCGTTCTTTCTCAAAGCTCGCTACATCACTGAAGGGTGGAGCTCTGCAATAGTGCTCAGCTGTAATCTGGGAAACACCCGCGTCTTTGAAAAAAGTTCCAAAAAACCCAGTTCAAAGGGTTAAGGTGTATATATCAAAGAATAATGCTAAATGGTGAACCACTGATAATATGAGATCTGGGCACTCATTAATGGCAGGAAGAAGGTATGCAAATGGTGCAGGATCCCTGTTCAGCAGGGGACCGGTGTGGGGGAGGGGGGAGGGGGGAGGGGGGAGGGGAGGGTGAGGGGTACTGCACCTCGGGTCTCCTCCACCGCCAGCTTGTCGCAGATCTGCTTCTCGTAAGTGATGAGGTGCTCTAGCGCTTCTTTGTAAAGGCCGGCTTCTCGGAGAACCTGGTTCTGGTAGAGCAGCAGCTCGCTGTACTCATAGTCCACTTTGTCCGGAGAAGTCTGCAACACACACAGCCGCACAGGTGAGATTAGCACAGCCCCACAACATGACCCGATGTCACGGCAACCAGAGAGCCCCTGCGGGTTGTGCGGGGAGACCCTGTGCAGAGAGTCTAGCGCCTGAGCGCAGTTATTCAGCCATGGCGCAGGCAGACTCGAGGACACCTCTTCAGCACAGATCACAGCGCTGGACCCCCACGTCCGGAGGGGCGAAGGGCGGGGAATTGGGGCTACCGCTGGAGAAACACCAGGCCCAGCCTGACCCAGCCCAGCCCAGCCCGACCCAGCCCAGCCCAGCCCAGCCCAGCCCAGCCCAGCCCAGCCCAGCCCAATCCTGACCCAGCCCAGCTGGAGGCACAGAACCTCAGTGCTGAAGGAAAATGAAGGGCCGCACAATTCCAGGAAACCCGGGGTCCTTATCAGGGGACGTAACCGCGGCGACGCGCCACTGTGGCGGAGTGCGTTTCCCCCCGCCGGGGCGCGGGCACTACAGCACCTACTCAGCCCACGGGCCGCTCTCCTGCCGGGGCCCGGGCACTACAGCACCTACTCAGCCCACGGGCGCCGCTCTCCTGCCGGGGAACAGGGTTCGGGCGCCAGCGACACCGCCTTTACCGCCTCCATAAACAGACAGGACGCGGGGCTCCGCCCTCCACAGAGAAATGACCTCGCGAATAGAAAGCGGAAAGGAGCTATAAATAAACCCGGGGGGGGGGGGGGGGGGGGGGGGGGGGGAGGTGGGGTGTTCTCAAAGTGAAAACAAACGGGTGATAATTAGAAGAGGGAGTGCAGGGAGTTTGTGACTCACGCTGTTTTTTGAGTTCGCGGGATCCTGCTGGACAGCTCACCACTGCCTCCCCCACCCCCCATCACACTCTCACACGGGTGTGTGTGTGTGTGTGTCTGTGTGAGCGCATGCGCGCGTGTGTGTGCGCGCGCGTGGGTAAGGGGGTGGAAAGTGTAAAACTGAGCACCTCTGCTGGGCAAAGTTGACAATGTCAGCTGTGATCGATCAAAGGGAAATCAAACCTGTCAGGGTAAGGGAGCGGACGTGAGGAAGAGCAGATCTCTGAACGCATGGCTCGGGTTTCGCATACGAACACTTCGCTCCCACACGCAGGAAACTCACCTGTTGCGTTTTCCTGAACTCCTCTATGATCTTTGCGGCCATCTCGTAGTCCTCCAGGAGGTGATATGCTATTGCGTAGCCGATCCACGAGGCTCTCTGCGCCGGCCTCAGCTGCAGCAGCTGGTACCGAGTCTCCTGCAGAGCCAGCACACACAACCATCTGTTAGGGGTCGCGAGGTTGAATCCAGGGTGGGTCACAGCCCACTGCCCAAGACACTTTAAAAACATGGCCGCTTTTTTCACAAGCAGTTCAGATGTATGGTATGTGAGACGTATAAGGAGTGACGTGAAAATATCGCATAAAACTAAACAGTAAAATCTATGCTAATAAATAAATGTGAGAAACGCTCATGCATGGTGGCACTGGGTCTTAGAGAAATGAAGCCCTTGATCTAGCAAAAGCTCAGACCCCCCAAAAAAACTAAAACAAAAAAACCTAAGCAACATAATCTGTGCCTGCAGGGCCCCAGGGCTCCAGAGCGGGGATTGAATGGCTCCATATTTAAAGCAGCGGGGATGAAAGATTCTCTGAGAGCTTCTGCTGAGTCTCCTAAACTAGCGAGCGCCGCACCAGCCTGGCCTGGGTCCAGCTCCGCTACGAGCTCATTACCCCTCTATAGCAGAGCAGAGCAGAGCAGAGCAGAGCAGAGCACGCTAGCCCGCTACAGCACACGGGGGGGGGGGGGGTGGGAGGGGAGAGTGAGAGCACAGGAGATTGGAGAGAGAGAGAGAGAGAGAAGGGAGAGAAGGAGAAAGATTGTAGAGGGAGGGAGTGACAGAGAGGAAAGGAGAGAAATGAGAGAGAGAGAGAGAGAGAGAGAGAGAGGGTGGGGAGAGCAGTGCTGACTCATGGCATCAGGCCTGGCTTGGTGAGCAGAGACAGAAACGCTCAAAGCTGCTCAGGCCATCAGCCACCGCGCCTGGCCCCCCCCACCCCCACGTCCGCGCTAACGGCCTGCCCCCCCCGCGTCACGCACGGCTCCCCCCCTCCCTGCCTCCCCATCCCCCAGAATCTCCCTTCCAGCGGGCAGCCTCTGCACATCTGCTTCTAATCTCCCTCTCACACACGAGCGCGTCGCTGCCGTCCAACCAGAATGCGCCGCACAGCTCTGAGCTCCTCCCCCAGCGAGCGCGTAATCTGCGACAGATGAGATCGCTCTCACCCGACCCCAGCTCAGAACACACTGGATGTGCTGGGCTGTCTGAACACATCACAGCTCCTGATGTCAGCGCTGACACACTTCACGGCCCGTTTCAGAACGAGCGGCAGATTCTGAGCTGAGCGGCGGGCTCCGCCCCTCGCAGTGCGGCGGTGAACAGACAGCAGGGCGGATTTCGGCTGGAGCGCAGGGTGCCAGGAGAATGGCACTGCCACGGGCCCATCCGCTATGGCAAGACCTCTGGATGACATGGAACTGGGATCCCCACCTGGCCTGTACTCTTTATGATGTCACTATCTGGGCCTGTTCTCTTTATGATGTCACTATCTGGGCCTTTCTCTTTATGATGTCTTTATGATGTTGCTATAAAGGGCCTGTTCCCTTTATGACGTCACTAGAAAGGGGCCTGTTCTTTTTATGATGTCACAATAAAGGGGCCTTTTCTCTTCATGACGTCATTATAAAGGGCCTGTTCTCTTTACGATGTCACTAAAAGTGACTAAATTAAGCACTCCCATTGGGCCCAGGGTGTACTGCTCTACCGAACGCGAGTACGGTGTTCTCCAGAACAGGACGGTGTGCAGGTGGAGGGAGAGGGGGTCAGACACTCACCCTGTACCCCTCTAGGTCCCGCATCTGGATCTGTAGGAGGGAGAGGTCTCTCAGGATCTGCAGATTGTCTTTGTCCCACTTCAGTGCGTTTCTGTAGCATTTGATGGCCTCGTCGTACTTCTTGTCCGACCTCTGCAGCAGGCCGTAGACGTGCCAGCCTGAGGGAGTCTGTGGTTAAGGAGAAGGCGTCCGTCCCGCAACCCGAAACCCCGCCTCCCTGCTAAAACCCAAAACACCGCGGGAGGACTCTGAAGGGCACTCCTCCAAAAACAGCAGAATTGATTTGACCCTTTTTAGCTACAAGACAGTCAATACAAAATGGCCATATAAGTAGCACAACTAGGCTATATATATAAAAGCAACTCAAAGCACTCCTTATGCTCTGCATCCTACAGAACCTCTATGGTACCTCTGTACCACAAAGTGTCATGAAGGTCCGGCATTGAGAAATCCCTCTTAATCTCAATGGAAGATCAGTTTTTTTCTCTCCTGACGTCCATGCAACCTAACTTTTTTTGCAGATCAAACGATGCAAACTCTGGTGTCTGACACCCATTCCTACAGAGCACCCAATGGCATCCGAATCTGCAGTACAGAAGAATCCATTTAATTCATAGCACAGTAGGGGCCCTCGGTGAACTGTAAACTGCATTTTAGCTTTTAGCATGTGGGCTTATCTTTGAGTAACGCTACCCCCCCCCCCCCCCCCCCCCCCCCACCCCGTGTTCCAGCTGCTATCATAAAAGTCCTGAGTCTGCGGCAGGATAAAGCCGCCTTATCGCCACCCGGAGCGGATTTCGTACCACCCCCCCGTAGGAGGGACCTGAATCTCAGCAGGGCTCCACCCACTACCAACTCAGTCGTCCCCCGCGCTGCCGCGCCATTGGCCGGCTCTCCGGGAGGGGAGGAGCGTGCTGTTAGGGGAAGGATACAGACGTGACTCTTGAGGTCGTTGCGAAGGCCTCGCCGGACCAGGTCATAGGCCTCCTCCTTCTTCCCCAGGCAGTTCAGGGTCAGCCCCTTCATGGCCAGCGTTTCTGCAGGGTGGGGGGGAAAGAGGGAGGGGGGCAGTGTGAGGGCGGGGCCTCTCTGCAGTGGGGGCACGCTCCCCAGAAAGGCGCTAGAAATTTACTCTGCCCCACCGTCGAGATGAAAGCATTTTGAGAGAACGTGCAGTTGAGATAAAAGGGCTTTTTAAGAGGCGCGGGAGTTTCCCAGATTACAGCCGAGCACTTACCGCAGAGCTCCACCCTTCAGTGATGTAGCGAGCTTTGAGAAAGAACGGCACCGGTAATGGTGCAGTAACCGCTTTACCCCACACCAAAGAGCATCACTCCAGTACTGAGAGAATCTCACAAATAACCCTTTTCTCAAAATTCTAAGTCAGTGCTCTAGAACTCTGTTGCTTTCAGTCACCAGCAGTGATTGTGACATCAGCATTAGAATGTTCAGCTAAGAACGTTCTAATCACATATTTGTGACCTCACACCGACGCGAGGACATGGTGTTCAAAATAAACAAACAAAGAGGTGGTTCTGTATTCAAGCCATTTAACCCCGATGCATACATATTGAAGCTGTGATATTTGGCTGGGCTACACACATAATAAACACGGTTAACACCGCTGTCGTTTTCTGTCCATTAGTGTGAAACGGCGCGCACTGGTATTACCGAAAGCGCACAGAACGCTAGCAGTGTTAGCGCCGGCCGGCACAATGGGGACGATGACAGAGCTGGAGCGTTTCGCAATCAAACACATTAAAATGCCTTTATTTCTGCAAGAGCCCACAACCCCTACAAAGGAGGGGAATAATTTTATTCGCACAATCTATTTCTCCTCTCCAGAAAAACGGCAGCTAGCACCCAGCACAGCCGTTAACTGCGACATTGTATACGATGTTCAGGGCTGCGTTTCCAACAGCGAGTCATTAACACGACTGAGCACCTGCAATTATGCGCACAGGCCTCAGGCCTGCACCTTAGAGAGGCCAATGACTGCTGCAGGGAATGGGGGCTCGGCTGGGGGGGAACAGTGTGGTTTACTGTGACACAGAAACACTCACGGCTTCTTCCCCAGAAGCTGCTGCCCCTGGACCCCGGCCAACGGGTGTGGGGACAGACTCACTAACCCGAATTAAATCCATTTGCTCTGCGATTTGTTTTTAACATTACAGCCGTTTAGCAGACGCTCTCATCCAGAACCACTTTTTAGCTTTTCTTACGTTGTACCCACTTACACAGCTGGATATATACTGAAGCAGCTCAGGTTGAGCATCTTGCTCAAGGGTACAATGGCAGTGTCCTACCTGGGAATCAAACCTGCAACCTTTAGGTTACAAGCCCAGTTCCCTAACCGTTATACAACACTGCCGCCCCCAGGGTATTTGTGAAAATGGAGGGGGGTCACTGTATTATGTCATCTGTAGGAAAAAACACATTGCGAGTGACTGGAATTCAGACAGCTTTCAGATTCTCCAACATGGCTTCCGCCAGCGTTAGCCCCTCATGAACCGTCACCATCACCATCACCATCACCCCACTGCCCCCCGTGGGCAGCCGGGCTCCCACCAATCACACTTTACCTCCATGCTCGGCAAACTTGGGGTTGGAGAGAATCTGTTTGCAGAATTTCAGCCCATTTCTGTACTGCTTGTGTTCGTAGCATCTCTGTAGAGAAAGAAAAAAAAAAAAACAGTAAATATTTATTATCACGTCCATCAAACATGGTTTCAGTACAGTGCAGGCCAAAATCACAGCGACGGGCATTGTCAGGGGCATTAAGGAGCTGCTGATGGGATATTGCAGTTAATGGCGGTTTGGATAGAGGAGGATGCTTCACGCATTAAGCCGAAGCTTCCAGCGGTATCCGAGTTGGCGTGCGAGCTCTTCTTCTGACAGCGTTCAGGGTACATGCCCCTGCGTGCACACTGGTAATGCCGCAATTACCTGCATTTTCTGCCCAAGTTAAATTTAGTCCGTTACACAAGCTCCACGGCCAATTCTTCCGGGTTTAAGAGGATTGGGGAAAGCTAGCCGGTGGCATTTGATGTCAGTAACGGTAATGCGCAGAAGACTGTTTTCAGAGAAGTGACTTGTGCGCGCAGCATGTCTGCGTTTAACGGAATAAAGCTACTCTAAGCCCCGTGATTCCTCCAAGCTCCATGTCAGATAGTCTAAGCCACAGAAAGGCAAACCTGGCCCTGCAGTTAAAGCAGCCTTCTGCTCGTCACTATGAAAAGTGTGCCTCCTAGACTGACTAGACTCACTGTGAGAAGGTCATTTGGGTAACTAGAATGATCACTTTCTGGCAAAACCTCCGACTAGATATTTCACAAATGCAAACACACACATGCACAAATACTCACACTCACACACGCACAGAAATATACTCACACACACATGCACAAAGTAACACACTTACATACACGTGCACACAAAAACAGAAATGCACTTGCATGCATTCATGCACATACAGAAACACACACAAATACACTAATACACACACACACACACACTCGTGTGTAAACACAGAAAGGCAATCGCAGCCTTATCCGTCCGTGCTGGAAGGAGACGTTCTGACTGACAGATTACGATAGAAGAATGGAAAGGGCAAAAAACAAAACTCTTCTCCAGAGGAGAGGACCTTTATCTGAATACAGTTCACTTTAACCAGAGGAGAGGACCTTTATCTGAATGCAGTTCGCTTTAACCAGAGGACAGGATGTTTATTCAAACGTGAGCCATAAATTTGGCGGCCATGTTGGACACACCGGTGGAGATCAGGGAATGCAAGACTATTTGTAAATGTTTTTCCCTGGAAGAATAACATTTTCAGATTGATAAAGCTGCACAGATATCACGTCAAAGTCGCTTAAGCACAAAATCATAAGATGTGCAGTATAAGGCAATGACAGTCTAAGCTGAAAAAGGTGCAGTCGTTGTGGCTGCACACTGGGCTCCGCTCCCTCATACTTTAAATTTCAAACACAGACGACCAGTCAGGATGGGCCTGGTCTTACGAGAAGCCTGGGTCTCGCCTGTGGAGATGATGGGGACAACACTGCATTCAGGCTGGAGCGAATGGACAGGGGGGGTCTGGGGATTCCCGGCCTAGCCCAGGCGACAGTTCAGACCGGAGCCACCTCAGTCTGGTGAAACGCTAGGACTCAGCTGGGAGCGCTAGGCTAACGGCAGCTAGCGCAGGCCCACACGGACGGGGGGAAATTAAGCAGGGAGTGGCACCGCAAGCTCCAATGGAGGGAGACTGTTTGTGCTTCTACATTAATAGCCACTTAAGCAGAAGAAAGAAAGGACCACTTTCTTCCGGGATTGCTTCAGCGCGGCGAAACGACAATGCAACAGGAAGCGCCCACTTGTAATACTTCTGAGTTTCGCGTAACTAATGGAAAACATCACACTGCGCCCATGGCAACATCAGTACCGAAACGGTGGAGACAGAAACACGTGTTTGTTTCTGAAAGCAGATTTACGCTCATTCTCTGAGTCTGTCCCTCATGTTGCAATACAACAGCAGAGCAACCCCATGATATCATGAGCATGAACTTACTCTGTCCCGTCTGAAATTAATCAAGGACTAAGCTGCAACAGACCAAAAGCATCAAATGACTAACAAAACCACAAACCTCTGCAGTTATATCAGATTTTGCAATTTGATTCAGCCATAACAAATTCGGGGTATAAAACAAGGCAACTGGAATCACATTTTCAATACATTATACCTATACCAGCAGGAACTAATATTCAAACATAACTTTAGCTAAATATACTCCGTCAACATAAAATATGAAAAGATTTATTTTAATGCAACACCCCCACAGCAAACAGCCTATGCTATCCAACCGTTTAAAAACGGTTTGCTTGCCAACATTAGAATACAGCAACAGTAAGCATATTTTGCTATAAGATGCAGCAATTTATGTTTGCCAACTGGAACACGCTCTAATAAATATAAAGTTAAGACGATAACCAACAGACCTACGCATCAGACACCTGCCCTGAGGACGGACAGAACGAACGTCTGAGAGGCACAAAAACGCCACAGGGCTGAGCCTTTATCCGGCTACGACAGCTCAACGGTGAGCTGCACCTCTGGGACGTCCTCCAAAACTTACTGCAAAAAGTCCCGCTTTGGAACTCTGCACTTAACACAGAGCACTCTCAACGTGCCAACGTTCAGGCTGAGCCATCTTACCCCGCCGTTTGACAGGATGCAGTCGGTCCTGGACACTTTCTGACGAGTCGTCACGTTCAACTGTTGCCGGTAAATAAAAGAAACTTCTGCGGGTCAAAGCGGCCAATAACGACCAATGAAAGGGCAGATGGGTGTGGTCTGGGAGGGGCCTGAGGGATTGATTGATAGGTGGGTGCAGCGATGTAAAAAAAAAAAAAAACCAAAGGCAACAATGTTGGTTATGGTGGTAGTTTCACACCCACTAAAAAAAGGTGTCATAACTCTTTATTTACAGTGCAATAGTACAGGCGCCAGCCTGCATCACGCCAAGACTACAGCTCTGGCCAATCACAATCAATAACTACCTCGAACTTCAGAAGTGTTTTATTAGCAGGTCTGTTTCCCTGCTCAGCCGACCCTGCAGAACCAGGGCTGCTGACCAAATACAGAGCAATGAAAAAACACAACAAGAAAAAAACCATACAGGAGTCGTCTTCTGCAGCTCGCCATTCTGTAAACAGGCCTCTTCCCAGACGTGTGCGTCTAACGGAGCGCTACATTCTGACGCGTCTTCAGCGTCAGACAGGGAGACGATCGGCCGCTCGTTTCCACAACGAAGCCGCTTTTAAAGGCCGCGGAGCAGGCCCACAGCCCAGCGCGCTCAGCAGACAAAGAGGAGGGAGGAAACTGTTCGGGGGAAAAAAAAGTTTGACTCCGGCACGGAAGGGAGAGAGAGAGAGAGAGGCTGAAGGTTGGAGTCTTCGCCTGAAAGAGGCCACTATGCAGCAGAGGCTTCCAAACACAGCCATCTGTGACCAATAAAAAGCCACCGCCACTCCAGCGTTATAACCCCTGCAGGAGACATCCGAACACGGGCCTCTGAAGGCTGAAGGACGACAGCAGACGCTCCGGACCGGAGGTTTAACGATCCGCAACCTTCACAACGTTCAGGCTGCAGCACGTGGTGGCCATACATGTACAGAAATAAAAACACAACTTTCACCCCAGTCAGTTTTTTCAAATGTGTACCAACTTCCCCCAGAAATCCCTTTTTTTCCAAGCTCATTACAGACTGCTTCTATGTTAAAACCAGGAAAGAGTGTACATCTGGCACCCTTAGAGCAAATTCATATAAAGCAGAATAAAGACAGTGTAGACCATTCTGCACAGCTTATCATCTTACTTAAACACTGCGTGACCCCCTAATTCAGCCCAAGCGGCCAAAACCAGGCGGGTTTTTGAAGCTCACTTCCTGGTCTTGTTGAGAGACACTGCTCACTAGTGCCAGTGCAGTTGGCTCCTGAATAGGCATTTCAATGTAAAGCAATAGTAATGTAATGCAATAGTAACAACTTGGCCAAAACACAAAGTCAATATTTGTTTTCCCCACAAGAAAATGTAGATGCAATAGGTGTTTTTTCTTTGTCTAATGTCTCCCCCGATTTGTTAAGTTATTGTGTTATTTGGACATGATTTTAATATGTTGTGGTTGAATCAAGGACAGCGTCCCTGCCAAGTCACTGTATCTCAAGTGCTTAGTTGACAGCCGGACTTCATGCCCATATAAGGCCCCCCCCCTCTTTCCTACTGCACAGTCTCTGGCTGCAATTCCTACAACATGGTGGTGCCCACAAACTACACTTCCCAAGCTTCAAAACACTTTTCACCAAGCCCATGGAGAGTCAATGGGTGATGTCACAGTGACTTGGTCCATATTTTGTTCTACAGCCCATATGATTCAACCACACAAAACTTTAAAAAGTGCACGTCTAATTTGAGTACCTGCAGACAGGCCCAACTGCTGGAATCACACGGTAACTCTGGTAGAAACTGGCAGAGTAAAACAGTTAAATACAGTGCCTAAAGGATACACTATGAAGGAGAAGTTTCAGTGTGTGCAAATGTGCTTGCTTTTCATTTACCGTTCTGATAAAACACAATAGTATCTCTTCTTAGAAGTGCAAACACAGAGGCCTGTATAATTTCTGTGCGTTCAGTGAACAATACGTCACTGTAACTGTGGGGCTGATAGTCTTACCCATGAAAGGCCAGAACTTCACAACTGAATCTGCTAAACGAAGATTCCTTTGTGCACTAATTTCAGTTCGCCATAATTTCCATTTTCAGTATGAAAGTGCTCTGAATTTAATTCCTCCGATTTTAAAATGTACAGCAATCCGACTGAAAAGATTTCAGGCCTGTTTTTACATGCAGGATTAAAGATTCTGAGTCCCCTGTACAAGACGGTGGCAAGCGCCAGACAGACAAAAACCGCCACAGAACAGCGTGCACCAGTGGAAGCTGGTTAATATCAGGAGCTGTGCTTTTGTGGATAAAACATACGGAGCACAGAATAGACCTGTCGTTCCACCCCTTCTGCAGGTAATGTGGACCGGGCCAGGTACCTGTGCAGGCCAGTAAAGCTCAAGAGACTTCTCGGTGTCATCATCGCCTTCGTCCCTCGTGTCAAAAGCACAGTCTGGTGTGCAGCCATGCTACAGCTTCTCTTCAGTGGGGTGACATAGCTCAGGAGGTAAGAACGGTTGTCTGGCAGTCGGAGGGTTGCCGGTTCGATCCCCCGCCCTGGGCGTGTCGAAGTGTCCCTGAGCAAGACACCTAATTGCTCCCAATGAGCTGATTGGTATCTTGCATGGCAGCCTTTTACCGTTGCATGTGTGTGTGAATGGGTGAATGAGAGGCATCAACTGTTAAGTGCTTTGGATAAAAGCACTATATAAATGCAGTCGATTCCATTTACCATATTTACGATTAATAAGCTTTAGCTTGCATTCTGTTTCGGCTTTTTAAAAGCCAGTAATACCAGGTAGGCACATTCCTGATCCTGATGCTGGGGCGGCAGTGTAGCACAGTGGGTAAGGAACTGGGCTCATAACCGAAAGGTCGCAGGTTCGATTCCTGGGTGGGACACTGCTGTTGTACCCTTGAGCAAGGTAATTAACCTCCATTGCTTCAGTATATATCCAGCTGTATAAATGGATGCTCTGTCACTCTGGATGAGAGTGTCTGCTAAATGTCTGTAACGCAATATTATTTTGCGTCTCTTCAGTGTAATAACCCTTATCTTCTTTTTGTTTGGATGATGTTTCAGTAAACTGCTTTTTAAAAGCCATTAATACCAGGTAGGCACATTCCTGTCGCTGAAACAATAATTTTATATTTGTCCGATTTTTTTTTTAATTGGGCAAATATAAAATTATAATTTGAGGAGTAGTCAATTATATTTTTTTCTGGCTTACAACTGAGCCTTTCAGTGTTTTTTTATCGTGCTGTGTGAAATCTGTATTACAAACAAAAAAAATTAATAAAATCCCTTTTGATTTCCTGCTGAAGGCAGACATTTCATCACATCGCCTTCACACATTCGTGTCAATGGCGGTCAGAAGGGAGGCCAGCGATCAGAACGAGGTTGGCGCAGATTTGCATCTGTAGCCATTAGCGACGCGCCAGGAGCCGAGCATCGGCGGCGTTAACGCGCAAAGATCGCCCGGTGGAAGCGCTCGCGCTGTCAGCTCCCCTCGCTCTGCAAATCCTGGTAAGACCACAGTGATAAAAGAGCGGCTTCTGCGGCTTTGTGCTACACAAACGCATAAGCAAACAGGCCACCGCGCCATATTTCAGCCATTCAGGTACTGCAGGACACACATATTAGCTTTATAAAATTGTTTATTTTTTATTTGTATACAAAACACAACGATTCCAGCTATATTTCAAAACGAAAGCGTGCACATTCACTGGTTATACTTTGCCGTTTGACAGCTTTGTGCAGAAAAGAATACTCTTTAAGTGCTGTGAAAAGAATCATACATTTGAACAATCCACTTTTTCCAATTAGGGGCCGACAAGTTAAGAAACTGACTAGTTAAATTAAACTTTTACACAAAGTGAGAGTTGCAGTCTAAAGACTGAACTCTTTTAATTTTAATGCCAATTTATACTATTCGTCATTTTAAAACTGGTTTCAGATTAGTTGATATATCACAACCAAAATGGGAACAGAAATTATTAAATGCAAAAACTGGAGGGCTAATGTCAGAATCGGAGCATGAACTTCTCTCATCTATCACTGGTTATTTCTGTCTCTTCCGACATATAAATGACATACCGATTTTAGAATCTGAATGTATGTTAGCGGGCATTCTGCAAATATCATAACATTGTCTTTGCCTGTACCCGAAATCTCGGGAGTAACCACCAGGCCTGTGTTGAAATTTCCTATTTTTCCAAATCACAGGTAAGCAAAGGTAAATGAAATGGCTTCTGTTATGAGAGGAACAACAATGCACATTTAAAACCCTGTGCTGGATCAATAACAGACACGCAGATGCGCTTGAACACCAAAATAACCCCCCGTGCCTCTTCGGCGCACCTGATACTCCGCATACCAGAACAGTGCACCGTCGCGGGCACCACCGGCCGCACTTCACTTCCTGATCAGCACGTGCTCGCTACCTTCAGCTGGCGCAACCAAACTAGTGAAGCACTTGCAACTCTGAAGGAAACGGTGGACACCTGACGCGTTTCACCAACATCTCACAAGGACAGTAACAAACCATTAATACAATCCCCACTTAAGTTATGAGAGTACCTTTCATCCAGTCTACCTTTCCTCGTGCAACCTAACAGCTACTTTAGATGTATAACGTGCAGAGCTTGTAACAGTAGAAAAACCGTGGTACAGTACTTGATAAAGTCGCCTAAAAAAGATACCATAACCATAGTCGATCTTGAATACCGCATGCAACAGATCTCTCAAATGGAAGCTGGCTGCATGACAGCATATATACAGATATTGGCGGTTGGAAAAAACACGGTGCCATAATGACTTTGTGCCTACTAAATAGCTCCCACTTTCCCTCCATATCAAAGACAGCCATTTGAAAAAACTACAGAATCGATAGATTTATTGTAGGAGTACCGCTGAAATGCACGGACTACTTGACACAACTTGCATTACAGCAGTAAACTACGTTTGCTATCTTGCCGCTAGTTAGGCAGGTTACAATTTATCAACAAGGCGGACGTCAGTCAGGGCAAGTTAATATAGCTAGCTAACGTAGCTAGGTTGTACGTTTTCCTAACAGTAAAGTTTGCTGGTAAGACTTCCGACAAAACTGGAAGCATCTGCGTGACATTTCCAAGACAGGCCTTGCTAGCAACCTGTCAGTCTCGGAAGTGGCGTTTCTTGCACTTGGCAAGTAACGTTATCTACCTGCCCCGGAGAGAGACATCTCAAAGTTGCGATTCGCTAACGTTACCTCGACTGCTCCTTGCTATGGAAGTTTGCGTTAATGTTGGCAAACCATGTTTGTCATTTCCAAAATGTTAGATTCCGATTAGCAGCTTGCTAACATGCTACTCATAACGCGAATAGGATTGGTCGCTAAACGCGCCGTGATTTAGCATGTGTGGCTAACGTTTGCTAGCTAGCAGGCCCAGAAATCTGTCTCCATCCACAAAATTAAATTTCAACTTTAAAGATTAAATAAAAGGAAATAACGCTTTTGCAACAACATACCTTGGTGCAAAAGTTTAATTGCCATTCAATTAAGGCATGCAGATAGCAAGCCAACTCCAATCCTGAGTATTCCCAAAAAATACTATGATTAACTGGTCGGCAAGCTAGGCGATTTTTGCGTTGACAACAAGCAGAATAGTTATTCAGCAAATTCAAAACTGAAAGTGTGCCGAAATGAGTATTTCACTCTGACAGCTACCTCGCTAACAAGCTAACCTAGCCGGCCGGCTAGCACAGGCTGTGTGGAGCCCTCGCACACCTAGCGTTAGCCTAGCGGCAGCGCTAGCATCCCCAACGCACCGGTGTGGAGCACCTGACACAGCAACAAAGCAAATGTGCTATGTACGCAATTTAAATTCAAGGGAGAATCGTTGGACATTAAGTTAATAGACAGTTGGTTAGCTGACCACCAGGCCCACAAATGAAAGGCTAATATAAATCAAACCCTACTCGTTTTAATCTCACGATAGACCCCGAAATCGTTAGCCAGCCACGGCATTAGCCACACAGTGCGACAGCATAATGCACAATTTCGTTGAACAAGCTAGTTATGCTAGCCATCGAACCATCTTACTCTCCTCATGGTTTCAGCAAGACTTTGCCACTATCAACGCAACAATTCACCAGGATTTCCACGACCATCCTTCTGTCGGTGCTAGCTAGCTACCTAGCCAGTCAGCTAACCAATACCAAGCTAGGCCGGCGGCTGCACACACACTGTTTTTTTGCCGAGAGGAAAAGCAAGGGATCGTGCAACGGGTACCGGCGGTGGAGCGGTCTCTCCCAAAAAGGTGGCCAAGCTAGTTAGCTAGGAAGCTACAGCCAGGTTATATACTCACCAAAATCCTCTTAAAGAGAGCGTTCTCCTTAGGCGGCAAAGTGACTGTCGGCATTGTTCGGGTCACAATATTTCCTTTAGCTCAGCACATGTGAATTACCACTATGTAAGTCTCTCTCTCCCTCTCTCTCCCCTTGTTCTCCGAGTCTTCGCTCTGGCTCGATCGCTCCCTTTCGGGCTCTCCTATCTCACGTGGTGACTGAAAGCCCCCTTCTGCCCAAAATGGCCGATTCACTTCTCCTCCGGGTCAAGCTGATCTCTGCGTCTGCGTCGGGCACCCCTGCGTTGAAGCATGCATTCACCAACACTTGATATAACACTAGAGGGCGCATGTAAGCGTACCGTCCCTTTTGTTGTAGCCAGAATCTGTTTCCTTATGCCCCTGCAAGTGTCTTAAAATTTTTATTAAAAAATATTTACATTGTCATACAGGCACAATTAAAGTTACATTCATATAAACATAATATCTCTGAACAGCGAGTGATCTTCAACAACATTCTTATGCAAGAGATTCTAACCAAAGTCAGTTCTTGACTGAGAATTATACAATTATTGGGCCTTTTTTTAAATCACTTTAAGACTTTTTATAAACATACTCATTCATACAAGTAGTGAACAAAGGTGGGGTTTTAAAAAATAGACATTTGTGTGTTAGCCGTGACTAATATATTATTGCTTATAAAAACCCAATTTTCTGTCCTTCATCACAAATCCAAACTTTATGGTGGTACATATATTATAGCATTTTCCATCCATTCTTTAAAAAATATAGATTTTCTTTTATATACAAGACATCTATTGTTTCATATTGTGACATTATGAGGGGTTAAACTGTGTAGTTTCCAGTACTGGAAGACTTGTTGATGAAAGGTCGATAATTTTACTAGTAATTTGGTTAGGATGTCCTGTCCAAAAACACATTTTATATTGCCTTAATGCAACAAAACACATAAAAAGGCACACATAAATGCAATGTTCGCAAATTATTACAATAAAACAGATGGCTGTTTTAATAATATTTGGATAATTACAAATTGGTATAGTGTAGCACAGTGGGTAAGGAACTGGGCTTGTAACCGAAAGGTCGCGGGTTCGATTCCCGGGTAGGACACTGCCGTTGTACCCTTGAGCAAGGTACTTAACCGAAATTGCTTCAGTATATATCCAGCTGTATAAATGGATACAAGTTAAAAAAAAAATGCTATGTAAAAGTTGTGTAAGTCGCTCTGGATAAGAGCGTCTGCTAAATGCCTGTAATGTAATGTATAAAATGCATTTCCATAGAAACATTTGCAGTGCTGTGCAAACCAGCTGGATTAATTTGGAAACACATCTTTGCCAGTAGGCTCTGAATTCATTTCCTGGTGTGGCCATAGACTAGTGCACACTTTAGTTTATAAGTTATTTATTCTGTTAAAATCTTATTGTTATACCTGCCACTAACTTCTCTGTGTTTATGCAAGGCTTTTTTTAATTAAAAAAAACACAATGTTACGATTTGTATTTTCACATCACCGAGCGGTTCTTTGTGTCATCATAATGTTTGAGTTGCAGGGTTTCATGCGATGACTGACAGCAGTTAAGAAACATGATTGACAGCTAATCATGAATGTTGCAGAGGGGAAGAACAGCACTCAGCTCAGATACATAGTCATTTAAATTCTAGTCACAATGGGCGCAATGCTGTGAATTGTTGATTCAGCTTTCCTGTTTCGTGGACTGAGGATTTGGGTTTTCCTGTTCACGATCTTCCACAAAATTGCCATTCCAGACTCCAGCTGAGCTGTTTACTTCTGAAATGTTTCAGAGTGTCTGAATCTGAAAAGCTGGGAAGTCCAGAGGGCAGGGCGCAACTTTAAAAGCTTTCGGTGTGTTTGGCTGGAGTTGTAGCACATCTGTAATGGAAGCCGTTCACTTCTGTTCATCTGTGTGCAGTAAAATTACCTTTACAGGGGCTGGATCTTTAGAAATGTGCAGTCCAGGATTTTGCTAGGACCATGCGATGCCTCACCTTCTGCATTGTCTCCATTTTGTAACTGGAGCAGCTAAAGTAGATTATTCAATTCATTACACTGTCTTTGTTCTCCATCCAACCATTTTGTTTTCAGTTGAATTAAATTTCCTACATTATGGCCTATCATCGCAGAACTTGCACCGTGGTGTTTGTTCTTCGCTAGGTGTTTAAAATTTTAAGTCTGCTTTTCTTTTTTTTTCTTTTTAAAAGACAATGAGAGAAGCATCCGACTGCTGTTCAGGGCAGTGCTCTATTCATTGGCATATCAATACAATTGAAAGTTTAATTACCTATGCAGACCGCAAACCTGTGTCATAACTGATTTTGTGATATGTTGTATAAACGCTGGCAGTATCATTTTTTATATATATATTTTTTAATCACAATTTTCCTTGATTTCGATCAATTTCAGCTACACAAATATTGTTCAATATTAATAAATCAGGAAAAAATCCCAAGCACAAAAAAACACATAATTAATTTACATTTCTGTCAAGCATCCCACCGTCCGGCAAATAATTTTTAAACATAAAATCAAAGGGTGGAATGTTATTGACAAATACGCCTACTGTTGGAATGTAATCCGTGCGAATGGTGTTATAATAAAAATGAACTGAAATATGATCGCATTTATGATGATACATCGTTGGTGATATTAATTATGGGTGTAAAAACTCAGCACACAGAGAGAATGGGTATTTTTGGATTATGTAACGTTACGTCGGGCCCTTTGTTGCATTCAGGATGTATCGAAGTATTCTGCGATCTTAACCAATCCTTGTGCGCAGCAGCCCGACTAATCGAGTGCTGATTGTTGCAGAGTGGGACCAGGGGATAGAGCAAACATCCACTCTGAAGACTTGAAATTATGCCTCTAGCCCGTGCATTGTTGAAGGCGACAGCAGCCAACAAGAGTGAGTATAACATCATCATTATGAATGGCATGCATCACAGTTAATTTAGCTTGCTAAGTAACTGAAAGTCAAACTAACTTAGCTAACTAACTAGGCCCGGCCAGTCCTGACCTTCCCTGAATATCAAAGTACGAGGGACTACCTAGCTAGCAGGCTAGCTGAATGTGACACCGGAACGATGTCAGTCTAGCTAAGTTTTAATCAACGAGCGGTTTACATTTAGATATTTTCTCAACTATGCACATGTCACATATAGATCTACAGATTTCGAGGCACATACTTGCTACCAGTAAACTAGTAGATAAGTTAAATAAATAACATAGCAAGGTAACGGGCGTCTAAGCCTAAAGTTAGATAACATTAGCAAGCTAGTAGTATTAGCTAGCGAACTTGTGAGCTAAAGACTTCTGAAAACTAAGCCATGCAGATGAAACAAAAGGTTTAACATTTCTTGTTCGAATACTCAACCAGAAAATATATTCTAACGTGAGATATTCCTACTCTCAAAAAACCTGCTATTTATGGGCCGAATTAGCTGACTGGACAACAGCAGCTAGCTACGTAGCCTATCAATGTAGACTAACTGACTAAGGGCAACTGATGTGTTTACAATAGTAAATATTAGCGTATTGTCTGTTTAACCATTTCACATGTGTGAACAAGGAGCGTACTCGTTTAAATGAGAGATAATTAAATTGTGCAATTGTTTTCTGTCATTTTCAGCGGCTGCCCGTTCAGCTTACACTGCTGCAAAGCCTGACTACACCAACCCCAACTGGTTGCGCGTGGGTCTGGCATTCGGGAGTTCCGTTGCTCTGTGGGGACTGGTAATGTCATTTTTCAGAAATTGTACATATAATTTATGTATTTTGCAATATGCATCACCTTGACCTTTATTATTTAGTTCTTTTTCTCAGTGCACGTTTTTAGAGGAGTTCGGCTGTAAAAGCATAGGCTAGCCACGTGCGATTTCTCTTGTCTCATTGACAGCCATTTCACGTCTTGCAAGTGAAAGCTCTGGTTTTCCTATTGGGTTTCCAAGTAGGCTTAATTTAGGATTGATTTAGGTCGAGTGTTGTGCTTATATAGGAGATACATGACAGCAACCCATATCAGCATATTATTTCAATTACATTGACGTAAGGTTTTCATTGTTCCCCAAAAATATTCATCAATTCAGTTACCTTTTGTATTGTTAACTGTAATAAAAATGGAAAGTTCCTTAAATAACCATCAAGTATCATTTTCCGTAGCTTTTCAAGCAGCACAGCGAAGACGTACAGGAATATAAAAAGAGGAATGGACTTGAGTGATTCTGGCAAGTGAGTGTTACTCCAATGAGTTTGAACCACATAAATTATGAATTCAGCATGATTTCTTAATGATGTTTTTTGTCATATGAACAGTAAAACAAGTATTAATTTTTTGTTGTTATTAGTGCAGATTGAATATGGTACTTTCCCTCTTTTTACAGGACAAAGAAGTCCCCGGTGTCGAGGTGAAAATGTGGCAGGGGCCTGTTTCCCTGTGAATGCCTGATTTGTTTTCTGTTGTATATTTGCTGGCTATTTGTGGTCAGGGCATCTGTTCCATGTTATGTATTAAATAAATGTTGTAAATATATTCTCTACAGACATTCAGACTGTTCATCCTCCTTATTTGACAAGGTTTTTTGTTTGTCTTCCCTTTTTACATTTACTCCGTGGTAATTTTAGGCCCGTCCCCTCATTGTATCATTTCCTAACACGTGTCCTCTGAAAAGCACGTCCCCGCCCGTTTGCTCCTACACACGCTGCAGTCCACCAGCCAACCTGCACGGTGGCTGAGCAAGCCTACTGCAGAACTAGCACAGGTCATACTGAAAGGCTGCAGAAGCTCCATCAAACAGACGTTTGCCCATGAGCGATGTGATTGGAGGAATAGCTGGCTGGCTGGATCTCCTTCCTCTGGGCGATAGCATAGACTGTGCTTTGCCACGTCGATCTCCTGGGCTACTGTGTGGTCAGGATCTGAGCCTGACTTTAAGGCACATCACTCCGTACGGTATCCTGGAGCTAGCTGGGTCATTGCATTGGGCACATGTGCCGCAATTGGATGTGCCAACCAATCAGAAGCCCACTGTTTTTGGTAGATGTCAGAAGGAAACTGAAAAACTATGTTTTTACACGCCGTATCATTCACAGTGACTTTTACTGCTGTAATATATTAGGTGTCTGGTGTCAGTTTTAGAGAACCCTGTTCATGTACATCTGACTCTGGGAAAATAGAATTTTCTTATATTTCTGAAGATCACCATACTTGGGAACACGCTCATTTAAGAGCAACTTATTCAGACACGGGAGGTGAGTATCGCGTTTTGGAAATGATTGATGACGAGGGACACATGGCATATAGGCAGTCTTTTAATGACAGTTTCCAGCCAACAGGTTTATACAAAAACAAAATAGTTGACATGTATGCATACAAACAACTATTTTATGAAAATGGATGCAATAATATTAATTTCACACTGACACACACAGTAGCTCCAGATGATCCACTGTGTGATGGTATGAAATTATAAATGTGGACATGTTGGCAAACAGGGAGGAAAGGCAGTAGGCCCACCAAATACTCTTGTGTTTCACAAAGCTGATTTTTTATCACTGACCTGTTTTTGTGATTTGATTCATTCATAACATTGGTGTGAAGAACTGATGTCCTATTTTAATACAGGTAAACATGACAGAGTATAGGGCCAGAGAGAGTTATGGTAACTAAGAACTTGTTAACAATAAAAATGGCGGCAGCACAGTGGCCAGATAATAGGTCTTGACCGAATGGGTGCAGGTGTTGCATGCATGTCTTCTGCAAGTTAAGGACTGTTAAACCGAGCTCGCTCTTCTTTACAATAGCGCCAAATTGGCTTCTGAATTCCGATCCCCCTTAAGCCAGTAAACGTCATCAGTCATTAAAACGACTTATGTAATTATAATACATTTTACACGCTCTTGCTTAGTTCAAAGTAGTTGCTTAGTTTAAAGTAGCCTAGAAAGCCCTAATCCCTTAAATATATCAGGGGGGCGTGTCTCTTCTTTGTCACTGGTAATGGAGACAATGGAAGTAGCGCTGTCCTATTTGACACGAATAACACCTGCAAATTCATTAGATCACTCTGAATGATAGCTCTAAAATCAGTGTTTTCCCATTTTGACGTCATTTGCTGTGTCAACGAAACAGCCTGACACTGATTACTTCTGACGCAGGATATCTGAAGCAGTACCTTATTTTCCTTCGAAAAATAAGATGTACGGTTAAAGTAGGGTTATAGTAATTCAAAAGACAAGAAATTGTGAAAATACTATGGGAAAGACAATATCCCGGAATTATTATTGGAAATAATCCCAATGCCACGCCCCCTGCTCTGTGCAATTCTTGATACATTATCTGTTGGGATGTTTACGGCGAGCCATCTTTTACAGTCATTACCCCAGTGTCCAATTAAAATATACAATTAAATGATGTTAATTGCTTAAACAAATGAATGTAGTCAAAAGTTGAAAAGTCTCGCAATGTTTGCCGTACAATCACGTGTTCATATGACCTTTTCCCTGTGCTGTGTGACGTTTTAAGAGGGGGAGTTGGCGAGCTTGCAGCTAGTCAGCCAGCCAAAGCTGGATTTCGTTGCAAACGACAACCATTCATTGAGCCTCTACTGAAGCGCACGGTGTAGTTTTGTCCACTGGACTGATCAGCGATGTTTCTCTGCAGAACGGCCTGGCAAAGACTTGGGCCTTTGGCAAGGAAGACAGTCACACCATTATCCAAAAATGGTAAAAATGTAATACTTTTTTCAAATAATTAGTTGTCTTAAAACAAGAGCAGCCTAATTGCATGTGATGGTTCATAGTATAATTTATTTTATGGATTTTTAGACCAACAAAGGAAATATTTGAAGGTCATAGGTGTATTTTACTATAAAACATCATAACTGTGCACCGATGCTGCACTTGCTTCGAAGAGAATGGCTTTGCAACAATTTAATTGAATGTTACACAACACTTTTAAAGGGGAAGTACCATGATTATTTTTTTTATACGACAGTCTTAACTGGTGATGCGCTGCTAGTTGCAACAAAGAAACAACTGTTCCGTGGAAACTCAATATAACCGAGGAAACGTAGTCGAAAATTTACATTTATAAATTGTTCTAAACGCTTCTCGCAAAAAAAGTAACTAGCACACACGGAAAGATTAATAATTGGTTGGCTATCTGGCTAATTGGTCAAAAGAGGCGCTATTTTCTCCACAGAAATTCTTTTTGCCACGTTGTACTACGATGCATCTACTAGTTTTAACTAGAAGACGTAAAGTTTTATGTGTTAAATTTGTGTTATAGCCACGAGAAAATGGAATCTATGACCTTTGTTAAAAGTGGTGGGTAAGATGGTGGAGTGTCTCTTGTTGCTCACGTGTGAGAAAACGAGTTGGCCGAGCTCTATGTATAGAGAGCATAAAGAACGTATAGGTCTGCATACGGGACAAAGGAATTTTCGATTAGTTAAACTTAAACTTTGTTCTCTCTCGTCTGCTGTAGGAGAGACACGGAAAACAGTTTCCAAAATTCAACCATGATTGCGCATACAACGAACCTGGCATTAAAGACTTTAATCAGTACAAAGACTCTAATGTCCCATTAACATTATTGCGTTCATTTATGCTTTCATCTCCAAGTGAAGTGAATGTACAAACAATCCCTGCACACACTTTTGTTTTTCGAAATTCTATTTTGTTTGTCAATCAGTACTAAAGCTGAAAAGAACTTGGCACCGTGAGGGTTTTAATTGGAACAAATACATTTCCTTTGTTTTCAGAAGCTAGTCTTTTTAGTCCACGAGACTAAATTATGCAGATATGAAATTTTGTTTCATAGGCCATGTACTTTCAAGATATTAAACTTTGGAAATATCCTGCGCCTGGCGCGACGGACCATACAGGCTAGGGCTATATAGGATATGTGCGGAATAGCAGACATGGTTTGCTTGCATGCGTCATACATGTTTCGATTATTTTTTTAGGAATTTTATCCGGTTGGGCCTATAAATTTGGGTGGGATTTCTGAAAATCTGTCTTGACCGCACAGCAAATGTTTGGGCCGAGACCCAACAAGGTGAATATGGCAGTGGCCTGCTGACGAGCTGGAAACCATCTTTGAGGAGATTACGTAACTGGAAAATGGGGCCGGGTCTCCACGTGCATTTTCTTGTGCAAACAGCCCTATATTGAATGCACACTTCTGTTCGGCCATATTTGATCCCCGGGCTGCTGAGAGAGGTGTCATGTTGTAATCCCTTGCCGCGGCACATACCCAGTCTTCTACCTCTGACATCCGAGGCTGCTTAACTGATTACAAATATAAATAACAACGGTGTCAACAGCCTAATTATTGGAATGCGATTAGACGAGCGATAGGGTTTATTTGCGTGAGAAAATGAGTCTCCGCTATACTCTTTGTTTGTCTGTCTCCGGTCTCCCTCAGTAGAAAAAGCGCATTCAGCTGGGTGGGCGTGTCTCCTGCGCAAGACAGACTTGCCAGTAGAACTAAATTACTGTTATTTATCTAAACGTATTTATTACTGTTTTTAAACGGACTGGAAAACATTTGGATGAGTTCGATTAATTATTTTCATGTTTACTTTAATCAGTTATAAATTGTATGATGTATAGGTCCGTATCTATTTTTTAGTCTCTGGTCCGTACCTGCAATTAGCCTAGAAAGCGGTGTGAAAATTTTAAAGAATTGCTTGCATTTTAAGAATATACTGTATCACACTGAAGAAAAATCTGGTCTCCGACGACTGATTTCCATTTCAACCGTAGCCTAGCTTATGCTAATATGATAATCCAGTATTATTATTGCGGTCTGCCAATTCCACCCAAGTCGATAAATAAACAAATAAATTCCACGTGCCTGATTTTATAAGATTTTTTTCAACTTTAATTACAAAATGGATTTTCAAATTTGATTGAAGTGCTTTGTTTTTGTAAGTCCATTTTTACATTTATCGGACTTTAGAGCTTTCTAAACCCAAATCCTAAAATCATCTCTTGTATTTTAACAAAATGGAATAAAACTGTTTTTGCATCAACAGCTCAGTTCTACCGATTTGTTTTTGTTTTATGCAAACTTGATGCTTTGCCCTGTTTGTCAAGTCCCTTTAATGAAATTGATTTGCGTAATATTTATATTTGAACTTTGCAACGGTTTTTATTGCTGTAGTGAGTTTTTACGGTGATTAGAAGGTGTTTGTGCAGAAGCCAATGAGCTTGGACAGTTGTATTTATGGATGCCTAAATGCATTCTTCACAATCCAATAACCCCAGAGAATCCTTGACAGGTTAAAGCAGATCAATTGTACCGTGTTTCTCTGCTCCCTTGTGAGTAACAAACTTGTTCTGGTACTTCTGTCATGGGGTTGGGTAGGGTGTGCCATTTGAATTTTCAAAACCAAATTTGAAAGTCTTAAGCTGGAAACTGAGGTCAGAAAATGCAAGTGTTTAGTAATTTTAAATCCCTTGTGTACATAAATGTAGTATTCATGTATTTAGTTTTGTGGTTATAGTTTAACAGCTTTTTGGCATTTCTGGGCATTGTGGCCCCCCGGCACAGCAGTTTGAGGTCACTACACTAAACAATATGAATTGGGCTTTGTGCTGGGAATGTGGCACTGGCCTGGCTGTGGTGTCACTTCCTGCCCTGATGTCACTTCCTGGCTGTTGTTAAGCTGCCCCTCCCTGTCTGTCCCGCAGTGGTTCCAGTGCGGTCCATGTCCTTCGGCATACCCGGGGGCTCCGGGCAGAACATCGTGTACTACATCATCGGCGGAGGCTCCCTCACCGCCGCCGCAGTATATGTGAGTGGCGCCCCCTTCTGGCACCTCGGAGGAAGCGTTCCGAACTGAACGCCCGCTTCCAAACTTCTCGGGTCAACGGCAGCGTGCCTAGCCGGAGTTTAATGCCCTAGAACACACAACTGCATTACCACAACTGGAACGGCTTTCTATGGCTGTGTAATGAGGGATAGCCGCTCCAGTTGTGATGCAGTTCTGTGGTCTGCGGGGTCTAAACCTGCGGTTTAAACTCCAGTTAAGCACAATGCTATTGGTCCCTCGAGTTTGAGTACAACCTCCTCCATGCAGCGGTGGTGTGGGAGGGAGCTGGTGTACTGCATATGGAGAGTGTTGGCCAACCACAGTGTTTGATATGCAGGTGGTAAGCAGTGCAGTGCATGAAGGGGTCTGGAACGTTCCGGTGAATTCTTCCCTTCTTCCCCACAGGCCTACAGGACCATAAGCGGCACGGAGAAGGTGGCAGAAGTCAGCAGTCCAGCAGAACCCAGTGAGTCCGGCATGCCAGCGCTGGGCGGGGTTGGGCTGGGGTACAGGGGTGGAAAAATGGGTACAGGGGGTGGTAATGGGGGTACAGTCTGCCTGCTTCGAAACAGATAACTCTACCCCCCTAATTGTCTTTTTGCTCCCCCGAGCACAAACATGCTGGTTACTGTTGCTGGCAAGGAGGGGTTGGGAACTGAGCCACTGAAAGTCAGCAGGATGGAATGAACTGGCTGAATGAGATTAGAGACTCAGTAATCGGACTGTCAGGCTTGATTATTATCGGGTATTAATTGAACTAAAAAGAAATGGAAAAACAAGGCTTGCGCAAGGCGTCATAGGTGTCGAGGACCAGTTACTCGTGCACAAATGAGGTTCACATTGACACTGTGCAGCAGTGGTGTTTATTTGAACTCCCCCCCTGCCCCCCCCCTTCGTGAGGTGCGCTGTGTGAAACACCTTTGCGAAGCCGCTGAGGGGCTTTGGTCGTAAGCTTCCTTATTTTAAAAAGATTAGCCCCGGGCGTTTGGCCTGTGTAAGATAAGATAAAGGGGGGTTTGGCACGGGGTGGGGGTGGTGTTGGGGATGGGATGGGATTGGGGGGTGGGGTGGTGGGTAGGGGTGGGGGGGTGGGATGGGATGGGTGGGGCATGTGCAGCGGGTCAGTAAGCTGGGCGTTCTGCTTGGCCAGGCGTGCTGGACTCCAGTGCTTATCTAGCGGCTGATCGCTGGGCGTTTTGGGCGAGCCGGCGCTGTGAGTCTGGGCTCGTTCTGATGTCTGGACCTGTGTGGCGATGTTGGCGCCCTGGCTCTCTCCCACCGTCCGGCTGTCCGCTGCGGCTGTCCGTCAGTCAGCGCACGAGTGCAGTTACGCACTTCTCCCCCCACGGCCCCCCCCCCCCCCCCCCACCCCACCCCACCCTTTCCCTTAATCACGCGGACTTCTATAAATGGAGTCCCTGCAGTTTGGAATGCCGGCCGGGGGCTGGGTGTGATTGGGCGGGGTCTGTGGACACCTTGGCGTCCTCTTGAACCCGGTGATTGGATGAGAGGCGCGGTGCTGATCAGGACTCTGTGCTGGTTCATGGTTCCTCCATTTTTTTTCCCATATCTTTCAGCCAGATGCACCCCTGCCTCTTCACCATTTTAGACGTTTATCTTTAGCTGCTAATCTTCAGCTTCCTGTCCCTGAGCCAGTTCTAAGTGCATATTTGTCCACATCCTTGTGGATCAAAGTCAGATGTTGGGACTTATTTCTGTTCTGGTGCTTGTTTTAGTCCGAAGCAGAAGTGATTGTGGCAGGCTGAGTCTGCATCACTGTAACAATTATCTTGATTTTTACTCAGAGCTGCAGGCAAATTGAACACAAAGCTGGTTTTGTTTTCAGTAAGAGACCTGAGGTGTGGTCCTGTTGCCTTTTGTATTTTCCTGATGACCAATGCAGAGGGCATGTGGCTTTGTGCAGGGCATTTCCAGTGGCACACAGGAATGGGTGGAAAAGGGTTATGAAATAATCAACCGTGTGTCTCAATGTTAAACAAGTTTTTGTTTTCAACCAACTTTCTCCTGATTTCTTCCAGGTGCAGCAGAGGGTGAGTAGGGCTTTTCTGTCCCCTGAGGGCTGTTGCATGTATCACTGAAGTCCTCTGCTTGATGAGTGAATATGGGCAGTAAATCATATTGGCATGAACACAACTGCTTTTCCTTTTTGAACTTTCACTTACTCCACTTATTCAGCTTTATGTAGGCTTTGCATTAATCATTCTCACCTGCATTCTTAGTTGGGGTGGAGCCCTGTTCTGATTAATGGTTGTGAGGTCATTAAACTGAGTCCCGACATGGTACAAATTGCTTTTTCGATTCGTTTTGGGTGAAATGTTGAAGATGGACCAAAGTAACCCTTTGGGTGCTGGTATTTCTTTTGTAACGACAAAGCCATCAAAATTTAAAATGTGATGGGGGTCGTGTCTCAGGTCATTCTATTGTTTTGTTGAATCATTGCACAATTGGCTGTAATATGTAACGGGGTTTTCAGAAGGCTAGAATTCCCCTGCATTTTTCCCTCCTGAAAAACAGTGACTGTTTGTGCGTACACGTTTAATTGGCCGTTGCTGTTTGAAACAGTCATTTGTGGCTGTTGCACTGTTGATCTTTTCACCTGAGTCTAAGAGCACCGATGTGTTCCCCCCCCCCCCCCCCCCCCCCCCCCACCCCCCGCCCCCCCCCCCCCCCCCCCCGTGCAGTCTGTCCCTGCTCCCTCATACACTCGCGTATACACTGTACTCAAACTCTGCTTTGGCAGATCTCGCCGGGCGAGCGGGACTGCGCCTGTACCTGAACCGTTCAGCTTTGTACACAGATGTCCCCGTTTGCCCTGCGGTTGCACGCTGCGAGAGAAACGGCGGAAATCTTCATCTGCGACCCCTTACAATTAATTGAATAAAATTAAAAAAAAAATTAAGTATCTGATATCTTTATTGAAGTTCTTACCTGAGCATTAGTTGCAAACCCTCTTGTTTTGGAAGTCCTTCCTGTCAAGTTATCTGTTAAGTTCTTATGTTCACATTTCTTTCTGTATTTTTCGTGTGAAAGTTTGTTCAAAGCTCCCAATTTGGAGTTAGGCCTCATCACTCAATTGCTGGACACGTCTTATTAGAACTGCAGGTACTGGCAGCTCAGGTGTGATGGTCAGCCTTACAGTCTGTACTCTTGGACAGTCTGTACTCTTGGACAGTCTGTACTCTTGCATGTCTACTGCTCTGGTTTAATTTCTCTATCCTTTTTTCTTTCTTTGAACGTGCATGCGCTTTGTAGTAATGACTTGAATTTTCACACTTTGTTTTTGCCTGCTGAAGTTTTATTCCACTGTGTTCATGACTTGCTAGTGGGTGTCGCTGCTGTGCATTCAAAGTACTGGAGAAACAGTCTCCTTATTTTTTGTGGCTACATGGCTATGTTGTGTGCTGGGAGGCTAGGGTGAAACCTGTTTATAAATGTCATGACAAAGGAAATATGAAACTTAGGTAATTCTTTGGAACATTAATAGATTCAAAATAAGCGTGGAACTATATTTAACTGTCTTGTTAGATCAGTGTTTGCCCATGCTAAGCTGTGAGCTTTTTTTGGATAGACCTGCTGCTGGTCCCCTTCTACCTTAGCCTTAGCCAGGCAGGACATTCTCAAAGCACTGCAGCATGGTCAGCCGCAGCAAAGACCATATCTCACGAGTGTTAGTGTTTTTGTTTTGTTGCCCTTCCAGGGTCAACGGTCGCTGAGGCAGTGGTTGTTGAAGAAGCGGCGGCAGCTCCGGCCGAGGCCGCGGTTGCCGAGGCCGCTCCCGTGGAGACTGTTGCCGCGGAAGCGGCGCCTGCAGAGGCCGCTCCAGCGGAGGCCGCGGTTGCCGAGGCCGCTCCCGCGGAAACGGTTGTCGCCGAGGCGGCTCCCGCTGAAGCCGCCGCCCCCGTCGAGGCCACCCCTGCGGAGGCGGCTCCAGCGGCTGTGGAGGAGGCGGCTCCCGCCGTCGCTGAGGCAGCACCTCCTGCTGCAGAGGAGGCGGCGCCAGCCGTTGCCGAGGCGACCCCCGCCGTAGCGGAGGAGGCGGCTCCAGCAGAGGCGGCGGTTGCCGAGGCGACTCCCGCGGTCGAGGCCGTGGCGGTAGCAGAGGCTCCCGCGGCGGACGCGGCACCGGCCCCCGCTGAAGAGGCGGCCCCCGCCCCGGCAGAGACCACCGGTACAGCCCCTGAGCCGGCGCCAGAGGCCGCCACAGAGGCCCCCGCCGCCTAGGGCCCAGGGTCAGAGTTCAGAGCTCACAGCGATACAGAAGAGGCACACATCCCACCCCCCCCCCTCCCCCAGCCCATGTAACATTTTACAATAAGTTGCAGAGGTTAACCAGTACTATGCACCCTTAGTTTAGGGCTCCACTCATTCCTGTTCTGAGCAGACCTCCTGAAAGCCCCTTTACTCTACATTTATATGGTTGTTTAAGTAGGAGATCAGAAACTGTTGAAAGTGGGTTTAGTGCAATGCAGTGTAGGCAATTATGTGTCAGTTATTTTTCCTCCCAAACTGGTTGTTTCAAGTACAGTTTGAAGTATTACTCCGTGGCCCGGGAAATTTAAATTGTTTCAAAATTTTTGAAAATTTTGATAGGCGGCCTTGTATAGAGGGACACGTTAAAATTTGGGGGTAAGATTTCCATGATTGCTGAAAGTACAACCTTGACCTCACTCTTCTGAGGAGAGAACGTGTTTGCACACCATCCGGGCATGTTGAGCGTGCTTCAACCTCTTTTCTGATAAATGCAAAAACAAATAAATAAATCCACAAAGATAAAAATTGTCCTCAGGCTTTCTTGCAGGTTATGATAATGAACACTACACTTACAGAACATTGGAGACCGTTCCTTAATACTCTGCAGAATCTTATTGTGAAATGTGACCAAAATCTGTCAGTTACTCCAGATTCCTCCTCTTCCTCCTCCTCCTCCTCCTACAAACTGTTGCTCAACCCTCAACAGCTGTTTACAGACCTGAGCCAATCTACCTTCATGAGAACCCAATAGAGAACACTCAAACCTTACCAGCCTTACCACCTCAGAAGCCAAACGCTGCACCCGCAGTCATGAGGTTCTTCTGATTGTTCAGTATTTCTGTCTACAACCAGCCACTGATACTCTACCAGCCGCTTCTCCACTCTCCTCCACCGCCCACTCCGGTTAGGCCTTAAGATTGTGCTTCTCTGCCGTACTCCATGCCCACTGCATCCATCCATGTTGGTAGAGCCGTGTGATTCGTCATTTTCGTTAAATCTTTAGAAAACCCGCTGAGGCTGAGTTTTTTTTTCTTCCATGCGCTAAGAACTGTTACTGTAGTTTTTACTTGTAACTGTGAAACTCATGCAAAGGGGACATTGCATTTAAAAACCCACGCAGTATCACTTTAATGTATTTTGTATCATAGTTGACGTTGCTACCTTGGCCAGCTATAACGTTTAATCGTGGAATAAGGGAGTTCAGGCCGCTTAAAGGCTATGATGACACTGTTTGCTGTCTTTAATCTTTCATAATTGTGGGTCTCTTTGGATATATGGATGCATTCCCTCTTTGCCTGTTTGCATTTTAATGATTAGGTGACAGAAGTGTTTCCTGTTTGGAATTATTGAAATCTGATTGTATGAGAACCTGATCAATGCATCAATGTTCAAAATGTGTGATGAGCTTTGGTTCAAGAAATGGAAATTAAAAATCACCTTCTCAGCAGTTTGTTTTTTTTTATTTAAACGAGTCCTTCCACAGTATTCTGAACAAAGTCCCTTACTGATGTTGGAATCATGTGGTTATCGCTGTATGACTCTCAAAACTTATCACAGTTGGTTCCATGTAGAAAAAAATAACATCCTGATTAATGGTAATTTTTAGAATCCAACTGAATTTAGAGTCTTGCTTTTCCCAGTTATTCCCCCACCTCCGCCTCATCCTGCTTGCTGCTCATAGGAGTTCCCAGGAGTTTGCAGTAGCCTCCCACATTATTCCCAGCATTCCCAGGTTTTCCCTGTATCCCACACTTTGCCTTTCAGTCCACGTGGGTGAAGTTTGTTTCCACCTGCTCTTAAATGAGCCAAAACGCTGTAGATGTTTCTGAAAACTGCAGTTTTAATTTTTTAAAAATGTGTTATGGGAGGTTAAGTACTTTTAAAATGGGCCACAAAGTGTTACCCAGTTTGAATATGGGGTTAAAAAAAAAAGTAAAATCGTATGCCTTTTTAATGAATTGAACTGGTTCAGTTGTACATTTAAAAGCACAAGCTTTTAAATGAGCAGGAAGGATTCCAGTTAAAACCAGAGGATCCAAAGTTTACAAATCTCAAACTCAGCTGGGTGCAGTTTTGTTTGGGTTTCTGTCTAGTTGACTGGAACCACCTGGCCAATCCCACAAACCCCCAGCAGGTGGCACTGGCAGGTCGTGCTCTGTGTCGGTGTGTCTGAACTTCTCCAGAAAGGGCCGGTGGGGGTGCTGGTCAGCCCAGCGCTACAACACCCAGTTCAACTAATTAACTAATCCTGGTCTACAGTCAAGACCTTGAGTAGAATCTTGTGCCTTGATGCTGGCCTAAAAGAAAAAAACCTGCTTCTACACCAGCCCTTTTTGGATAAGATGGGGACACCCCTGTTAAATGGATATAAATTTGCAGTCTAATTGAAAGTAAGGGGCATTGTAACGCTGGGCATTGTTCACCTAATTGGCTGAAATCTTTTGATTGACAGTGCTGCCACGTCTTCCCCACCTCTCCTTTGAAAGGCCTTGAGAATAACTGTGGACCTATATCTCCTCCCCCTTCCTCCTGAGTGACAGCCTTGTAGCCAATAGATGTGCCAGCGGCTTATCCTTCTGTATTCTGTGTGCCTTTACAAAATACATTTAGCACAAGTGAGGAAGTGCTCCCGTTATCACAGAAATGCGAGCTGAGCCGAGATGTGTTATTTAAAGGGGAATTCAGAATGTCAACATTCAGAAACAAGCACATGATACACCAGTGTAATTTATAATCATGGCAGAATTGCAGAATTATGTAACTGGAGTATAATTTGAAGGACTCCATTATGAAAGTACTTCAAGGTATTTTTTAGAATGTAGTGTCTCTTGTGCAATTTAGTGATTACACTACATTTACTAGGTAGTTTTTATTGGCAGAATTTTATCAGACCACAGACGTCTGAATTCAGTCATTTCTCCTTAATATTGACTTGTAAGTCCAAGTGTGACACTTTCTTAACCCCCAGAGCATTTTAGCCTTCAAATGTCTCTAGCATTGATCACGTCTATGGTAGTGCTGCAGAAATGGCTTCTGTCAGGCACGTACAAACAAAGTTTGACAAATACAGGGCAAAATTACAATGAAAATAACACTGGCCAAATTATTTAGTGTCACACCTGCAGATGTGTGTTGGCTTATTTAAAAATTATATTTACAAACGGTCACTCGGAAATGTGTATTTTCAATACTGTAATGTATATTATTCTGACTGTACCATGAGCAGTGACCACTATGTTGTCTTGCCAAAGCGACATCAATTACACAATCCCTGAGGAACAACATGTCATCCCAGTTTTACAGCATACTGATCAGAGTCACAGGGGCTGACATATTGTAATGGTGAGGAAGTTGTCGTGGCGGTTGCGGAGCAGTTAGGAGAGGGTGCGCTGGCTGACCTGCGGGTGGTTGTTCCTGTTTCAGTGGCAGACATGATGGGTGCTGTGAAAATGATGGCGGTAGCCTCCGTGGAGGTCGCCGCTGCCTCCGTGGAGGACAATGCGATCGCTGCTTCGGTCAGGGTGCTGGAGGAGGAGCTGCAGGTGGGGGAGGAGCCTAAGGCCCTTGAGGAGGAACTACAGGTGGGGGAGAAGGGGGTCGTGCCTGCAGAGGCTGTGGCTACCCCCGTGGGGCAGCCTGAGGATGTTCCAGCGGAGGTGGCGGGTGAGGCCGCCGCCCTTGAAGAGGTCACAGTAGTAGCAGAGCCCCCCGCCACGGCGGAGGCTCCACCCGTGGAGGTGGAGGCAGAGATGGAGGCAGGAGCAGCGGCCGGTTCGGATGAAGGACCTGGAGAGGAGATCCAGGCGGGAGTGCTGGAGGTGGCCCCAGAGCCTGCTGTCCCCTCGGAGGAGACGGACACGATCTCGCCGCCAGAGGGGACGAGCGACATCCTGGCACATCGCTCTCTGGAGGCGGTTGCCGAGGAGACACTAGCCGCCGTGGCGACAGAGCATGAGTCAGCGGCTGCACAGGAAGCTGAACAGGCCGAGGACTCTGCCCCGTCTGGAGAGGAGGAATCCCAGGCCGAAGAGCCGGCCGTTGCCACGGCAGCGGAGGTAGCCGGGGCGCAGGAACCGTCTGACCTTGGCGTGGAGAGAGGCGACATTGCCATCGCCATGCCGACTCTTGCCATCACACTGCCCTCCCCAGCCCTGCACGAGCTGCACCTGGAGCCTACGGCGGGCCCTGCGGCATGGGCTGCGTCTGAGGCAGAGGCAGCGCCCCCTGCTGGGCTGGAGGACCAGGTTGCAGAAGACGCGGTGGCGGGGGAAGAGAGCACCGTGAAGCCCAGCCCGGTGGCGGAGCAGCAGGAGACCGCTCTGCTGGAGGACCCCCAGCAGGCTGAGTCTCTGTCTGAGGACGCGGAGCCAGCCTCGGTGCTTGAAGAAGCCGAGGCCCTCGTATCCACAGCAACAGAACATTCAGAGGCTCTGGAGGAGTCGTCTCAGGAAACCAAAGGTAAGGAGATCTGATAATCATACCACAGCAAGCAACATGCAACGCTCAGTGGGCCGTTAAAAGTAACAAAAGGTCTCATGCTCAAGTAAAAAAAGTATTTCAGTTAATTCATGTCAAAGCATTTATCTCCATCTCTATTGTTTATGTACCCAGAGCAGGAGGAGACTGACAAAGCTGTGAAGACTGGATGCCAACTAATGTAAAAACAGGTGAAATCATTCTACACACAGGTGAAAAAATATTCCTGTAACCTATTTTCTCATTAACAAATGTCATGTTTTGTCACCGTAACTTCTTGATAGGGTCACTGTCTTGAAATTCTAGTTATAAATCAACAACTAAATCTTCCCTTAGTTCCAGCGTACTTCATACCATACGACCTCCTTTCATGTCATGAATGTGATTGAGATCTGTGACCGTAGTTTAAAGAGCCTCTCTCTCAGTAATAAATGAATTCTGTGTTCATGTTTTTCCCCCTGCAGTAAAGTGGAGGAGCTGTACTGAAGCTGCTCCTGGATGGTAAATTGCGCTCCATGGAGACGGATAATGTGCCTTCCCCGGCGTACCCCCTGGGACATGGCAGTAGTGCCCATTTAGAGACTTACTTCCTCTGCACTACTTCCTGTCCAAAACGCTCAGAGATGATGGCTTGCTAAGCGGAGAATAACAGGCCTCTGGTTGCAGTAACTGCTCAGGGATTTTACGAGCACTCACCTCCAGCAGTCAGCAGTTATTTATTTAAAGCATTAAGAGATACATATTTTTTAATTAATGTCTTTTTGAACTTTACATACATTTGAGTAATGAAAGCTGTTCTTAGGAGCGATGCACAATTATGTTAGCGATGGTTTCAGAGTGATAATCTTTGGAGTGTCGGATTTTACCTGACTGCAGTTGCCCATTGCTACAGCATATGCACTGTTATATACTTGTGTATGTAGATGGAAATATCCAGAATTTCAGACCTTAACAGCTGTAAAATTCACCTAGAATGTCTGCATTTTTTCACTGACAAACAGAAAGTTATCTGCTGTTTAAAATTCTCAAGCGCTCCAGTGTTTTCACTGAGAAAAAAAAAAAACATTCGTAATATATGACCATATTATCGTAAATGGTCCCCTACCTCAGCTTGTGATCTTTCTCAGGAAGTTTTGTGAATTTGAGCTCTGTGCTGTCTGCAATACACTGTAAGGGAGATGTACCACAGTATAGTCTGCTTCCTCCCTGGCTCTTACCGCAGAGATAGCCTGGGCATGTCTAGCTCGGCAGAACTGGCTGAATAACAGTCGCTAAAGGGTCATTTCCTTGTTTTTGGTTGGTTTAAAATGGATACAGTGACCCAGGTTAATAATCTGAAAGGAATATGGTGAGAGGTAGTGGTATAGTAAATCAATGGATTAAAAAAATTTTTTTTTTTTAGAAAGTTCTGTCAAATCTGTGCTATAGTGGAGTTTCGTGATTAAAATTAGGGTGAATTTGTAGTTGCCCACAGTCTTCTCTTGAAACACTGAAGGTGTGCATTAAGTGGAACACCAAGAGGTTTCCATGTGAAGTCCTCTCAGTGTGATGTAAATGTGTTCAGTAATAAAAAAATGTTACCAGTCCTGTACTAAAGAATAGCATTACACCAATAATTCAGAAGTAGGAAATATATGTGAATTACGGAAAATATTTGTCGTCATAGTTTAATTAAATGTGTTACAAGCCTGAACCCAAGCAAAGATCATTCCCACAACACCATGCTCTGTGTTACGCATGTTTAGAGAATGGGCCTTCTGTTTAATAATTAGTGGAAGAAATTGAAAACATGAAGCAGAAGAGGTGGATCGATTGTTCATCTAAAAACACAGAAGTTACATAAAGAGAGTACAGATCTGTAAAATTTCTTAGCTATTCTGTAAATTGGTCTGTGAAAAGTAGATACAAGGATGTTATGTGAATGTGGACGCTTGTCTTTGACAAATAAAGACTCTTAAAATGGTGGCTGTTATTTGTGTAGTTCTAATCCTGTGAGAATTAAGTAATTGTGTGCGTGGAGAAAACGACACCTGTAAGGACAGCCTGTGGAATAGGGCTCCAATAATGATCATTCGTGAAATACTGTGATGTGGCAACGGCAAATGTAACTTCCTTTACATTAAGTATCCAGGCACTTCAGGAACATCGTTGAATTTATATACTGTACTATCTGGTCCACTTATTTCGTCAGGGATATGTGGTTGAGGTGTGGTACTTGGGGGAGAAAAAAAAAATTAATGTTACGTACTCTCTTTACTTTGACTTTTACTCTTGCCACTGAAATTGACAAAATCTATTTTTCTATTAGAATGTGAACCTTGTTTAACAAAAAGGCTTTACAGCGGGGTTTTCTTCTATAGTTTGCCAGTAGATGGTGCTAAGTCAATTTAGTACGACGTCATATGCAATTTAAACTTTCAAGTTTAGACACATTAACTTAAAGAAAACAAACAAAAAAAAATGGTTATATTTAATTTTGTTGTCTTAATGCCACGCCTTATACAAGTGCACCTTCGAGAATGTTTACTTTACAAAAATGGAAATCCATGTTTCATTTATTCATCTTTAGCCTATATCTAAAACTAAAGCCGTTTATTATCTGTATTTTCTTATTTGCGGTCTCTAAATCCTGTTTTTGTAAGTAAATTATTCCCAAATAAAACACAGTTTACTGTTTTGTGACCCACGGGAGGGAAGACTGAGCCCTCCGTAATTTCTGGGAAAAGGGGGAGTCCGCTGGGCGATGTGACGTCACGGATTCGGTGTCACTCTCTGGCAGGCTACGAAAGACTGACCTGGATCTCAAGCTGAGAAACACGGGACTGCTCATATCAAAACACAATCAAATTATAGCCGAGGAGGCGGCCAGCTTTATTGTAACGTTATTCCTAACGTTTTATCTCTCTAACCTACGAACCGCTTGTTCCAAGAAGGACGCTGGAGGAGTGGGGAGAAGCCGAGCTGTGTCTAATTTAAACGCTTAGCTGGCTGAGTACTTCAGGGAGAGAGGTTAGCTAGCCAGCGGAGCTACTGTCAGCACAGCTTGCATTGAGCAAATAGCTGCAGAGCAGTAACCATTGTGCGGTGTTATATTGACTGGGCCTGGCTCCGTCCTACCACTGAGCATATTGAACTCAGGAAGGTAAGATTCTATTTCTTCCTGATTTAATAATTTGTGTTGGTGGCGTTTTTCACCGAACCAGCCCTAGCTAACGATAGCTATGGCGATCGTCATCTCGGTGTGTTCACAGGATGGCTTGCTAGCTAGCCAGCTAACGTTAGCTATCTGGCTTAGCCTACCTGCTACGTCGTGTGCGATTTTTAGCATAACACACAATTGGTCACCGTTAACTTATTGCATTCATTAGCTGTTAGTTATGCTACGTATATCTGTTGGTTTTCGTATCTTAATTTATTGAAGTAGGAGCACATTTCCTCCCAAAACGCTGGCAATCAAGCAAACCATCTATTACTAATTGACCACTTACTAGCTGTAACGTTGCGCGTTAGCTGGAGTAACTGGTTGGTTTGAATATTGCTTTGGTTGGGTGAATCATTGTTAGGCTAACATTGGATCATTTCTATATTGTGACTGGCAGGACAGTGTAACTAGTACTAGGCTAGTTGTAATCCCGCTTGTTTGCTTGATGGCTAAAGTTATCTTGCTAACACTACCCGAGCAATGTCTGCGGAGGTCGGGTCATCCGCGCAACATTGTTTCATAGCTTATTATTTGATAGCAAACGTTATTCAAATTATCCAGCGTTAGCAAAGCATTAAGCATCTAAAACATCACGAGAGCGTTCCGAGTTCAGCTCATTTACATAGCAATGTAAGTTAGATGGCTAAGGAGCCGGCCTGTTTGCTAACTGTTAGCTACTTTGATAATTTTCCCATTGTTTGATCTTGGCAGTGGGAGGTCGTAAACATGACAGCGAGGCCTGACAATTTAAAGTGTATGTAGCAAGCTCGCTAGTCCCTATTGCTGGCGACTCATTCAACTGCAATACGTGGTGAAACAATAGCGCCGTTAGGTGAACGTCAGCCGTGTTTTCTGATAGTATAGCAACTGCCGTTTTGACAACAGTCAGGATTAGTCTATGTCAACAGGGAACCAGTGTAAGGGCTAACTTAGCTAATCAAGTAACGTTAGCCAACTCTAGTCATGAGATTGTTCGTAAGCAGCAATATATCCAGGACTGGTTTAGTGCGCTCATGTTTTCTTTTTGCACGAGTCAATATTTAACAGACTTCTGGTAAGATACTGAATTAAATGCACCTGCAGTTGATGGAAATAATTTGACAGGGAGCATTGTATAGCCGTCCGCAAAGACGCGCTTCATTTGCATTGCTGATGATCATCAAAGGATCAGCCGTGTACCCAATAACGTTATCCTCAGGCTTGGCGAGTCTCGTGCAATCTGTGTGTATGTAAGACTATTCGCGAATATAATGTGTTCTTAGATGCCTTGTCGTGGCATTTGAAGGGAAAACATGAACAATCTTTGTCTCATGAAATTCTTTTAACACGCTTGGCAAAATATGGTTTCGTTGGCGGGCAGTCATGTGATCCGTGGCGTAACATTCTGAGGCTGAAATTAATTGTTGAAAAGCGTGCAGTCCACAATGACCGAGCCATATCTATAATCCGCTTTTGAATATGTATTGTAACTTAAAAGAGCTTGATGATTTACTTGCTCTAATGTAGTGGAGGGCTCCAATTCTGCTTCCCACAATGTCACTTTATTAAATATTGTCCACACATGCCACCTATCATAAATGTTAGTTCAGCTGTAAGAAGGATCATTTCACATTTTACGGTTTCCAGATGTGGAAAGTCTGTTGCACTGAGACAGTGACACCTGCGCACTTTATAATCGGGGATCTCCCGGGGAAGGCGCGCACAATCGCGCTGTCACTCAAATGGTGAGAGGCGGGGTCTGGTGCCGTGGGCGGGCCTTGGCGCCTTGCGTCGGATTAGGCCGTGGAAATTACAGCAGTACTATAAATCCATGGGAGTGGAGCAAATTCCTTTAAGAACAACAACCCCCCAAAAAAAAAAAAAAAAAAACTGAATCATGTTATGGGCTGCTTGCATAAACAGGAAATAGCTTTTTTTTTTTTTGTTGTTAAAATTTTGAACAGTAGGCAGTGTGTATTGAAAAGCACTCAAATGGGACTAAATATTGATTACCGTAGCACAGCAGAAGGCCCTGTTTATTGGCAGCAGGGATGTTTTTTCTGTCTCTGAGGCAGTTGGGATGGTTCCACTGTTTGAAGCAGATTAGCAGTTGAGGCAGATTTACACGTGGGCGCAGTTTGGCTGATGCTAACGCGCTGAGGCTCCTGTCCGCTGTTGCAGTTGATGTGCGGAACACCTCTGACAGTGCTGAAGTCCTGCCTGGCCAGCTTCCCCGGGCCGATTGCAGGATACCCTCCGTGGCTATTCGTTTTTGTTCCAGTGTGTCTTTTTTTTGGTGCCACAATCGTATTTTGGAAAGTGCGGAGGAGAAGCTCTCCAGGTCAGGCAGCTTGACCCTCCGTCGAGGCCGAAGAGCTCCTGTAGAGAGTTTAAAATGAACTGCGAACCCCTCGACCCACTGAGCTGCTTCTGAAGTGCTAACGGTTCGAGAGGTTAATTATGAGAGCGGATTGTGCAGCAGTTGAGGTTGAAGCGCGTGTCTCTGGTCTCCTAACCCGGACCCCGTCGTTTTCGGCAGAGAAGGCGCTGGTTTTGCGCTCACTGCTGATTTCTGCTGCGTTATGAAAGCTGTGCAGAGCAGAGTGGTGGTCAGGGAGAAGGGGAGCCCTGCAGTGCTGTGTGTGATGTGTACTGCCCCCCCCCCCCACCCCGGCCTGGCAGCGTCCCGTTTGCGCGTCTGAGACGCGGGGTGTTTGTGTGTACGTGCGCCCCGGCGACGGTGATGGTGACTGCGGAGCGGTTTTTGGCAGAGCGGTGCCCGTCACAGGAAGGGCGCGGGGCTGTTCTGCTGAACTCTGAGCGGGGGGAGGGCGAGCAAGCGAACCGCCAGCCCAGCTTGGCCTCTACCCACAATGCATCTGGCCCTCGCAGGCCCCGTGCCGTGGGGATCAGCTGACTGTGTTTTTCCTCAGGTTCTGCGTTCCTGTGTCTTCTTTATTCCCAGGCATTCCTGGGCAGGTCTGTCATTTGCACTCAAAATGAACATCCTAACTTCACCCTGAAAACATTAACATTGTATTGACAGTGTTCCTTCAGAAGGAGGCTCCAGTGCAGATTCAGGTTTATGTTGCCCTGGAAAATGATGCTTCACAGTAGGTACAGTTTTCACAGTTGTGCCCCCTCCAAGAGGGAAAGCTGTGTCTGAAAGCTGATTGGCTGTTTCCTGGAATGCTCCGCTCTGCTCTCTCTGGTTCAAACGAGGGTCTGGATCCTCTTGGAGAGACCCGGTCCAGCCCTGACTGTGGGGGGGCAGTCCTACAGCGGCGTTACCCCCCCGGCCGTACGGTGTCCCCGCCCGCGTAGCCGCTCCGCCTCCCTCCCTCCCGCTCGGGGTGGGTGGGGGTGGGGCGTTGCCGTGGTGACCAGGAGGCGGCAGAGATCAGAGGGAGCGTGGGGAGCGCACGGCGGGCTCTGGAACAGAGGCCCGTTTGTTATCGCGGCCCAGGTGCGGCCGTCGCCGTGCGCAACGCCGCGGATGAGCTCCCGCGAGCCGAGCGGCGCGTAGCGGGAGATGGCGTGTGCCGCGGGCGGCGGCTGTGCTCTCCGGCGTCGCCAGCTGTTCTCCGCGTGCGTCACCGCCCCCCAAACCCTCCGCTCCTCTGAACGAGCCCTCCGGCCACGGCCTGCTCAGCCTGCCTCCGTCTGATCTGTGGGCTGATCTCGGTTTCTGCCTGCCTGTTCGATCGGCTCGGAGGACTTTTGTTTGCGATTAAGGATATTTTATATATCTGAAGGGGTTTCTGGAAACCTTCCAGCTCTTCATTGGCTGGTATCGGAGCATTCACGGTTTGAAGTCTGAAGTGAGAAAGCATATTTCAGGTGACTGCCAGAAGCAGTTCATCAGTGGAATAAACATGCTGGTGGCTGTTGTGATTTTGAAGCAGTAAACTCAGCCGTTGATGCAGTCAGAGTGTAGATACTTATTCTGAAGACAGAGTTCTACTGACTTAGCGCTCCTGTATGTGAGAGGATTTCAGCCCAGATCGGCAGTGAATGTGTAAGGATTTCATGGCTGAACTTTCTCTGCTTCTGTCGGGTCAATCATTACCGTATCCATCTGCGCCGTGGCGACAGCCAACACAGAGCTGCGTGTGCCAGACTGCAGGTTTCATACGGTGAGATGCGTATGACTGACAGGAAGTGGCTTGAAGCTTTTTTGGGGTCCTTTTCTGGAACCTTCCGGCTGGTTTTGCCTTCTGCGTGGCGGGACAGCGGCAGGCTGTGGGTCGAGTCTGAGCTCACGGTGCTGAAAGAGGACCGGCTCGCCCTCGCCCTCGCCCGAGGATCACTCCGCATGTGGGATGTGTTTGTTTCTCTGTTTATTCACAAGATGCTCATCTGTTGTTTTTTCCACAGTCCTCTGGTGCTTTTCCCCTCGCAGCTGAGAGCTTTAGAGCCGCTTGGTCTTCTGTGGCTAAATTTAAATCAGCCCGCTGAGAACGCATTTCAGGCCTCAGACTGAAACCCACTGCATTCAGTGACCCTGACCAATCAGGGGAACGGTGGCGAATCTGCAGTGATGTCCGCCGGGGATGTGACGTTCCCAGATTTGTCCCAGATTTTCCCTGATCCGTCTGGGAATACTGTTTCTCTGACCCCAAATGCGCCCTGGGGGGGTGGCACTCGTGTTTGCCTTTGACCTTTAACCCCCTCTGCTGTTCTCAGCTTTCAGAGTGCAGGGGCTTGTGACATCCACGGTCCCCTGCACGCCCAACTCCGAAATACAGGGCCTGTGTTTCAGCATAACCGTCTAAATTAAAGAAAAGCCACAGCACCCGTGGACAGTGGCTGTTGGGTCATGGGGAAAATGTCACTGCTCTGGGGGGGGGGGGGGGGGGGGGGGGGGGGGATTTCCTGTTCAGATCTGTGACTCGGCCAGCTCTGCTGTAACCGTGCGATAGTGAGGGTGGCTAATGCTTCGTACCCGTGGGTGAAAAGTGAAAGTATTTCAGCAGGAAGGTAAAGGATGTGCCCGGGCGATCCTTATCCGATGTGCATCTCCCAGTCTCTGCTCCAGCTGAAGCCCTGAGCTACGTGCTTCTGCAGAACTGAATGTACAGCCTGGGCCTTTAGAGCTGTTGAGCTGGTTTAGAACAGAGACACAGACACTCGTTCTGTTTTCTAAGGGAAGTGAAAGCTGAATTATCTGAGTCTCAGTGCTGCTTGTGTGTGTGTGTGTGCCGTCTTTCCCAATGTCCTCTGTGCTGATTTTCAGGATGTGAGTATTAGTTTAATTTTGACCTGAATGAAGAACTCTGTCATACAAACTGGAATAATCAAATAATGACATGATGAAAGACTTTTAAAAATCACCCCAAAAAATTCCTGCTCTTTCCTGCTCAGCTGTGCCGCTGCCTTCATATCCCATGGAGCATTGCAGCTTCCCGAGTGACCGATGCATCATCACAGTCAGCATCACAGGACGCGCGGTGGAAATTCTATTATACAATTCTACAAGTAAGAAGAGGATAAAATGTGAACTTCCTTCAGACATCCAAATAGTATCAACTTGGCCAGAAACACAAGCGCTGAGCCTGCACCCCACTGCCCGCGCTGTGTGCTCTCTCTCTCTCTCTCTCTCTCTCTCTCTCTCTCTCTCTCTCTCTCTCTCTCTCTCTCTCTCTCTCTCCTCTCTCTCTCTCTCTCTCTCCCTCTCTCCCTCTCTCTCTCTCTCTCTCTCTCTCTCTCTCTCTCTCAGGCGTTTAGTCTCCTCTCAGCTCTGCTTGGCCTCGGGCGCGAGCCGCCATGGCCCCTTACTGCGGGTGGTGCTCCGCGGGTCGCCGTGGTGATACAGCCCTCCGAGGGTCGCCGTGGTGATATGACCCCAGTGACCTGCTGGGCTGAGCACCGTAGAGCTTTGGCCTTAGCGCTGAAGGGAACAGTGCTGTTACTGCTGTCTGTTTGTTACAACAGTTTCCTGTCCCTTTGTAGTGGAATAATATCTGATCTATGAAGGATAATTGGGTAATGCTGCTGTTATTTAAAGGCTTAATGTTAAAGTATGTGTAAAATTTCCTGCTCTTGTCATAGAGTTTTAATGGGGGGATTTAATAGTATTTGGGGGCCTGTTCCTCCTCTCCTAGCTGCTCAGTCATATTTCCTCTGCTTGCACTTTCATTGAATGTGGCTGGTTCTGATAAAGCAAACCTCAGCTTCAGAAGCTCTGGTTTGCTGGTAGAAAACGCTCGTTGAGAATGAGCATGAGATGAGTTCAGCTGAAGCTTCAGGGTGTGTTTGTCCTCAGCTTCAGCCTCACCCAGAATGCGGCAGATTCAGGAGGAGGTGCTGTCTCTCTGGACTGCATACAGAGACAGACTGAACGGTCCCGGCTGTAGACTTTGGGCAGATCCTTGCAGCGCAGAAGTGCTTCTATCGACCAGCGGAATATTCCAGGGTCCAGAAGCTCCTGTGTTCCAGGAGAGGATCAATCTTTACAATAACTACTGAGCTCTTTTTTGTTAGCAGTTGAAAGGATATCAGTTGCCCAAAAGCATACTTTTAGAGAAACAGATATGAGTGTGGTTTGATTGATTTATGTGCTCAGAGGTTTACCAGCAGGACTGTCTTATCCAATGGGAGGACAATAGGGTGGAGCTTCTGTCTTTGGTTTCTCAGTTTTGTCCACAAAAAGTCTGGCAAGTGAGAGGATCTTATAGAAGCTTCACAGTGACCGTGTCTGTTATATATTTAATAGTGTGTGTGTGTGTGTGTGTGTGTGCATTAGGGGGTGTGAGTGTCTGTTAGGGTATGTGTGTGTATGTGTGTGTTTGTTAGAGTGTGTGTGTGGTACAGTATGTGTGTATTTGTGTGTGTGTGTGTGTGTGTGTGTGTGTATGTGTGTGGCGTTAGAGTATGTGTGTGGTACAGTATGTGTGTGTTAGGGTGTGTGTGTGTGTGTGTGTTTGTTAGGGGGTGTGTGTGTTTGTTAGAGTATGTGTGTGTATTAGGAGGTGTGTCTCTCACGCTTGCCGTTGGAACAAAGAGCTGCTGTTCTGGAGCATGTGACACTGTCTGGGCCGTCCCTCCCTGCCCGTGTGACCATGTGACCATGTGACCATGTGACCCAGCCCCCTGCAGAAATTGCTGAGTTGCCTACAGGAACGTGGCTTCGCCTGGACAAGGGGAGGGCCTGGAGTCCGTCTGCACTGGGAGGAGAGAGAGAGAGAGAGAGAGATGGAAGAGAGAGAAGGACAGGGAGGGAGAGAAACAGAGTGAGAGACAGAGGGAGAAAAAGAGATGGAAGTAAAGAGAGAAATAGAGGGAGAGGAACTAAGCTAGGGAGAGCGAAAGGCAGAATGAGAGGGGGAGAGAGAGAGGAGAGCAAGAGAGAGAGAGCCTTATCTGAGCACAGCCTCTGATTGAGTGCAGAGCACCTGGACTCCTCTCCTCTCCCTCTCTCCTGGGCCCGGTCCGGACAGGGCAGGATGGGACCCCGGGGGAAGGTCCCGCAGCGGTGGGGGAGCGAGCCTGTGCTCCTGGCCGGTAGGTGGATGGGAGCGCTGCAGGGGGGTGGGCTGGAGCGTGGAGGGGGTGCGGGACGGTGGTGTGAGGTCAGAGCCGAGCCGAGCGCGCGACACACCGCCCAGCGCTACGCAGCGCTTACTGCGCGGATCCCAGCGGCTGTGAGGGTGAGGCAGCTCGGCTGGCGTGCGCTCACTCTGCTCTCTCTACCGCGCAGTGCCGCCGGGCTGCCAGACACAGGTGCAGTCTGGGACATTATAGAAATGTAGCGGGCGAAAAACGCGATGTTGCTCGACCGCAGAGACGCGTGGAGCCGTGTATCGCACGCCGATATCGCCGGAGTGCGGAGTGAAAGAGGAGTGAGCGTAACGGGTACAACGGGTTTGATCTCTCCCGTCTTCTCCAGTTTGTTTTTCTCATCCTGTCCGCAGCGGTGCCTAGTGCCTTAAAAAGTGCAGATTGATTTTTTATTTATTTATTTTTTTTGTGTGCTAAAAAGGGCGAGTGAATGTTTGGTGCTTTTGGAGACGAGCGTGTTCTTGCCCCAGTTTCAGCCTGACCGTATACCACCGTGGCCTAGTTCCATCCAGATTCTCTTTTTCTTTAATGTCCGCGACCTTTAAGTGAACTCAGAACATCAGAGGAGCAGGACAGAACCATAAAGAAGTGCAGGTTGAGGTGCTTTAAGCCCGCAGATTGAAGTTTAGGAGGGAACACATTGAGCTGAGATTGAATCCAGGCTCTGATTCGTTCTCCACGTGGTTTCTCACTGGTGGAGCTGAGGACGGAACACATTGTGCTGGGATTGAATCCAGGCTCGTGTTGCTGTGTGTGGTTACTGTCGATGGCAGACTTCCATCTCAGGCTCGGTGTTGCGTGAGTGTGTAAGGTGTGCTCCAAGCTGCTGCTCAACATGTGAGAAAAAACGGGAGTGTGGCAGCTCAGTGTGTGTGTGTGTGTGTGTGTCTCTCAGTGTGTGTGTGCGCGCCTGTGCATGTATACGCGTGTGTGTGTGTGTGTGTGTGTTTGTCTGTGTGTGCCCTCCAAAATCCTGCCCCTCGTCACTGGCCTCCTCTTCCTCTGCACTGAAATCTGGGCTGATATCACTCCTTTCTGTGTTTATTCCAGCAATTTCAAGTGGTAAGCTTATAGTCATGAAAGTAGTTGGCAAAAAAATGTCACATTGATGTTAGAATTTGATAGCCTACAAATCACCACTAGCACACAAAGCATGTTCCATACACAGGTGTAGCTTGCAAGATAAGATCATGCATAGCATTTTCCCCTGCCAGCATCATGTGTTTGTGTTCGCAATTGTCACCCACTCTCTGTGCTGTAGAATGACTACAAAACCTGCCCTTTTAAAAGCGTCATTCTGTTTCAGTTGGCAGTGGGGTCACACCTGGCCTGTAGTGTGGAGGTTGCGGGGTTAGATCCTGGAGGCAGCACTGCTGGTGCGTTGTTAAGCCAGTTACTTGAGTAAATAAGGAGCGGTGTGAGTGGGTAAAGTACAGCTGTGTTCATTTCTGGCTAAGGGTGTGTGCTCCGTGCATAAATAATGTCCTGAATCCATTGTGCAGCACTGGGCAGCCTTTCAGATCAACACAATGGCTGCTCCTGGACCTCTTATTGTCTTTTGTCAGCTTCAACCCCACTGCTTTTGAAGCACTCAGTTCCTCCTATCAACACACACATACGCACACAGACAGATGCACACATGCAGACACACACATATGTGCACGCACACAAACACATATATACGCATACGAACACACACAGATGCACATATGCAGACACGCACACGCACGCTCACTCTTGCAAACTCATTCACGCATATGCACACACACAAACTCTCAGTCAAACACACAAGGCCTGCATGAACTCACACAAACACGTCCGCACGGTCAGGATGCGTTTCTTGTCGTTTGTGGTCTCTCCCACCGTTCCTGTCCTCCTGGGTGTTTCTACCCCTCCTTTCCCTCCTGCCCTTGCTGTCCCCAGTGTGTGAGCGTCAGAGAGCTTCCAGGGACCCCAGCTCATTCACCACAGCCTCTCTCCAGCAGTGAGGGTGGCAGTGTGGGTGTGTCCGCTTGGCAGTACCTAACTGTGATTGGACCGGATGCTCCCTCTGGGCTCCGCCCAGCTGGCCGTTAGTGACCCCGGCTGCACCCCCTTTCTGGGTTTCTTCTTCCCGCGATGATGATGGTGGGAGAAAGGACCCTGTTAGTCATCGGCAGCTCTGCGGCCTTTTTCCACAGGAGACACACCCGGTTTTCTTCATTCTCCGTTCCCACATTTCTGTTTTGTGCTCAGATGAAGGGGGTTGCCAAGGGCGTCGCCCAGTAGGAGGTCTGCCAGCGGATTGGGTCACTCCTCTCTGGCCACGACCCCATCTGCCTCCGAGGTTTTATTTAAGGGAGAGATAGCAAAATGGTGTGTGTTCTATAGAGATGTGACTCATGACTCGGGCTTCTCTCCTGCTCGGGGGCCATGTTTACCCTTTTGGTGGGAGTGCAGTGCCTCTGTCCTGGCCAGGCTGTAGTGCTGGACCGCGCGCGGTACAAACGCTGATGACATCACTGCAGGACTCTCCAGCGTTGTGCGTTTCCCTGCAGCCGAGCTGCTATGGCACCGCTAACTCGCTAGTCCGCTAACCCGCGCACGGCGTAGGTCCAGCCTGCGTAGGCCTGGTGCTCGGTCTCAAACGGAAGACCGCTCTTTCTGCAATCCAGCTGCACTCTAATCCTTCAGTCCGCCAGGAAACCTGACAGGACCTGGATTGCACAGAGCTTCCAAATTCCACCCCTCCCAGCAGACAGTTGAGGGAGGGGACGGATGGGCTGTTTGGTCTCCTCAGGGTTTGTTTTGAGAGAGGGCACTGTCGGAGGAAAGGGGGTGGCTTGCTGTCGGTTGCTATGGCATTAGCCGTCACAGTTGGCCAGTGATGTGACCAAAACTCTTCCTGTTTGGTTTCTCGGTTCCCCTCTGGCCCGAGGGGGGGGGGGGATGAAGCGGGGGCAGTGTTTCCCTTCCCCTCCCGGAGAGGAGGAGCACCCAACGTCCCCGTTGAGACAGTCCCGTGATCGTCAGGCCCACGCCCACTCGACGCTGGCAGCAAACACAGGCGCATGCTAACCCCTCCCCCTTCTTCCTGCTCTTCTCCTGCAGGGCGAGGTGTGGGACTGCAGTACCGGAGGCTGACACGCGGAGGCGCTGTGGTGCGGCGGCTGGCTGGCTGAATCTTCGCTGAAAGCACGGCCCGCTCCCAAGGGAATGCGTCATGACCTCTGTGGTGCTTGTCGATAGCGGAGGATCGGTGGTGGAGTATGTGACTGCGGAGCAGGTAAGGGTTCGAGAACACCGGCGGCAGCTGCAGTGAGCTACGTGTGACCTAGACGGGCTGCCATCGGTTTGGAAACTGGGTCCATTTCTGCTTTTCTTTTTTTTTCTTTCTGGGTTTCTTCTTCCTGCAATGATTTCTGCTTTTCTTCCCCCAGTGTCAGTTCAGACAGTGGCAACCGGTCTGTATTATATTAGCCCCTAATAACATCGTTACTTCCTCTTCTTGAAATTAGCCTTCGCCTTTTCATTAATGTGAGCGATTCAATAGGCATAATGTACCCAGATGAAAGTGGAAGTGTGCACCTCCCAGCATGCTTTGCAAATTAAAAGTGGAAGTTGCAGATTTGTGAGCCGGAGATTATTAGTACAGTAAATTTCTGGTGTTAATGCTTGTGAGCCTTTATGCGGTCAGTAATGTTTCAGTAATCAGCGTGGATGATTAGCATGCAGAAAGACATAAGAGTGAAAGGGCCTCTCAATCTGAAGGAGATCTGTGCGGGAGGTACCGTCGCCAGGCAGAAGCAATCGATAGGCGCCAGAACACAGTGAGCTGGGTGGAGTTCCTGGGAGAGATTGGGTTGCCTGTGTGTGAATGGCGCTATTGATGGGGTCCAGCGGGGCCATTTTGTTTCCCTCCGTGTCTCACATGTGCACAGAGCCTCATTCACTCGTGTCACATGACCGAATGAGCGACACCCCAGAAATGATCGCCTGTTTTGTGTTTCCCTGAAGCCGGGCTTGCGTCTCCACAGTGTGTCTGTGTGTGAGCGTGTGTGTGAGTGTGTGTGTGTGAGCGTCTGTGTGAGCGTGTGTGTGAGCATCTGTGTGTGAGTGTCTGTGTGTGAGCGTGTGTGTGAGCGTGTGTGTGAGCGTGTGTGTGAGTGTCTGTGTGTGAGTGTGTATGTGAGTGTCTGTGTGAGTGTGTGTGTGAGCGTGTGTGTGAGTGTGTGTATGTGAGCGTCTGTGTGAGTGTGTGTGTGAGCGTGTGTGTGAGTGTGTGTATGTGAGCGTCTGTGTGAGCGTCTGTGTGAGCGTGTGTGTGAGCGTGTGTGTGAGTGTGTGTGTGAGCGTGTGTGTGAGCGTCTGTGTGTGAGTGTCTGTGTGTGAGCGTGTGTGTGAGCGTGTGTGTGAGTGTCTGTGTGTGAGCGTGTGTGTGAGCGTCTGTGTGTGAGTGTCTGTGTGAGTGTGTGTGTGAGCGTGTGTGTGAGTGTCTGTGTGTGAGCGTGTGTGTGTGAGTGTCTGTGTGAGTGTGTGTGTGAGCGTGTGTGTGAGCGTGTGTGTGAGTGTCTGTGTGTGAGCGTGTGTGTGAGTGTGTGTGTGTCTGTGTGTGAGCGTGTGTGTGAGTGTGTGTGTGTGTGTGAGTGTATGTGTGTGAGTGTCTGTGTGTGAGTGTCTGTGTGTGAGCGTGTGTGTGAGCGTGTGTGTGTGAGTGTCTGTGTGAGTGTGTGTGTGAGCGTGTGTGTGAGCGTGTGTGTGAGTGTCTGTGTGTGAGCGTGTGTGTGAGTGTCTGTGTGTGAGTGTGTGTGTGTGAGTGTGTGTGTGAGCGTGTGTGTGAGTGTGTGTGAGCGTGTGTGTGTGAGCGTGTGTGTGAGCGTGTGTGTGAGTGTCTGTGTGTGAGCGTGTGTGTGAGCGTGTGTGTGTGTGTGTGTCTGTGTGTGAGTGTCTGTGTGTGTGTGTCTGTGTGTGAGTGTATGTGTGTGAGTGTCTGTGTGTGAGCGTGTGTGTGAGTGTCTGTGTGTGAGCGTGTGTGTGAGCGTGTGTGTGTGAGTGTCTGTGTGTGAGCGTCTGTGTGTGAGTGTCTGTGTGTGTGCGTGTATGCACGTGCGTTTGTTTAATGTCTGTGTTTGCAGGTGTGTGCATACTTGTGTAAATGGATTTTTGTGTGTGTGCTTGGGTGTACATGCGGGTGCGTGTGTGTTTTGTGTGTGCATATGTGAGTTTGAATTTGCACATGCAACGCATTCCACAGCCCACACGTATCAGTAGGGATGTGTGTGTGTGTGTGTGTGTGTGTGTGTGCGCGCGTGCGTGTGTGTGAGTGTGTGTGCGTGCGTGCGTGCGTGCGTGCGTGCGTGCGTGCGTGTGTGTGTGTGTGTGTGTGTGTGTGTGTATGTGTGTGTGTGTTTGGACTGTTGCAGAAAGCACTGAGCTTATCAGAAAGGGAGTTTGCTTCCGGCTTCTCCTGAGCAGGTTCCTGAGCAGTCTTATCCCTGTATCACAAATATGCGATTAGAATGTTCTTATCTGAACATTCTATGCTGATGTCACAATCACTGCTGGTGACTGAAAGCAGTGGAGTTCTAGAACACTGAATTTTTAAGAAAAAACAAACATTCCAGAAAACCTGCTCTTTAAAGGTTTAAGGTAGAGTGGAGCAGTGGATAGCGGTGGGAGGACTGGTAGTGGGAAGTTTGTATCTGAAGATTCTGCTGGAGTGAGTGTCGTGAGGACGCTGCTTTCATGGAATTAAATTAGAAATGAGGATATTTCACCACCTTATCCTGAAAAAGTATATCACATTCAAACTTGGTAACAGTCTGTGGTTGATGGGGTGTCTGCTAATCAAGCAGATCATTTGGGAAACACATTTTTCAGTCTGTGGATGTGGCAAGCTGTGATGCAGCCAAGAATTCATTTTTGGGGGGTGGGGGGAGTGTGAATGATTACTTTACAGATTTTCTACTAATCCTCTTCCTGTTCATTTATATTTCTAGAGGTGTTTCATGACCTTTTGAAACAAACTTTTGTAAATCGCAATGGCTAAAAGCTCATATCAAATGATTAAATTGTAATTTGTTAAGTGTAATTTCCTAATGAATGTGCATCCGTGCCCCCCCCCCCCCCCCCCGGGGGCCACGGAATTTCGAGCCACAGCCCAGTGACTCTGCAGGTTTTATTAGGAGAAGCAGCTTAATGAAGCCCTTTCTCCTGCCCTCTCCTTCACTGTAGCTGTAATTATTTAGCCTTTGTCTTTCAAGTTTCAATAAATATTCTGTGAAGGAATTCCAAACTACTGTAGTCAACTCGAACATACACCGAAATACCCTGTAAAGACTCCTTGCATGAGCACATTTCTTGCATTTAACATATATTGAACTTAAAAATGATAGTTACCATATTGGCCTGACCAATGCCGTGGTGAGTGGGTGCAGTCCAGAGCTGTGTGGGCGGGGACTCTGCCCTGGGGGCGGAGTCAGAGCTGTGATGGGCGTGGCTCTCTCTCTCTGCAGGAGGAGGGGCAGTGTGAGGAGGAGTACGACCCGGGGGTGGAGTACCCGGCGGTGATCGTGGAGCCCGTGCCCAGCCCGCGGGGGGAGCAGTGTTTCGCGGCGCAGGTGCTGGTGTACGATGACGAGACCTACCTGATGCACGACGTGGCCGAGGAGCAGGAGGTGGAGACGGAGGTGCTGGAGACAGGTAGGAGGAGCCGCGCCTCCTTTTACACACACACACACACACACACACACACACACAGGTACGCAGGTGGAGGTGCTGGAGACAGGTAGGAGGAGCCGGACCTCCTTTCACACACACACACACACACACAAGCCGTAGAGCGTACGCAGGTGGAGGTGCTGGAGACAGGTAGGAGGAGCCGCACCTCCTTTACACACACACACACACACACACACACAAGCCATAGAGCGTACGCAGGTGGAGGTGCTGGAGACAGGTAGGAGGAGCCGCACCTCCTTTTACACACACACAAGCCACAGAGCGTACGCAGGTGGAAGTGCTGGAGACAGGTAGGAGGGGCCACACCTCCTTTCACACACACACACACACACACACACACAAGCCACAGAGCGTACGCAGGTGGAGGTGCTGGAGACAGGTAGGAGGAGCCACACCTCCTTTCACACACACACACACACAAGCCACAGAGCGTACGCAGGTGGAGGTGCTGGAGACAGGTAGGAGGAGCCGCACCTCCTTTACACACACACACACACACACACACACACACAGAGCGTACGCAGGAACTGGAGAGGGTGGGACGGGCCAGGCAGCAAAGCCTAGGAAGTAACGGGAAACAGCCTCTACTGTGCATGCTTTAGGGCAGAAGTGCTTGTGATTGCCCAGTGTAATCCACAATGGCAGTGCTCCACCTGGGAATCAAACCTGCAACCTTGGAGTTGCAGTCCCAGCTCCCTGACCATTGTTCTGTACAACTGCCAGTTTCTTTTCACTCTGTACACACTGTAAGCCTTTATGCTTCTGTGCTGAGAAAGATTCCATATTGTCCAAAGTTGTTTACTTGACTGCCAAACTGTGAGGTTTCTCTGATGAAGCTGAGAGGCTCTACTCAGTGCGTTTCTCGTACCTGCCGCTGAAATCCCGCCAGGTGTACAGGCCTCGCCGGCCGAGCCCCGGGCTCGTTAGGCTTTCACCGGGCCGGTAGATTACGGCGGTTTTTAAGTGAAATCCGCGCGTTCGCTGCGCTGCAGACTCGGTGTGAAGTGAACGCGCGCTGGGCGCTGCGTTTGGGCAGAACCGGAACGGAGCTGTTTATCCAGCGCGTTTCCGTCAGCGGCCGCCCCTGGAAATAACGCGCCCCGGTCGGGACCGTCAGGCTGGCTTTGTCACTCGTTCCAGGCTGCTGAACTGTGAGTTATGTTTAATAAACAACGCTGAATACCATTTCAATTACTGGCTCATACAAGAGCCTGGAGGGAGCTACGCTACATTACTCCTGTAAACGCTCTTATCGAACACACGCACATCCACCCCGACGTACACAAGCAGCAGCGCTAGGCCTCGCTCAACACCCACAGTATGCTGCATCACTAAAGCAATAATGCAGGCTGACCAAGACCCAAAATACAAATCCAGAACGCATACATATAACATCCATAACAAGCCCCCCATTCAACCCATAAAAACCGTGGATTAATACAACTGAATTAACTGCTGCTTTAATATTTCAGTTAGAAGCACATTTCCAGCAATCGTATTGCAACTGACTACCCACACTATAGTAAGTTTAGTCAAATCCGGAGTGGTGCTGAGTGCTTGATGGGCATAAGAGAGGGCTCAGCTCAACAGGCCCAGGAGGGCCAGTCACTGCTGTGCAGCTCCTCTGAGTGTGGGCTCCCTCTTGTGGCCATAAGAAGCACAAGTTCATTTCCAAGTTTTCAAACCTGTCAGCTTTAAATAGGGTGTCAAAGGAGAACTTTAAATATCACAAATAACACCTCGCCATATTTTCTGCCATGTATTTTATCTGCATGATTTAGCAGTATGTGCTTGTCACTCTTACAAGCCAGAACTACAAACCTGTTTTTCAATTGACTGTACAGAGAAATACAAACTGTTGTAGGAAAAAATGCTTATTTTCCAAGGAAAGGTTTTTTCCCGTTCACTGATACCAAGAATTGTACAGAAGAGCTTTACGTGTGTGTGTTAAAGTCTGATATCAAATATGATATCAAAGTGTGGTTACTTGAAATTCTTTAAGGATTTCATTATGTCATCCTCTGCTGAAAGGATTTGTGTCATCGCTAATATCCGTTTACTTAATTTGTCAGCTGGGTTTTTATTTTAAGATTCACTACTGAAAGGCTCTTGCTCCATAGTTCAGGCTAAATGTATCTATTTTTTTAAATAACCAAGCCTGCATTATTCTCATAAATCTATCATAAAACTGCTGGCTGTGTGGTTGTGTTGGGGCCTTGCCGTTTGGTGGTATTGTCCTTTCAGCTGATGCTGACACACATACATGCTGCATAAAAATATTCATCAGCATATAGCCGTACGGGACACTTGGCCAGAGAGGATGTAACTCTCTTATCGGCCTGGTAACCTACGGCGCTCTGAGTCCAGACCACAGATAATATAATAATGGAGGCCATTTGCAGGGGTACACGGAGAACCCTGTTTTACGCCCTGTTCCTTTCCTCCCGCAGAGGTGGTAATTCTGAGCCCGAGACTGCGGGGGGGAGCAGGACGATGATGGATAATAATAATAACAGATGATGGGTAACAGCACAGCTGGGGGGGGAGGCGGCAGAGCGAGCCACACAGCCAGGCTGGTTTAGGCTGGTGGGAAGCTCTGGTGATCACGACCGGTCATGACCGGTTAGGACTGTTAGGCACAAAGGCGTCTTTGTAAACAACGTCCAAATCCCCGCTCCTCGTATTACCCGATGTATCGTCCTATCAGAGAGTGCAGCAGCCCCCCTTAGAGAGGGAATTTTACTTGAAAATATTTAGAAGTGAATTGCTATTGCAACAATTCAGTGTATTGGCAAGGCAAACTTTATTCTTATACAATTCTTGGATTGGGCTGTCCCCGCAGCCAAGTTTCTACACTGCTCCTCCAACCAATGGGAGAGCAGCATGTAAATCAGCTGCCTTTTTAAAAAAAAATTTATTGTCCATCTGGTTTAGCTGTCAGATAAATTATTGCGCGGCATAATCCTCAACATTCTTAACATTTTATTAGTGAAGGGTATCGTGGATTTGTGTGTTTCCGTTGTAAATTCTGTTGATGAAATATTTAAGGCCTCTCGTACTTTTTATGATGCTGTCTCTTAAGCAAAGTCATTTAGAACCATAATTGATGGCATCTAGATAGTAAAGTCTTCAGCAGTGATTTGTCTAGTGCCAGTTAGACTGCAGTCATCTGATGGATTGAGCACTTAAATAAAAAGCTACTAGTGGAACTATCATGGCCTTATAATGGACTGATCCTAACTCCCTAGGCTCGGTTTGTGGGGAAACCTTTTGGCTGTTCAGTAGCGCTGCCACCTGGTAAATCTTGTACTTGTCTCTCAGGGCGGCATTATGGGTGAAATCAAGTGAAACTTGACGTCTGTGTGTTGTGGCTCAAGGAGGACATCTAGTTGCTTACTCAACACACTGCATTTCAGCTAGTCCATAAAGCACAGAGCATGGGTGGTGAAAGGTCACAGGTTCGATCCCTGGGTACACCGGTAGTGCCCCCAAACTTGCAGGCTTGTGTTACTAGCCCAGTTCTTAATACAAAAAATGTGCATCCTAATTAGTTGAGGTGCTGAGCGGAGGGGTCTATAATACATACAAACACTTCCTGTGCAACAGCTGCAGTAGTTCTGTCTGTTTTAAGCCACTTTAGCATTAGCCTTGCAAGCTGAACGGTGGAATAAAGAATTAAGGGAAGCCCATATCCCTGACTAAACCTGACAGGTGTCCAGCCAGGCAACAGCTGGGGTCATAAATATGCACACCCCCCCCCCCCCCCCCCCCCCCAAAACGCCATCTTTACTCGGCGCACATATACCCATGGCCTGTCAGTTAAGGCTGCAATTAGGTACTGTAGGTGCGACGAGAAACCCCGACCAGTCGTGTTCCCAGAAAGAGCCCGCAGAGGGCTCGTTCATCGCTAAGCAACAATGCTTCTTTATGTCCGCGTGCTTTAGAAGGTACTCCGCTTGACGGGCAGAGCGGCAGCTCTAAAGCACTTTGGGACGGAACAGAAGAAGTTGGAAAGTATATCTGTCACCTGCAATTTAATAGTTTTCCCAATCCCAGTAATTCGTTTACAATTGCCAAATAACTAGTTGGAGAAATAATTTCCTTCTATTATTAGGATTTTTAAAAATTAAAGTTGGCACTAGTACCGGTGGAAGTCGACACGTGCGTTGTGCCATTTTATCACAAAATCCATCAGTTTACCCGCTAAAAGGTGTGAAAATTAGTTACAGGAAGTGTCAGTTGACTCTTGTCACTTCAGGTTACCCATGGGCATCTTTTTTTACAGCACGAAGTGATAAGAGATCCTGTCAAGATAAAAAGAATGTAACCCTAAGGGGGTTATTTCACGGTTCACAACACCCAGATTCCGATTCGGATGTGGTCAGAGTTCTTGGATGTGATTGTGAAAAGACAGCTGGTCTTATGTGCACATTCAGACCTTGATACGGGGCTAAACCAGGAAGTGTGAAATATTCATAGCTATCACATCTGGTCCAGTTGCGGTCCAGATTAATTGCGGTTGTTTCAGTAACGTAAGGATTTTTATGGACTTATTTTCGTCTGGTTGATCGTACTTTGGTTACTATAAGAAATTGTATCTTTTCAGCTTAAGCTTGGTGTACAGACGGAAATTAATGCATTGCAAAAAACGACCAAAATTCGCCTAATTTTAAAATATGTAAACATCTAGTTTGCGGTTGGAAATTTTATTCGGTGAGACAGGAGCTCGGTACTACAAAAGGAGTCGTCCATTATTTAATTAAAATTCACTTACGTGGTACCTACATTTTAAAGTTGATCTACACGTATCGATATATGAATAGTTTTCCAGGTAGCGAGCTACATTGTATTGGTTTATGTGAAAGATTCTGTGTCTATATTAGTCTAAAAGAGAATCACATGTTGCTTATAAAAGTGGTAGTACAAATGCGCGCTAGCCTACATTTTGATGTCGAACTGTCACATTTTCTAGCGGCGACAGAATACCGTTTTCTCTAACTACTTCAGCTAGCACCGTTAGCCATCGAACGGCAGGCAAGTGCTTCCGAGACGAGGATTTCCTGTGTTTAGCGCGGAAGGATCGCGGTAGTGTGGGTAGTAGGTTCTGTGTTTGGCCGAATTTAAGGTGATTTCCTGTGGCTGCGGAGTGATCTCAATTGTGCCCCTCTATGCATTTCAATGTAACTCAATGTGAATCTGAAGCTCTGGAAGAACATGGCGACTTCACTGCATGAGGGACCCGCTAACCAGCTCGATCTGCTCATTAGAGCAGGTAATTTCTGGCGTACTCGCTTTCCTACTCTGAACGCGCTTGCTTTCGATTGCTGCGCGCCTTTGGCGGACTACCGCGTCCCCTTTCGTGCAGTTGTTGTCTGAAGTAATGGAGGGCAAATCAGGAAGTGATCACCTTGGTTAGCAACCTGCATGGCGTTCCTTGCTTTTCCTGTATCTGAGATGGATAAAAAATATTTCAGCGCGTTATTAGAATGCAGTGTGTTGTACAAACATACCCACGTGTCCAGTCGCATTGTCAACAGTCTAAACCTAAGAGTGTATCTTCTACTTCTGTTGATTTTATTAGCTAACGGGTAATGAGATTGTGCGCTCCTGGGAAACCAGGAAGTGTATGAGATGTTGTCTTTCCTACGTCTTTGCCACGCTGTCTGATTCAGAAGGACGTGCAGCTTTGATTGTCCCGTTTTATTGAACTGTAGTAACAAATGCTGTTGTGTGTTGTTAATTACGCATGATTTGTCTTAGCACTGACAAAGCTATCTGTTGTATTTAAATGCTGCGGTTCATTTTATTTTATTTTTTGCCAGCCCGCTAACTATCTAGCGTTAGCAAGCCCACCAGCTAGATATAGATTTCCCAGGTTAAATAAATGTGATTTTACCGTTCACTGTGGATATATTGGAAGTAATAAATGTGACATTCCTGTTCGGGTCCAGACTGTGAATATACTCTCAGTTTAAATTTTTCGATTTCCTTAGTGCTGGCTAGCGGATCCTTTTTTTATCCGTTAGCTTGCATTCGTTACTGCATTAGCTGGCTGAGAAACCTGGGACTTTTAGGTAATATTTTTTCTGTCCAACCATTAATTCGAATTCAACATACTTAGCTCAAATTTTAATTGCTTTTTTTGTGGGTTAAATGTATGGTTTTGTACACTTCACTTGGCAATGAAACGAAATGATTTTTAGACTATTTGCAGCAAGCTATTTTTGATGGCGGAAGCACTGTGATCCGCCCGGGAGGTTGTCCTCGTGATTGACAGCTCCGTGTGTCCAATAGCTTCGCGCGTATGTTCGAATTCCGTAACACAGCCAATGGGTAAGCATCAGGCGAATGGTGGAAAGAAGAAAACTAGCCAATGGCTCTGGGGGCGGGGATTGAGTGACAGGGACCTCGGAGGTGTCTTCGGAGGGAACTGGAGGGAAAGAGTAGAGTGTAAACACGGAAGTCATAGGGGACAGCACTACTTTTTTGTAGGGACCGCTATACCTGGTACAGTTAAATAGTGCCAAGCATACTTTTCTGATAATATAAAAATCATTTTGCATTATAGATGCTATTTGACAGTTTTGATGCGTTTTATAGAAATAAATTAAGAAGTTAAAAGGGAATGATCAAGTTGTAAGATAGTCGATGTTAAGCCTACAGTCTTCTGTTTCTGTAATTTACTGTTAATTATCAGCTGTCAAGGTAATCTTCGTGGCTGTCTTCTGGTATAAAATTTAAGTACATCTTTTTCATCTGAATGCACCGTGCCGCATGTTTTAAAATATGCAACACTAAGTGGCATATTAACAACGCCGTGAGTGCTAATTATCTGTTGTTTTTCTCTCATACGGTTAGTGTAAATCAGAATGAAGTAATTCAGCGTGCTTAATTGTCACACCGCTGTCATAGCTCGATGCATGCGGTGCCTGTCAAGTGTTGATAAAACACGAGCCGCCAGGTCCGTTGTCTTCCTAAATAAGCTCGTTATATTCATAGGGACGTGTTAGTTGTATCCACTGGTTCGTAAAGCTGGGTGTTGCGCCGCGTCCAGATTTGTAATGGGCCCGTGTCCCGTTCTACGAAGAGCGCTATCCGCAGCATGAAACCTGTTTTCTGGGTAGGTGAAGGGGGGTGGGTGGCTGCCGTTCGCCTAAAGATAGCCCCTCTGCTATAGATAACCAAACAAGGCCAGAGCGGCCGCTAAACGGAGGTGTTGATGTGCTGATTGAGGAGAACAGGTGGCCACGCTACCCAGCACGAGAGAGGAAGGCATGCACGAGAACTCCCGACGGCCCTGCAATTGGGGGGGGGGGGGGGGGGGGGGGGGGGGGGGGTGAATGGACAAAGAAGCTGTCTAAAGCTATAACTTTAAAGTGGTAGAAGCCAATCTAAACATGCATGACATGACTCCAGTGTCCTATATATAGTCCATAGAACTGTAGAAGATATTATGAACAAGCTTGTAACTGCAGATGAAAAATAAAAAGGCTGGTACCACAAGTTTATTTTTGATCCTTTTTTCCATTTCACTGTTCCATACTTTAAACTTGTTCTTAGACAAAATCTCTAATATTTATCATATTCATATGAATTATTAATAATAATATTTAAATATTTCAAAGTACAGTGTGCCTTTTTTTTGCCTAGCTGACACCAGCAGTCAGACATTTTTGACAGCAATACTGTGATATTTCATTTGGTGCAGTGACAGTGCTTCTGAAAAGCTCTCCTGCCTAACAGCCTTTTAAATGTATTCATATATGCACCATTAGTCATACTGTTATTCATTCTGGACAGATGCTGGAAATCAAGCTTTAATTCATTGAACCCATTGTGTTTATGCAATGTAGCAGTGGTCAGCTTGTGTTAGACCTGTTTTAAATTCCTACAGGGTGGCAGTGTAGTATTATGGTCAGGTGCTGGTTTTGTAACCTAAAGGCCACAGGTTCGATTCCCGGGTAGGACACTGCCGTTGTACCCTTGCAAGGTGCTTAGCCTGCATTCCTTCAGTATATATCCAGCTGTATAAATGGATGCAATGTAAAAGCTGTGTAAATGTTGTGTAAGTTGCTCTGGATAAGAGCGTCTGCTAAATGCCTGTAATGCAATGTTTTGCTAGCCACAGAGCGGTCTCAGTGAGTGATGCAGTGTGTGTGTGACATCCCTCTGCTCACCCCTCCTCTCATCCCTCTGCTCACCCCTCTCTCATCCCTCTGCTCATACCTCTGTTCATTCTTCTCATCCCTCTGTTCATCCCTCTGCTCATCCCTCTGTTCATCCTTCTCACCCCTCTGCTCATCCCTCTCTCACCCCTCTGCTCATCCCTTCGTTCATCCCTCTGTTTCTCCCTCTGTCATCCCTCTGTTCATCCCTCTGTTCATCCGTCTGTTCATCGCTCTGCTCATTCCTCTGCTCATCCCTCCTTTTCTCTCTCTCTCTCTCTCTCTCTCTCAGTGGAGGCGTCGGTCCATGGCAGTAATGTCCCCTGCTCAGATAAGACCATTGAGGCGGCGGAGGCCCTTCTGCACATGGACTCTCCCAGCAGCCTCAGGGGTGACTGTAGCCCAGGTGAGGGTCCCGCCCCGAACCTGCAGCTCAGCAGCGACGCCGCCTTTATCACCTGCCGCTGCGCAACGTGGCGTTATCACTACCGTCCAGGGGCCCCCGCGTCCAGGGGCCCGCGTCCAGGGGCCCCCGCGTTCAGGGGCCCCCGCGTCCAGGGGCCCACGTTCAGGGTCTTTCAGAGCGAGGTTACACGTGTTTTGTTACACCAGGCACCTCCTGGGGCCTAACACATTGCAAGGTGGGACTTGGAACAAACTTTCCCGCTCAAACGTGTTGGTCTCAATAAAGATTACTGACGGAAAAAAGAACATGAATCTGTAATTAGTTTCTCTATGTTTTGCCATTTCAGAGTGATTGGATTTACCTGTGTGTATTATGCTATTTAATTGGCCACTGCAATCCTGACTATGTGTATCATGCTACTCCATTGGCCACTGCAATCCTGACTGTGTATATTATGCTACTCCATTGGTCATGGTAATCCAGACTGAACTGCCAGTCCCAAATCTGTTTCCTTGTTCATTTTTGGCCACAGCTGGTTAATGGCTAATGGGTAGAGCACACAAATCGTGTTCGCCTGTCAGGGGCGTGTCTGTCCTTGTGAAACACCAGCAGGACAGGAGCCACTCAGCTGGGCGGACCTGAGAACGTTCAGCAGCATTCTGTACTTACTGTAGCATAGCCCTCAGACTGTCCCCCAGACACGCACACAGCATCACGAGCTCAGTGTTCAGAGTGCATCTGTGCTCAGCAGGGTTATTTCTGAGCGCGTCTGCGTTCGGGAATATTTGGAAGGGGACGTAGGTAATGTGACCTGGGAGCTCTTCTAAATTCTCAGCTGCCTGGAATGACGACACTGACATACTGAGTGATTGATCAGTGTGATTGATGCGCTGAAATGTGGTCAGGTAAATAGATTGGAGTCTTGGGGTTTAGCAAGCTACGTGCATTGTGGAACAGTATAACACCTGACACAATTTTAAAATTTTGGTGCTGCAGTAGTTTTATGCTACCCCCCCCCCCGGGTAATAACGACGCACGTCTCCGTGCCCCCCCCTTCCCCAGTAAAAGCGCTGTCTTGTCTCCGCGCAGTGGAGGTGTTTGTGCCGCCCTGCGTCACCACGCCCGAGTTCATCCACGCGGCCATGCGGCCGGACGTGATGACGGAGACGGTGGTGGAGGTGTCCACGGAGGAGAGCGAGCCCATGGAGGTGTGCGCCGTCCTGGAGGCCCCGGAGAGCGAGCCGGTCCGCAAGAAGAAAGGTGGGCGGGGCGTGGGTGGGGCGTGGGCGGGACGTGGGCGGGGCCTACTGGCTGAATCACACGTGCCTGGTGTTCCCTCAGAGGCGTAAGATCAGAAATGTGTGATTGGAATGTTCTTAGCTGAACATTCTAATGCTGATGTCACAATCACTGCTGGTGACTGAAAGCAATGGAGTTCTAGAACACTGACCTGGAATTTTGGAAAAAAGAACACTCCAAAAAACAGAAAACTTACCTTTCAAAGAGTTCAAAAGGGGTGTGAAATCATTGCTTTCACGGGACGTTTCAGTAGCGCCTGTTCCTGTGTGTCCAGTGTTTCCTACATGCTTCTACACTTTGCACCCCTGAAAACGGGTCCGGTACAGCTGGGTATCACCACACTGTTGTGTGACAGTTTAAAATAATAATGATGTTTAATAATCTGTAATTATGATGTATTTGCTAGGCTGTAACATCAGAGAGGCTCCACAGTGCTCAGTATTGTTGTACAGCTGCTGTCCGTTTGTGTTTAAAGTGGGGAGGAAGCCAAAGATGCATCAGTCGGCGGTGTCCAACGGCTCTCCTGATCTGGGCATGAAGAAGAAGCCCAGGGAAGGGAAGGGTGAGTGAGTTCAGCCGGCAGAGCGACTCACAGAGTGACTCGCACAGCTCCCATTCTCTTACATACAGAGCCTTGTCTACACAGCTGGGCGTTTACTGAAGACACTCAGCTTAACCTTATAAGGTGTGAGGTCACACACGTGATTAGAATGTTCTTGACTGAACATTCTAATGCTGATGTCACAATCATTGCTGGAGACTGAAAGCAGTGGAGTTCTAGAACGCTGACTTAGAATTTTGAAAAGAACTTTCAAAAAACCGTGCTATTCAAAGGGGTGAGTACTTTTCTGAAGTGTAACTGTCTGAGCCTGTGGTCCATGGCTGCCGTTGGCAGGTAACACCACGTACCTGTGGGAGTTCCTGCTGGACCTCCTCCAGGACAAGAACACCTGCCCCAGGTACATAAAGTGGACGCAGAGGGAGAAGGGCATCTTCAAGCTGGTGGACTCCAAGGCCGTTTCCAAGCTGTGGGGGAAGCACAAAAACAAGCCAGACATGAACTATGAGACCATGGGCCGGGCGCTGAGGTACGCTGTCGCGCCAGAGCGAGAGACGCCCGCTATCTCTGCTCTCCAGGGCGGGGTCGAACCCTAACCCTGACCCTGCGTCTCCACCCATCACAGGTACTATTACCAGAGGGGCATCCTGGCCAAGGTGGAGGGCCAGCGCCTGGTGTACCAGTTCAAGGAGATGCCCAAGAACATCGTGGTGATTGACGAGGAGAAGGCGGAGCCGGGGGCGGAGGAGCTCCTGAGCGCGGCCAAGTCGTACGAGCGCGTGCCGCCGTCCTCCGACAGCCTGCTGGCCAAGGGGCCGGGCATCCTGCGGGGGGGCGGCCGAGGCTCCGCCCACTCCCCCGCCAAGGGCAAGGCCTCGCAGCCGGCCCCCGCCGTCGCCCGCGTGGTGACGGTCTCCGGGGTGACGGACGGCGTCGCCGGGCAGCAGCAGAGCCACACCGCCATCATCCCCACGGCAACCGGGCCCAGGTGAGGGCGGGCATGGTGCAGGGAGGGGGGTTCGCTTTCCAGTTGACGTTTTGAGGTTGCGGTCATGCCGCACCCAAGTGTGTTTCCAGGAGTGTTACAGACGACTGTGTCCGTCCTGCAGGTTATCTGTGGCCTGCCTCCTGGGTCCTCATACACATCATGATGCTGCTAGTCCCTGCACATAATGCATGGACTAATAATTATGTGTGTGTGTGTGTGTGCGTGTGTGTGTGTGTGTGTGTGTGTGTGTGTCTGTGTGTCTCTGTGTGTGTGTGTGTGTGTGTGTGTGTGTGTGTGTGTGTGTGTGTGTGTGTGTGTGCGTGTGTGTGTGTGTGCGCTTGTGTGTGTGTGTGTGTGTGTGTGCGCACGCTTCTGTGTGTGTGTGTGTCTCTGTCTGCGAGCAGGACGGTGCGGGTGGCCATGCAGGTGCCCGTCGTCATGACGACGTCGCTGGGCCAGAAGATCTCCACGATGGCGGTGCACTCGGGTAGCCCCACCCTCCTGACCAACAGCGGCCCCATGGGCGGGGGCGGGGCCCCCAAGGTGCTGATCCAGACCATCCCCACGATGATGCCCGGCACCGCAGAGAACGGCGACAAGATCACCGTGCAGCTGGCCAAGATCATCACCATCCCCGCCGCCCAGCTGGCGCAGTGCCAGCTGCAGGCCAAGGCGGGCACCGCGGGCACCGCCACGCCCGGCCTCAGCCTGGTGGGGGCGCCGCTGGCCGTTTCCATGGCGCCGGGGACGCAGGTGGTGAGACTGGCGGTGCCGGCGCAGCAGTCGCAGCCGGGGGGGCGGGCCCTGGTCCGGTTGGTCGCTCCCGTCGCCACGGTGCCCACGGTGGAGCAGGACTCAAAGAGCCCCCAGACCCCCAGAGCAGACCCCCCCGCCGTCGTCACGGTGAAAGTGGAGTCCCGGGACTGCTGAGGGCGGGGCCGCCTGGGGGAGGGGAGGGGGGGTTGGGTCTGCAGCTGGATGGCGGAAGGGACGCTTTTCTTACGTCTTCCCGCTTGGGAGACCGCAGTGACCTCCCCACCCTGAGGGGGCGCTCTCTCAAAAAAAAAAAAAAAGTACGCTATCACAAACCGAGCCCCCCCCTCGCGCCCGGTATGGTCCGAGCCACGGCACAGATGCCCCGAGGCTGACGGGGGGGCCCCCCCGCCCGTCCCACGCTGCCCCGCGGGGTAGGGAGGGGGGGTCGGGGGACGGGGCACAGGAGTCCAAACCACAGAGGAAACAGAGCAGCTTGGGGACCAAGACAAATCACTACAGTTTCACACACGTGCTGAAAACACAGCAAACACTAAACTCACTTACTGAAACCAAACTGATCTCGGGCGGGAGGGAGGGGGGGGGTGCGTGAATTAAGGTTTGTAACACTTTGTATAAAAAGATTTTCACATTTTCAGAGCAAACCAGCAAATTGATAGACTATCACTGTGCGCACATAGTATCCCGTTTCTCGGTGCTAGTGTGGGGAGCTGCGTGGAACCTTCCGGAAGGATGGGCGGTCTCCGGACCGCTCCCGCAAGGGTAGGCAAAGGGACTTTGTATGTATAAAGATTATACAGTTTATGAAATTTCAAAAACAATGAAATCAGCCTTAGATTAATCTTTTTTTTTTTTTTTTTTAAGAATATGCTTATTAGCTTTTTGTGTAAAGCTCTTTTTGATACCTTGTACCAAGCACAGTGTTATAAAGACTAAGGCGACTTGTTTTTTGTATTATAGTTTGGAGTTCTCGTCAGGAGTCTCAGCAAAGCTTTAGCTGTGACTCGCCGCACTTCGTCTGTAGACATTTCTGTTTGACCCAGCGGTCGGGACGTTTCTGTTTGACGCAGCAGTTTGACCCAGCGGTCGGGACATTTCTGTTTGACACAGCAGTTTGACCCAGCAGTCGGGACATTACTGTTTGGCCCAGCAGTTTTACCCAGCAGTCGGGACATTTCTGTTTGACCCAGAAGTTTGACCCAGCAGTCGGGACATTTCTGTTTGACCCAGCAGTTTGACCCAGCAGTCGGGACATTTCTGTTTGACCCAGCAGTTTGACCCAGCAGTCGGGCTTTCTCAAGCCTCACTCGGCATGAATTCTAGCAGCTATTGTAGCTCTTCACTTTCATATTTTCCTTATTTTATTTTTTTAGTTGAGGGAGAGAGAGGGAGAGACAATGACTTTTGTGTTCGGACTGAACTAGTTTGTATATTCAACATTTGAAGTATATTCTATTTTGTTGTACTCTTGGTTCAAAGTGTATTCGAGTAGATTTTACTGAAATATAAAAAGACCTAAAACAGCTCTGTCTCGTGATTGTTGTTGTTGAACTGTCGGTGGCTGTCTTTACCGCACGAGTCTTCTTTCCTGTCCCAGAATGCCGTGCGCAGTGGAGACGGGATTATTTCCCCTACGTTAAATTCAGCTTTCTATGTGAACCGCTGCCCATGAAATCCACACGTTTTAACGAGGCTGAAAAGTAAGAGTTCAGATGTGTCTCCACCAGGGGGCAGTGTTGCACAAACAATAGAGCGTGTGACCAAAGTGAGGCTGTAGCAGACTGGTGTTACCTGTGCTGGATGGAGTCGGGATTATGGGATGGCATTTTAAACAAAGACAGACTCTTAAGTGATCTGGACAGAGTGAAACGAAGCAGAGATGACTCCGCAGGACACTCCAACTGAATTTATCAGAAAAATGAAGAAAAAATGTTAAGTTACATGGTTTATCTCCACACTTCATGAATTACAAGTTTTATTCTTTCGGATAAACCTTGTGTTGGTTTATGAATCGTTAATATGACAGCAATTTAAGTGACTACATAGAGCCGTTTATTCTGCGTACACCAATGCTGGTTTAGTCTTGGCAGCAGTAAGTAAACATCTCATGTAGTCTTCTCACAAGCTCATCAGGTTATTTGCTACAGTGTGGTAAATAAAAGATTGGACATATTAAATAATTAAGAATAGAAGTTGGCATGAAATCCAGAAACAGCTCTAGTAGTTCTTTCTGGTCTGGTTGTGATCCATTATGTAAGGTGTTGATTTCAAACGTGTCTTCATTTATGAGTGAACAGCCTCTGCACTGCAGCCTGTACTGGCTGCTGGAGAGATACGGTGAGTGGGAATCATCGCTGAGGAGGTGGTGGTGGTGGTGGTGGTGGGGCTGGGGGGGCACGGTTATGGGGGGGGGGGGGGGGGGGGTCATTTATGGGGCCTTCAGTCTGGGACTTCATGAGCCAAGCCAAAGGGAGTGCGTTCCTATTTTGGGACAGATTTAATCAGGAAGTTGGCGCTCTCGCTGCCTGTGTTGTGAATTCCCCTCTCAGGTTTACCCCGTTGCCTCTGGGTGAACCGGGCGCTGTCAACACCGGCGACCACCACACGAGGTCCGGAGGACCGCACCGACGAGCTCCGGTGAGGAGGGTATGAACCGCTGCGCGAGCTCACCGTACGGAAGCGGCTGTGCCCCTCAGCGCTGATATGTGGATCCAGCTGATGCCATCGAGCTGAGAACCTGCAACCCTTCTGTAAGCGTCCAGTGATTCTGCGCTCTGTAATATCGCACCGTTACTCCTGTGGGACGAAGGGCTGTGTTAGGAACGGTGCTAGGGCGGTGTGTGTGTGTGTGTGTGTGTGTGTGTGTGTGTGTGCAGGTCTTCATTTCCACCAGTTACCCTGGCTAAATGAGCTAATTGGCAATATACACAAACACTGGTTCAGGGGGAAGACTGGAGCACAGTAGAACTTTTCACAAAGGGACATGAGAACAATCTTCGGTTGTCATTCATGCGCTTATTGAGAAATGTAGCTATCCATAATTAGCCTTAACATTTATGGCCTAAATGTGAGGGCTAATTTAGTAATTAAGGCCAAATCTGTGCAGGCGAACCACAAATGGACACGGCACTCCTTGCCCAACTGTGTTAAACAAAAGGCGAAAACAAATCAGAAAATACTGGTGTTTATTTTGTTAAAATCTGGGTGGGGTTAAAAAAATCAGGCGGGAGAAATGTTTAATTACACACACAAAAAACAAATAAAAAGGTAGATACATTAAGTTGCATAAAAAGGTTTTTGATTTGCAGTCCTCTTTCAATAACACCAAAAGGAAATAACTTGTACAGCACTGAGGTAGGTATAACTCATACCCTAGCGTAAACTGAAAGAGCACTGGCAGTGCGGTTTGTAGGCTCAAACCCCACACCCATGTACAGTGGTGATGAAATTCCATAGCTGTGTGAGGCCATGTATGCTATATATTATCCAAACATATTTGATATTTTGTGGTTCATGTACTTTATCTTTGTTGCACCCATTGGACTTCAATTCCCATGAGCCCCAGCAAACACTTCACATATTGAGCTCACCTCCTGGAAACAACACTCCTCCCCACCCCCATCGCTTGAAGGCTAATGTACCTTGCACCTTTGCCAGATAAAAACCCCAGTATGGTTCCAAGGTCTGCATAATAAAACTGATTCACAGTGTTGGTCAGCTTGCACTTCACATTTTGAGTTAAACGGACTAGACGTGTATAACGGACAGCTGTGAGCTCCACACAGGCTTCCTGCTTCCTGTGATGGAGTGGATTTTTTACTTTAAGGGGAAGCAGAAAGATGACAGACAACAGGAGAGCACAGACCTGTTGCTCTGAGGTGCACTGGGATGTACCAGTTTAATGGCAGGACTGGGCCCATGATGAAGCTGCACTTGGGAGCCGTTAACCTCCGCTGTGTGTACAGTGAAATGAGATGGGACACCTAAAGCCGTAACGCACCAGTCTATGCAGACCGGAAAGTTTCTCAAGCTCGACGACATCCACACCCCACCCAGAGAAAGCCGCTCTTTCAGTCTGAATTATATTTGCCTGTCGCTCCTGCCGTGAAAAATCAAGTGGCTTAACGGTCTGACTGTGGCCTCAGAGTTTGCAGTGGGGCCCCTGTAGCACAGTCCCCCAGTGGGCCCCTGCACAGCCCTCAGTGTGGCCCCACGGTCCCCAGCGTGGCCCCTGTGCGATGCTAGCCCTGGTCCGGCCCCTGTGGCACAGTCCCCAGTGTGGCCCTGCGGGGCCCCTGTGCGATGCTAGCCCCGGTCCGGCCCCTCGGGCGGGTCCAGGAAGCCGAAGTCGCAGACGAGGGACAGGTGGTCGGAGGGGTAGCTGTAGGAGGGCAGGCGGTCGGGGCCGATCTGCTCGGCGCTGGGCAGCTCCAGCAGGGCGTGGACGCGCAGGCCGCGGCGCGAGTACCAGACGTAGTCCAGCGTGTGGCAGCTCTCGCCCGACGGGCGGATCTTCCAGGTGGTGTAGGGCGGCTCCGCCAGCCCGTCGGGCGACAGCTGCTTGTAGGCGCTGTCCAGCCCCAGGCCCGAGGCAGCGAAGCGCTGGTACACCTCCTCGCCCGGCTCGGCGTTCAGGTCGCCGCCCACCAGCAGCGGCAGGCCGGGGCGCCCCCCGCTGGCCGCCTGCAGGTGCTGCAGCAGGTCGGAGCCCTGGGCCGCGCGGAGGTGCTCCCACCCGCTCAGCGCCTTCAGGTGCGTGACGGCCACGCACAGCGAGCGGCCCGTCGCCCGGCAAGCGCAGCGTCTGCACCACCGCCACCTGGTTGGACTTGAACATGGTGGCGGCCAGCCGCATGCTGGCGCTGTCCTCCAGCAGGAAGCGGTCGCGCCGGAAGAACAGGGCGCAGCCGTCCGGCCCGTTGTTGTGCTCCACGCCCAGGCAGGGGGAGCTGGGCTTGGGGCAGAAGGTGCCGTGGTAGCCCAGGCTGCCCAGCACGGGCTGGAAGGTGTCGTGGTAGTGGTCCACCTCCTGCAGGCACAGCACGTCGGGCCGGTAGCGCAGGATCTCCTCCAGGATCAGGTACTTCCGCTCGGCCCAGTTCAGGGCCTCCAGAGGACAGCGCACGAAACTGTCCCTCCCCTCGCCCAGAGCTGGGGACACAGCAGGAGGAGCAGCCGTTAACCCAGCGGTCCAGAACCAGAACCACATTAGAACCGCACTTTCACATTAACGGAACGACTCTGCGTTTCAGTAGCTCTTCTAGCTTTAGATAAGGCATCACAGGGCGGTCCTGTTGACCACCTGCAGTGGACCTGCGTCAGAAACACGATTCATTGGTCGCCATGCCACCCCTGGTCCAGGACAGCCGTGCTGCTTATGCCAGTTTTCGGGACCCCAGCGGACCCTGTGGCTGTCCGGGACCAGATCTGGGGAGCCCAGTGTAACCCCCCGGGCGTCCAGCCCAGGGCAGCTCGACGGGCCTACCTTGGGCGAGGATGTTCCACTGCATGACCCGGATGGGGTGGGGCTGGTGGGCGGAGCCTCCGGGGTAGACGAAGCTGCGCTGGATTCGCGGGGGCCGGTTCCGCAGCACCTCCTCGCACTCCCTCTGCAGCTCCTCCGGGGCGCAGGGCTCCAGGTCCAGCGCCCCCTCCTGGCCGGGCTCCGCCTGCGCCATGGGACCACTGCTCAGCATCTGGGCCAGGGCGCTATACAGCCTGCTGGTGCTGCTGCCCCTGGGACAAACTGGCACACACACACACGGGGACACACACACACAGGGACAGAGACACAGACATGCGCACGCACACACACAGACATGCGCGCACACACAGGGACGGACACACACAAACAGATGCACACACACACACACACACAACAGAGAGAGAGAGAGAGAGTTAGTCTAATTAAATCTCTTCCTCTTTTTAGCTCTGAGCTTCCTGTAGGATTAACCGGATTGCTTTCATTAGAAGTAAACCTAACCGACACATCGGTGAACACAAACACTTTAAGAGCCATCCTCTGGAAGTGTAGCTGGACCTCAGCAGCACTGTGAAATGGTGAGTAAATCTGGAAAAGAAGTATCTTGAGTCTCAAAATGAAGGGCTCAGCTGCATGAACTGTCCACAGCATCAGTCAGAGTGAGCAGTGTTAATGTGAAATGGGAATACGCTTCCTTTCCTGAGTCCGTGGCTCTTATGTTGCTGTTTGAACGGTTTCTGCAGCGCACTGAATCCCGCCAAATCCCGCCAAATCCCCCGTGTGGCGGAGCCTGATTACCCAGCGAGGGACCGATCCCCTCGTGACCCCCCCCAGGACGGGCCCAGCTGAGCCCACAGGCACAGCATGGCACGGTAAACCCCGCTAATCTCTCCGGGGGCAGAGCTGGACATGTTCTGACCACAGCAGACTAGGAAGCAAAGCCGAAGCCTCTGCAGGTCGGTCGGTACGTGTACAGATGCGAGAGCCGCCCGATGCCAAGGCTTACTGCAGCCTGCTGCTCTCACTGCTACTACAGCACAGCGCCATCTGCTGGACGGGGAGGGAAGTGGACAGACTTCGCCACACAGAGTACAGCACGCAGGAACGTAGTCACGTTAGCCAACTTCGAGTAACTAGTGAAGACTTACAGCGGCAGCCGTTACACTGGACAAAAGGGACAGAACGACCCCGTTCAATGTGACCCGTCGCCTTGGCCAATCGGAGAAAAGAAAAACTATGGGTCACGGGAAAATCGCTGTTTTAAGAAGTGCAGTTTCCTCTCTAGTTCCCGCACGGTCCCGTGGGCGAAGTGCCCGCCGAGGAGACGACCCTGACGGAGACGGTGAAGGTCGTGGGCCTTCACGCGGTTAAGCTGCTAGCCAGCCCCCGTTAGCCGCAGACCCCTCTGCCTCTGAGCGCAGGAGGCTCGGTGCCAGCCCCCGTTTCTGGGCCCATCTGTCTCCCAGACAGCTGCGGCGCGCGGAGCCAGAGTCCGCCGAGCTTCCTGCCGACCCGCGGCGCGTCTCAGAGGGGCTGAGTTCCCCTGACAGCGTGGCGTCGCCCCCCCCCCCCCCCCCAAATCACCCGCGCACGGCCGAGCTCGTGCTGAGCGAGTAGCGGCTGCGCTAACGTGCCACCTCCAGACGGAAGCGTCCGCCTGGTTCTGTCAGAAGCCTTCGGAACCGATTTGGGCCGTGCTGTTGCCACGTCTCCGGGACGACGTGACCGAGAACAAATCCGGAAAGGTCCTTTGGCAAACCCCAGGAGGCGAGACCCAGAGCTAACGGAAACTTGTTCGTTTGCGAAACACGCCGCCGTTTGTTAGCCCTGCTGCAGCTTCCGGAGAATGCCAATGACCTGGGTTTGCGCTGGTGTCACTTTTCAAAAATCAATACAATTAAAAAATAAAATGGTTAAAAAAACAACAAAAGAAAAAACCATTTGTCTAAGTTGTGCTTTATCCCTGCTGTAAAGAACGGAAAACACGCTACTGAGAAGCGTAACGTAAATTATAACGTACAATATATTTTTGGCTTTAAACCATTTTTTAAGCAGAAGTGATGTGCAATATAACGTGGTTTCTATTTGGAGGTTCCCTTGGAAAGAACAGTCAGCTGTTATGAATCATCCAGGCATCTAGTATAAGTTCTTCAAAAAACTAACATTAAGAGGCAGTTCATTTTTGCTTGACTTGAAGCCAGTAGGATTTTTCTTCCTATAATTTTTTTTAAAGACTACTTTGTAGAAATTGTTCAGATATAATTTCCAAATTACCGTTATTATATATTTTACTTATTAAAAGCATTACTAGGGGTGCCACAAGGGGATTTTGGGCCCCATGAAAAGATCTCAAATTGGGCCCCGCCACCCCAGATAATTCTGTTCTAATGCTTTTTGAGGGCCCCTGCCAGTCATGGAATGTCCTCCTGCACAGACAGGCTGAACTGAGATGCAGGCAGGTGAGTCTAGCTGAACGGTCTCTGGTCGCCAAACTTAAATTCACCCCCTACACTACAGTCTGAAGCGCACCGTTTCCATGGCGTCTTCAGAACGGACCAATCAGCCCCGTTTGTTGGCTCTGTGAGCCGAGCCCCGTCCCCCCCCAGCAGCCCGGAGTCTCCTGGGCGCCGTGGCGACAGCGCGTCACCGTGGCGACAGCCCAAGCCGCGAGACTCCCGCGTGTATTGCGTGTCACTTTCGCGCTGATCTGAATCTAACGAGCGCCGATTGTTCCGCGAGCCGAGGCCGCCCGTCAGATCCAGGCGGTTAGCCGCCTGCAGAGCGTCATTAGCGAACGGCGAATAGCGCGGCGTGCTCGCTGGAATTCGCCCGCTTTACGCCGTCCTTTCTGCAGTCCCTGGACGATGACGCAAATTTACCGAAGCGCTGAACCATTTCATTTGCTATAAATATTCATTTTATCAGAATAAATGGTTCTGTTCATCCCTTTTATAATATTTTGATCACCTTTCACTACATCTTCTATGCTGTAATGTCTGTTCACAGCTAGCTTGATGCTAGTAGCTGTAAACTGTTTACAATGTTGTATTACAACAAAAAATAAAGGAAATTAAGATAAGACTCCCCACACACGAGTATACAGCACTCAGCTGTAATCAAAAAAAGTAAAATGACAATCAGCTCACCAATGACTTCCATCTTCCAGCTGTGGTGTGTGTGCGCGTACGTGCGTGTGCAGGATATGCGGAGAGGAGTACCCAAGTCCTTCTGGGACGGACCGAGTGTGTTCCTCCAGAGACCAGCTCTGCTACCGTCCCTCTGTCACATGACCACCGCCCCCAAGCCCGCCCAGAACGTCACGCCCAGAGATGGGATCACGCAGAAACAGACGTCAGATGTGCGCCTGTGGGCCAGAAGTCATGTGACTGGGGCGGGATGTGGTGCGTAGCTCGCGCGCGGCATTGCGTTTCCACACCCTGGGGCGGAGCGTTCCAGTTTCCCAGGATGCAACACCATTCCCGCTCTCCAGCCTCCGCCAGACGGAGAACACCGGTGGCCACAGGAGGCTGTCTGTCAGAACGTGTGTGAAGCGAAGCTACGCTGCCTGTTCTGCGCTACGCTGCGTGTGCTGCGCTGCTCCGCAGTGCCGTCAGGCGTTTCATCATCGCTCTTTAAAAGGGAAGCGGCCGCTTCTTCTTCCTGTTTGAAGAGAGCTCGTTCAGCATCACACGCACGTCTCCACGAGCTGCACCTTACGCAAGAGGGAGGGGGGTACAGGAAGTGTCGCTCTCAGTACAGGAACACTCCCAACCACTTCTGCTGAACACCCCTGAACAGTGTCAGAGCGTTGGGACACAAGGCCGCTTGCACCAGCTCTAACACGCAGAGTCAGTGAGGGTCGTCGGACTGACGGACTCACTGAAAATACGAGGAACTCGTTGGCTCCCGCTGCTCTGAGCAGCGCTGCTTTCACACGTGGGATTTTTGGGGTGTTCTCCCCCCCCCCCCCCACCCCAACCCACCTGGCCCACACTCACCCGGGAACCACAATACAGCAAAGATCCTGGATCAGAGGAACACAGAAGATGGTCCACTCCCTACATTTCACACTGCTAGCAGTTAGCTGCATGGACCTTGTCCCTCAGTAGTCTGTCAGCTCAAAAGCACAGGAGAAATCCTACACTGGCAGAAGTTGAAATGGCAGCGGTGTGCTGGTGTGTGTGTGGGGTTTGGGAGAGAATAAGCAGGATTACACCATCCGGATGTCATCGGCGGTCACCATGCCGATTAACCTTCAGACAGGATTTCTGCTTACGCACAAAAGCTCATAAACTGCTGCAGTGCGTTAGCAGAACAGGCCAGTCTTTCCAAAGGACACGCTTGCAGGCTGCTGGAACAGCGAGGTGGGGGTGGGGGTGTGGGTGGGGGGTGGGGGATGGGGAGGGGGTCAGTGAGGGGGGGAGTTATGTAACGGGGCAACCAGCGTGAGTTATGAATGTAAATATGTGTATGTGTAAATATGGAGTGTGTTGCGAGTTCATGTATGTTATGGTGTTCCAATGAAAAATACAAACAGTGCAAAGCAGTAACTGCAGGAGCTGACACACTGCTAAAACCTGTTCCAGCGGGGCTTAAAATCCCACTTATATAACACACTGTCTGCAGTCTTCACCACTGCTGTGGTTCTGTTTCAGCTAAAACATGGAAATAGATCATTTTAAAGGAATATTTGAAGTGTACTTACCACACGGTGTGGACAAACACGCCTTAAAGACAGGATTTCATTCAACATAAACCACTAATTCCTTCTACAGTTCTACCGTGGTGTTCCTTCAACATGGCAAACACAGGGTATTGATTCAGCTGGAGCGGCAGCACAGGTTAATCTGCAGGCTTGGCCTTCATAAGAATGTACACTTCAGTGGCCCTTATCAGAATGAGACACGTGGTCGAAACTTTCCCCTGCGCTGTCCACGTCAGAACGATCATAAATGCAAAGTTTGCTCAACCCCGACACACCCAACTCCAGGGCATCTGCTCAGAGAGACACACAGCTGTTCTGCTCTAATGTCACCAGACACCGTGGCTCTATAACTAGTGCGCCACCTGGTGGCCAGTGTGAGCAGCGCGCTGGACTGCCATCAGTCTTCCCTGAGTTATGGTGCGGCCCGTTCAGACCCAAATAAAACCATAACATACTGCTACATTTACACAGAAGTGCTGAAGCTCTGCCAGACCGGGTCATAAAGAAGACTTACACCACATGCTGTCATACTGCTGAACTATCTAGAGGAGCATCTAATTGGTACACATTTAATTAGGCTTTCTCTGGGCACCCATGAAACCTAATTATTAAGTTAGTGGAGTTGTTATAGAGACAGTATATTTAATCTTTTTCACGAGCACTTAGAAACAAGTTACACAAAATGCTGTGTGATTATTATATCATTATACCTGAGTTAGGCATTTAAAGGGCACATGGCCATGGACTTTACAAAGCACTGCAAAAACAGAGACAAAAGACACTTTATCAGTATTAAGTAAGACTAGCCATACTTTACACGCTGTGCCTTCCTTAGTCATTTTGAATTTCCATCCTGGGTAAACAATTAAATTCAATTCAAATTCAAATCCAATGTGACTCACCAGTTAAATGCAGATCAGAAATCTAGGCTGAATCCACTTGACTTGACCGGCAAAACTCTCCGTCCCCTCCACCCTAAAACAGGCTCACGCAGCCACACGCGGTGACCTCCACTCCCACAATGCATCAGCTGCACCCACGGGCCTCCGCTACCAGGAGCGGAGAGTGTGGATTGGACCGCAGCTGGGCGGGGTCACACGGGGTCTGGTTTTAGGCGCTCTCACTCTTTAAATAAAGCTTTGTGGGCTGGAGTCCTGCAGGAGTCATGCCAGCCTTCTGTCTGTGGTTTCCATGGCGTTTACGCGTGAGGTCTTCATGTGCACTTTCACAACAGACCGTTTTCTGGCGATTCAACACCAAATCGTCCAGATGACGGATACCTGTATTTTGGTGCACATGCATTTAGCCATTCGGTGACTGTTGTACTTGTGCAATATTCATGTTGTGCTAAAGCAGCTACATGTTTTCCACAGGCTTTCCCTTTCCTTTGAAAGGTGAGCACTGATGGCCACCCGTGGGGTCAGAGGTCACTGGGCGGGAGGAGATCTGATCCGCGGGCGGGCGCTCTTGTCCGTCCCGGCGTCTCGGAACCAGAGAAGTGAGAACGGAGCGTGGGGCCAGAGGGGAGTGACGCTCGGAAACCCGAGAAGCTGTCCGTCGCCATGGGAACAGGGGGAAGTGGCGGTCCATGCGCGCGCGAAGGTCACGCGGGCTGCCGGACCGGTCCTCCAAACGCACAGGTACGGCACGTCAGACTCAGTCTGACCGAGACGCCGCGCGACGACGGCGCATTCGATAGCGTGTGCGGCGATGTTCCGCGCGGTGCTAGCTTCCCTGTCCCCCCCAGCCGCTGTCCCCCAGCGCTTCACCAGTCCACTGTAGTCCGGAGAGGGAGGAGCCGCCGGGCACCAGAAAGACCGCACAAACCGGGCTCCATGACGCCCAGCGATTACTCACGGCTTCTAATCGCGCCCCAGCAGCGTCCCGTGAATCAATCTGCGCTCGTGTTTACCGAGACGGTTTGTGAGCTGATTATGGCCGTTTGCAATAATTGCCGACCAAAATTTAAGAGGGGAACAGATTCATTAATCAGATAAAGATGAATTAAGGTTTACTTTCTGATAGCGTTCAATCTGCCAACACATTTGTGCAATGAGGAGCGGTCCACCTGCTCTCCATAAACCGGAATTAAGATTCCAGAGAGAACTCTCATCGCCTTACACAGTCTAACATGAATCAGCACCACGCTCTCAGTGTGGTTCTGGGGGAATAACGGCTTCTAGCTGTTTACAAAGAATGCTCGGATAGGACTGTATTAGGCCTATTAAAGTTACCTTCCCCAGTGCTGTTTTAGCTGTAATTTCACTAAATCCACGTGAATAATAAAAAGAAAACAAACAACGCCGCCCGTCACAGATCCCCGACTGCTCCCCTAGGGACACATCACATTTCAACTGCCTTTCCATCTCGTGACATCATCTGACCGTGGCAAAGCCTATTTATGGCCTGGGTTATGTAAAGCATGTAGGAATTATACAATCAATATTTATACGCGTTAGGCTACACACTTCCAAACTGCATTTCAACCCACAGGGCTAACAAGACATACAATTTAAAAAAAAACTCCAGAATACATGGTTATATTTGTGATATTTTCACCACTAATAGAATAAAATGGACAGTACCGCAGAGAGAGGATTTTTATGGTCACTGCCACTGCTGTGCTCCTTATTTCTGATTATCTTTTAAAGGCACAGGGTTGCTTTTTTTAGGGGTTCTCTGAGCAAACAAGGTTCTGACGCTACACTGCCCTACAAAGGCAAAAGGCCTTAACTCGCCACAGTGTAGAACTGAGAAAAATGACTCTGTCAAACAAAGTTGTTTTGTTGTCCAGCCAAATGAACTGTGGGCAGAATATTGGAAACGTGGCAATTCTTTGTTTTTGTTAATGAAGTTATTTATCTACATAAAAATCTTGAGCTCAAACTTGACCTTTGACCCTTATTTGGAAGTTAATATACTCTGCCTTTGCATTGTCTGCAAAATAATAAGGGGTCATGCCAAGGCAAAAGGCATTAACTTCCATTTGATCGCTCATTTGGTTGCTGATCACTATATAAAATCAGTGTATGATAATAATGATAGCATCTACATAAAATCTAGTGATCATGGCACAATTAGGTTTAGATTAGATTCATTGTTTTTCTGACATGACAAATGTTGACACAGATGACATTGATCAAACAAAATAGTTTTGCATGTGGGAGGATAACGTTTTGCAATCAATTTATTGAGTGCAATGTTTACTAACGCAACGAATAGTAAAGGATACAAGACTCGTGTTTTGGATTTAATTGGATGAATGCCAGAGTAGGATACTCAAGGACGACTCATGTTATGGATTTAACGTGTTGAACGCCAGCGAGTAATGCTCAAAACTCATGTTGTGGATTTAACTTATCAAAGGACGTTGTTTGCAATGGATTTTTATCAGGTTACAAAAAAAAGATAGGCTATCTATTTGATTGTGTATTGTTACTGCTGAGCTCGTGTGTGTGTGTGTGATTAGCAGCGGCGCAGCAAGGGGGGGTGTAGAGCGTACGAAAAACCTGAGACTCAGGGCAGGACTAACGTTAGGAGAATAACGATAATTAACGAACGTTACCATCATGGATGGGAGAAAGAAGCCTTCGGGCGCCCAAAACCGAAAAAGAAAAATGAAGAGACAGTATACAGAAAGAAAGATGAGAACATCACTGTCAAACTGGATAACCAAACCAACATCACAGCAGGAGCAGGGTGATCAGAGCAGTTCAGAGTCCAGTCAGAGCTTAGCAAATGGAGGCGGGAATACTAACGTTATGTAAGCAAGCTGACGAAAGTTAGCTAAGGTTAGCTAGCAACTGAAAGATAGTTTGAAAGAAAGTTTTTATACTAATAAATAATAGCTTGCTGTGGATATAGCTCAAGTAACGTTAACATCTGGCGGTGATAAACAGGCTAACTGAATGCAGGACTGGTGGAAAGAAGTTAGCTACTGTTAGCTTTCTCGTTAGCTAGCTAATTTAACCCGCTCTTTCCTCCAGTCCTGCATTCAGTTGACTTTAGCCTGTTTATCACATGGCTAGCTAACTTTAGCTATCGATAGCTAAATGTAAATAATGCTCTGCTGATAACAAACCAGCGATTACTAACTAACGTTAGTGTATCACATGATCACACATAGGTTGCATTGCATGTTTTTAAAGAGGTGTTAATTCGCTTAATTTATCAATATCCCCAGCGAGGAACAGAGCAGAGAGGGTGCTGATGCCAGCATTAACAGTGACGGAGTGACAAGTAATGCTAGTGGAGACTCGGACGAGGCTGGCAGGTAGGCTGTTACCAGGGACATAAGGGCTCAGATGAAAAAAAAAAAAAACCAAAACATTTTTTAAACAGTCTTCAACATATGCCATTTTTGGGGACAAAATCGGCCATTTCAAAAAGTGGTGGGGACATGTCCCCAGCGTAAATGACACCTATGGCTGTTACCTAAAAAGCTGATTACACAATCGATTTACTTTCAGTTTCATTCCTATTTTGATCGTGAATGCAAGCGCAATTGCATTTGATCCTATAATGATTGTGATGTATTAAAAATAAAAAAGTAATAAATCTGTTTTATATTGATCAACACTGTTAATGTTCCAAAAATAACTCATTTTCGACCAAAATTGGAGTTACGCCTTTTGCCTTTGCACGGCAGTAGGCCTACACTCCTATACGCTTTACCATTTTTGATTAATGCAACCGAACACCACAACTCCCATTTTGGAAAGTGGTCCAAATGAAACTATAAAATTTAAAACGCTGGCATGAATGATCAAGCAGCAGTGCCAGGTTATGTAAATAAATGTTATAAAATCCCGGCACTCCACTTCCATTGCGACATTTGTTCAAACAGTAAAAATGACTCAACAGGTTGGCAAACCGACTAGGCCTTCGCCCAAATGTATTTGCAAACAGTCTAAAGTTAAATAAACCCGTACATGTTGCTCACCTTCTACACATAAGGGTGACAGAAGTAAACAATTCAATAAACAAACAGAATCTCTTTTTGAAACGTGGACGGTGACATCGTGCTCACTTTTCGTGCTCCGTTTCCTGGGCACTACATGAAACATGTAAGTCTGCCTCAAATTTAGACGCGAGAATCGTTATTGGGCATTTTGTCATTTAAAGTTGAAAGCAAGTGCATTCAACACAAAAACCAAAACAGCTAGCCTACACGCAATGCATTGGTACCACATGCAGGGCAAAAGGAAGGGCCTACTGTCCCTCGAACGCACCGTAGAAACGGCTATTCCTCCAACTCACCGTTTCTGGAGCCTACAGAACCAGATGCCGTTGTTGCTTTCGATGCCACTGGTGTGATATTCTGGCTCTCGACACAAGTCGGGTGACAGAACAGAGATTTCACGGAAAGGGAGAGATTCTTTGCGCCCCCGGATCGTTTAACCGGTGAGCGCGGTACGGAGACACGCAACACCGATATGTCTCTTTGTAGCAGGGCCGAACACAATCTGCCCGGACTTTGATACATCCCGTCATCCGTTTCCGTTACAATTTGAAGGACAGTGGGTTGAGTGAGAATGTAGCTATCCCATTCTGGTTGTTATTATATGCAATACTGACAACAGCTTGGTCAATAATTGACCAGTTCTTCGGAAAACATGAACGTATTTTGTTCTTTGACAGTTAACTTACCTTATTTTTGTTACGTAGTTAACCGGTTAGCAAACATCTGACTATGTTACAACGTGACACAAAGGATCGCAACAACTATTACAGTAGGGGTGGTTGTGTCAATGCAACAAACATAACCGTCTATTTTGTGGTTTATTTGGGGAATTGCACTTCTTGTATAAACTTTGACTGCTGTTGCGAACTGTTCTTGATCGAAAATGTTTGAACGATAATACTGTAGACTAGAATGTATGCACGCGTGGACACAGCGAGTCCCCCGTATTTCTACGGGAAGTGGACTGGGCTGAAACGAGGCGAAAAGTCTATTGATTTTGGGGGGTGAAGTTCAAAGTCCCGCCCCTTCCACGAGACGTTTTGAACATTCCTTGGATTATTATATAATCGTTCGAACAAATGCTGTTTATAAACTACATACATAGACATACATGGAAATATTTAACTGTTGAAAATAGTTCAGGGAGATTGATGTGAATCACTGAATTTAAATAACAGCCTATGCATGTTAATTTGTACTATATTTTATTTGAGAAACGTTTCTAGACTACAATCTGCTAAATTTTTGATTTTGCAGAGCAGCTATATGGTGTATGGCAGATGGCATACCACCTCTGATCTTTGGGGTTTTTAAACACCTAAAGACAAGTATTTACTGACGTATACAAAACTGTACTGTTTAATGTTTTCCTTTAGTTTGGCCTGTTTCATATGGAGAGAATTGTCTAAATTACAGAAGGAATTAGAAAATGGAAAATGTATCTCACAATGTACTGTTCATATGCATCAGAGTTTATAAGCACAATTCTGAACAAATTTACTTTTACTCTTCTGGGCAAGAGCATCTTCTTTCAACTTCCAAGCCTCCAGTTAGCGTTGCTAGATGCTCGTGATTTTTATCCTCCATGAAATATTCTTCAAATACCTCCATTTGCAGCTGACTCCTTTACAGATCTCCCATACCCCCTTTCAAAGCTGCCAGCTGCCATCAGATCCCATAAGCACCCAGAGGCTTTCCCCTCAATTTTTTCTCAAACCCTACACTGGGGAGAAATTCTCTAAATCTGCGGTCCGGATGCAAGTGCATACGCATTTAACCATCACTGTTTTGATTCTTGTCACCTATGAACGTACACTTTTGCACATCATCTTCTGATGAGGCACCGCTCATGTGCAGAGCCATAGGCTGTAACACGAGGGAGATTTTTCAGGGATACTGTGTACAGCTTATCCAGATATCCCACAGTAAAATGATAATACCAAACGTCTCAGAAGATCTCGAATTCCACTTGTACACTCTTCCACTTCTGCTCTTATTCAGCTCGTACACTCTCACTTCCAATCTTATTCTGCTCCTGGTTTCTTGGGTCTTAACCATTTCAGGTGAACTGACAGCGAAGGTGCCCTAACACTACTTCCACACTAAACTTACCTAAAACATTTCACATTCTTCTGCACCTTCAAATAATTATTATGTATATTTTTAGTTTAAATTCCAGGTTTTAATCCTATGGAAAACAGTGCTGGTGCAGGGGCTGACTGCTGATTTTTTGGGAGCCCAGTGCGAGGTCTTATTTGCAGCTGATAGCCCAGTTGGCCAGTCGGCTGGATCATCGGTTTTGTGAATTGCTTGCTGTTTTGAATGTTTGCACTGGGTGAATTGGGCCATAGTGTATCTCTGTACAGGATCAATCCAATGTGTATTTAACAGTGCGCAAAGAAAACAAAAGGCATTGCTGGGAAACTGTGTTTAAATGTCAAAAACATTAGAATCTGAGCCAACAATGAAAGAAAAAAACAAATTTTGCGTTTCTGTGGGAGCGTGCTTTTGTCCAAATGCATCTTATTACTGAAGTGTAGACTGTCTTTAATTACAGTAAATCAAAGAACAAATCATATTTTATTGGGAAAATAAGATAACAATAAGATGAAGAGTGGCTTTTAAACAGTAGTCAGACTGCCACACACAGGCGTAGTTCTTAATTGGTTATTAACTTGTCAATTCAGGATCACTGAGTAACATGTTTTGAATTTTTAAACTTAAGCAGATAACATGATTGAAAGGCCAATTTAATCCATTGATGCACGATTTCCCTTTCTCTAGAGAAACAAAAATAAACAAATGACAGCCATTGTTTAAATCCCTGACATCCGTAACAAAAAAGAAAAAAGAGATCCCCAAGAATGTTCCCAAATGAGTAAAGCTCAACGGAACTAATTATGTAATTATCAGCTCCATTATTTCATCTTTCATCAAGATAGGAACTCAAATCATAATCCTCCTTGAGATCATTCGGGTCTCTTTTATTAAACAATTAAGGATTTAAAAAAAAAAAATTGTTTTACAAAGGCACTCACTTGAGAGCACACATTTTGACTTTTGATACCTTTACAGATTAAGTTGTTGGTTATATTGTTTTCAAAGCTATCCATCAGGGATTTATTTATTTTTTATATAAAGTATCTTTTCTCGCTTGTTTTTCGCAGTAAGTGTGGCATATTTTCTGATAATGCAAACTTATGGGGTCCTGGATCTTTTGAAATGGGACTGAGTGAGTCTTGCCTTATATTGTCGCTTCGAGTGACTCGCATGGCCCCAGATACGCTGCGGTGATGGTGTTATTACCGGAGGGTCAGCTCTCATAAAAGTGTCAAACGCAATGCCTATCTTTTCGCCATTTGCTCTGATCCGTGCTGAAATATGGTGATGCAAGGGGAGGCACATTGCCCAAGAGATATCACAATGTAACTATATTACATTTTATATGTTAAAAAAAAAAAAATACACGTGACCTGCGCAAACTTTTTCACCTTTCAAAAAGTAAAAACAGCGAATATGGAAAGAAGCTGTATGTGTCAAAGAAGCGCATCTTAAGGTCGATGTTTTGGCGCCAGCAGTTTTCGTGTTTCTCACATCCATAAGAGCCTTCCATGCCCTTCAGCGAGGACCTCTTTCAAGCGGCCAAACGATTATCAAGTTTGCAGTTACAGTACTTTATATTCCATGGCATAAACATAAGCGTCGGCGCGTCAGAGCCGTTGTAAATCATTGTAATTTCAGTGCATTAAATATGTATTCAGTTAGCACATTTTTTAGATGGATAGGCTATACAAATACGCATACATAATTCATGCCCTACAGAATACATTACCTGGAATATGGTAAAGCCATTGAATAGCATTCATTGTCACAGATGTTTTGTAAAATTTGTTTATTTTGCTTAGTTACATGCTAATCCGATGGCATAATTATCGACGGTACTGCGGTTCAAATGCCAACCCGTGATGTAAAAAAGCTTTAGAGAAATGAAATGTAATGGTAACGATTGGGAAGAGTAGCGTGTTTTTCAGCACGCCACCTCTTCACAACCTCAGCGCTGGGCATCCCTGGGCATCGTAGGCAGGAAGCGGTGATCGACGGCAGCCTTGCAAGTTTATATTATGCGCATACGTTGAACAACAGCATCCATTCATTATCCTGTAAAATGAAATGCGACACGGAAACATCAATCTGTTCCTTTTACCTGCGCTACGAATGGCGCAAAGCATTGTGGGTCGTGCTGGAGGTGAATGCTAGTGAATGCTCTTTGCCGGTGAAAGCTGAATGGGGCCGAAAGTGCGAGATACTATGTCCATTTTTTGGTTTCAAAGGGCATTTGAATCCCTATCATCAAAAAACGACAGACAGTGATGGTGAATCGATAAAACTTTTACACCCAGAGAATCTCTGCAGCCGTTCTCCCGAGCTAAAAGCAGCTAACAGCGCCTTTGCAGGAAGTGAGATGTAGCTTGTTCTGAATAATGTCTCTCAGCTATGGGGGGGGGGGGGGGGGGGGGGGGGGGCTGGATGTGTTACTCCTCTTGCTTTTACCTGCCAGGCATTCCAGCTGGTGGGAAAGTGCAGTCTTTCACACCGTGGGTGGATACGGAATCCGGAGAACAAAACGATGACCTCTCCTGCGACCTCGGCCCATTTCTGTAAACACGCTGAAAAGCCCTATACCTGCAGCTTTGAGAAGTGACCCCCGAGCCTTCACAGTCATTAACTTGCCGTGCGGTGGATGTGCACGCTGAAATTAGCGTTCACTCTTTGAGCGTTCGGACCGAATGTTCCAGAGCGTTGCTTGCCAGAAAGGGCTTTCTTCTTGATTTTTGGGGCCTGTCCTTTCCTGCGGCATGCCTAGCCCAAAGGATCGGCCCTCTCGGCTCTCAGATGAACTGAAATAGCGCCGTGCAGAAGACTGTTGTTAGGGGGAAACGATGATAGGGTTTCGTAATGCTCCCATGGGGCTCCAGGTGAACACTGAGAGGTAAGGTTATGTTGCCTTCGTGGATAATGGTCAGGCTGTACATTGTACATTTGAAGGAAGTAAGCGTGCTGCTCTTAGGAGACACTTGCTATGTATACGATTTTTATAATATTGTTTAGCACATCTTTGCAGTTTAAGCACTGTTTGTTCTTCCTGTTTCTTACCCGTTTTGTTATTGTGAGCATAGCTCCTGTAATATGTATTTAATGTCCAGATTCAGCTGAGAGTGTCTGTCTGGTAAGTGAATCATAAACGAAAGCTAGAAGCTAGCACGTGTTCCATCCTAGTTTCAATGAGTTTTTTTAACACATAATATATCTAGATAACTAAATTTATTAGAGTTTATTTGAATGCCCAAGGGAGGGACTGACCCTGCTGCAGGTGTCTGCCCTGTCGTCCATCTTTTTCGCGTCCCCATGCCCATCACGCTCTACACGCTCGCCGCCACCTGTCCACCGGAGAAAAGGGGGGGGGGGGGGGGGGGCTGGTGAGAATATAAGAAACGGGGGCGGCGGGGTTTCGATACGGATCTGGGGAGACGCGTCACAGCCCCCGTCCCGCTGCCCCCTCCGGCGCTAAGCCGCCGTGAAATTAATTTTCATACGGGGGAAATGATGCGGGGCGCGGGGCGCGGGGCCGGGCGCGGCGCTCCCTCCGTGAAAGGAGGGCGCTCTCTGGACGCCCCCGATAAGGTCCGCGGGCGGGGCGGGGCCGATCGAAATCCGCGGAGCCGTGTCCCGGCTTAGGGGGCCCCTTCTGGAGGCGCGAGCGGCCTCTTCTGTGCGCCGAGCCGTGCCCAGCCGCGGGCTAAAGCCTCCCTTTCTTGTGAAATGAAAAGTAAAGTCGGCGGATAACACGGCTGCCAGGATTTCCGGAAGCCTCGTTTATAGGTGTGAATGAAGAGATTCGGTCCCCGGCCGAGATTATAGGAGAACGCGCCACCTGTGTGCCGTCTCCCGGCCTGCTTTTCCATCTTGGCTCCTCTGTTGCCCGCCTTTAAAGGCGAGCCTTTGACCTCGTCGCTCAAAATGTTTAAAGTCTGAAGTTTTTGTACCTTCTGTTCTAGGCCTTTTTAAAACAAAGTTCGGTGTGTAATCTGATGCCAAGATGCACATGTGCAGGTTCACCACTCTTTCTTTTACACTCTTAAAACACTGGCGCAGCGTTTTTAATACGTTTTAAATCCATCCCAGCTGCTTGTGCCGGGAAGTGTAAACAGCGTTCACCTTTATCTCAGAGACCTGTCCTCCCCGCTGTCAGACTGGCGCGCGATAGCAGACTGCCGGGTGACGGACGTTAGCCCCAAACGCCGCGGAAGTCCGAACCGTCGCGGGGCGATTTAGGTGACGGTTGTTTGGGTGCTTTCACTCACTGAGCTCAGGCAGGTGATTTACTCCCTTTTCTTCATCGTGTTGCCCGACAGGCCAGTCCACACGGCTTCGGTGAAGGAAGAGAATCGTAGAATTGATGAAGAGGGCTCTTTAAATTAAATATCTGTAAGGTTTGTAAACAACCATGACCTGCACAGTAAAATGTCCAGTGTTAATTCAACTCTAACGGTGTTAATTCAACTCTTAACAGATAACATTTGGTCCCACTCTGGACATCTCACCACGTAGCAATTAAATTATTATTAATTAGCAATTATTGTGTCAATAGCATATACTGTAAATGCTTTTCAAACTTTTCTCATGACATGCAAATATTTTCAAATTGGCTTTAATCCTTAATTGAATTTATGGTTCTTGCCAAGTATATACTAACCAAGATACTAACCAGTTATATAGGCTACTGAGCATAGACTATAAAGGATTATACCTGAAAGTATAGAGACAATGTGATTTGGCACAGCCTAACTTATCCGCAGATTTTAGTTTCCCCCAGTAAAGAAAGTTTGTTATTCAGTGACACTCGAGCAGAGATCTGTCACATCTGTCACCACTCACTCATCAATAAGCAGTTGACCGCTTTTAATGTCAGATTACCTTCAGAGGTGTGCAGGTGGGGGACAGGTACAGTAATGTGAAGTCAATACGACCAGCCCGGCTCGGTTTTATCTCAACCTCGGGTTGATAAAAGAACACGTCAGTCAGGCAGTTGGCAGACATGTCACTAGGGCCATGCAGCAGCAGTGACCTGTTTTTGTACAAGACATCCATCACTTTTATGAAATATGTATTTAGCAACAATTCATCTTGGTAGCCTCCAATGTTCCATTCTGTTGTTCTCACGGTGGTCACATGACCTCAACACCTACACCACAAGAAATAAACAAAAAAATGATATTTGCTAAACTAATTGGGCACATTAATATGTTTTGCTTTTGCTGTCGGTCTCTGCTTGAGGTCAGGATTATCATGGTTTCACCACCATTACTCTATTTCATAGCGGCACTGATGCCAGTGACAAGATCATTGTATTACTGATTAATTACGTATAAGCAATCTCTCTTCACACCCACAGTGTGCTTGTGTTTTAAAATGCTCTGATAATAATAATAATAATAATAATAATAATAATAAATTATTGCCAACCTCTTCCACTCAAAATGGAGTTTGTACCATCCTGCAATGAAACGCACCGGGATGCAGGGGATTTACATGACAGCGTGTCAAGTTCTTGCAACAAATTTTCGGTATATTTTGCCTGTAAATATGCAGCTCACTTCTGTCTCGCGAAGATAATGTTGGAGGCTCTTAAATTCCTGGTCGTAAACGGGGGCTTATTGCCGCCGTTTATTACAGTTGGGAAGGGAGAAATAAAAAAATAATAATAAAGCCAACTGCTCCGTGACATCCAGGTCGCTGTTTGACGCGGGGAGAGGTCGGGTGGCACGCCGCTGTAAGCAATAAGCGCGGAGAGCTCGCGGGGCTATTTCGGGAAGATTCCTTTTCCTGCTCGGACATTCTGTCCAGGGCTCGCGAATCGCTCGCGCAGTTAACAGAAACCCGCGTTACCATGGAAAGCATTTCAGGAGCCTCGCGCACATCCCTGTTGGAGCAGCGGTTGCTTTTACGCATTATGTCCTTTAAGGGCAGGGTTTCTGCTGGGGCATAAATCACTCCGGAATGTGCCCGAACCCCCCCCCCCCCCCCCCAACATATAACCCGACCGAACCCCCCCCCCCCCCCCCCCCCCCCCACGCACACACACCACGACACACACGCACACACACACATACACACACAGACACACACATTAAAATACACGGACTCACACACACACAAACACACGCACACATTTGCAATGCCATTTAAAAGAGTGCAGTTTCTCTCCCTGCAACCTTGGCGTTGCGGTTTCAAAGAAGCTGTCCTTGTCGGAGACTTTCTCCCCAGTCTCTCTTCCTGTCATTGACAATTTGTCTTGCTGCAGAGGCTTTTATGTTGTTTACTTTTTTCCATTTTCCTCTCGCTGGTACAAACAGAAGTATTAGCCGAGTCTGCAAAAAGTTTTACCAAAACAGTAAAGCGCTAAATGAAAAAAGTGCTTATTTTGAAAAATAAATGGTCAGGGAGGGTGCTGGTGGTTTGCCAGGGAATTGTCATAATGGTTGAATCGCCTTATCTCTTGTGTTCCTGACATGCAGCAGGAGAGAGAGGGTTATTTTAGCGATATTAGATATTTAGTGATATTATTGTTTTCAGTTGCGTTTTGGAAAGGGTGCGAGACCAGTCTCTGTCAATCAGGGTGAGATACTCATGACCTTTGAACTCGCCGACACGTGACCTGCTGCTCCTGCCGATCTGCTGTCACTGGATATCAGATGGGACATGAATGCTGTGATCGGACATCCATCCATCCATCCATGATCTATACCCGCTTATCCTGGGCAGGGGGGTGCTGGAGCCTATCCCAGCATGCATTGGGTGAGAGGCAGGAATACACCCTGGACAGGCCAGCAATCTATTGCGCTTGAACATCAGTAGTTGATTTGCTGAAACTGTATATGTTGCATAGTTCTGATTGTGTTATTCCCATCAAATTCGCAAATGAAAATTTGGTCTGTGTAATTTTTGCAAATGTACATTAGGACTGAGAAACCATAGACCTGGCAGCGGTGAATGTGTAGATAAGTTACTCTGAGGAGAGGTCATCCATGTAGTGAGGTTAACGAGGACGTAGTTGAGGTTAGCTGTGCGTCTCCTCCCTCCGTGCAAGCATGCATGCATACAATGGAACCCCATAACGATTCCCATACCCCTTCTCTTGCAGTGCACCCCCCCGCACACACACACACACACACACACACACATCCCCTTCCAGTCAACCACCCAACCACCAAAACGCACACAGTACGCCCCTCCAAATCACACAGCGGTGAAACAGTGTGAAGTGAAAACCATTTCTGGGTTTTCCACTTGGTGGCACTCTTTAGACACTGTTGTATTTCAAAAACAGAGAGAGAGAGAGAGAGAGAGAGAGAGAGAGAGAGAGAGAGAGAGAGAGAGAGAGGGGGGCAGATTACTCTTTCTCTTTGTACCTAAGTTATAAATGCTAGTAATTAGGGGATGGCTTTTGTTACCCTGAGAGGTATGAAGCATTTTGTCAGCTGGGCAAACTTCATTGATAGGTGCGGGTCTGTGCCCCCCCTCAGAAATGTTCAGCGAGCTCCCGCTATCTCTCTGTCCTGCCAAAAAAAAACAAAGAAAAAAAAGAAGAAAAGGCAAACATAGAAGGCAGCACATTGGGATATTGACAGGTGTGTATCTGGATTGAGAAATATCTCCTCGGAGCTATCTCTGCCTCCTAGTTACAGGATGCAGGTGTGCAGCTGATTATATTTTAATCTTATTTCCAAGACTGGGCAGTGTTACTGAATCAGTTTTTTCTTATTTTTTCTGATTGTTAGAGAAAACATAGACAAAGTGTAAGGCGGTATTTTTTTTTTTCAATCAGGGGACCTAATCTAATTCTTTGCTTTTGAAATGTGGTAATACACAGAGGCCACTGAGACAGAGAGATTGAGCCGGTACCTCTCCTCCTCCCACCCCACGTTTACAGCTGAGCGCCACCCCCCCCCCCCCTGCCCCCCCCCACCTCCCATCCCCAGATCTAAAATCACCCCTGGTGTGCTTCTCTGTCTGTCGGTTAATGAAAGTTGTAGGGAAAGACTGCGAGGATGGAGGGATGGTGTTGTGAAAGATGAAATGTAGAGAGCTGAAATGAGCACGTCTGCCAGATGTGCATTCTCCCAGAACCGCCCCCCCCCCCAAAACCCAAACCCCCCCCAACCCCACCTCTCCCCCGACCCCCCTCCCCCCGCTCATGTACGCGGTAGCTGCTTGGCAGGAATCAAACGTGCACCGAGTCTCTCCAGTTCCCAGCCTCTTTCATTCTCAAGGTTACCCAAACAGCACGTTTTGCCCATCTGTGTCTGTTAATAACACTGGGGGCAGGAGGGAAAAAAGAGAGGAAAACCAAAATATAAAAGGTAAAAAAAGAAACGGCAGAACTCCGTAACCGATGTGCGCGGACGCGTGATTCATCGCGGTGCCTTTCTGCTTTCGGGTTCTGCCGGGGCCACCGTGAGCAATGCTTTTTTTTTTTGTTTTTCTGACGGAGCGAAGTCCAGCCAGGCGTGGATGGACCACTGAACCCACTCAGAACCCCGGGGAAGTTTCTGGCTGAAAAATGCTGTTTTGGGATAATATGTAGATGCAGGCATTCCAATGCTAATTACTGTATTTCACCCTGGGCTGGTCCAGGATAACATTGCTGTGGGTAGCTGAAATTAGCTACGGAAGACTGGTCTCACAGAACAGAGCTGTGGTTTCGGTGTTCGTGGCGATGTTGGTGGTAGGCCGGAAGGAGGGCCTAAATCGTCCCCGAATGAGGGACTTCCGTCGATGCTGGAATCGAGTCTTCTGTCCCAAAATGAATGATTCTAAGAAGGGACAGAATAGGTGGATTCCTTCAATTCCAAAACCATAACCCTTAGTCCGCCTATGCCGGAGAATATTTTTTTTTGTGGTCGTGTCATAGTTTTGGGTTCAGAACGAGTCACTGGGACATTGTGTGTCAGGACTAGGCTCTGGCGGAACACAGAGTTGAGAATATTTGCTTTTAGGATTTAAAGCAGGTCAGGGATGAGGCACTGAAGATCTCCCAGACGGACTCAGAGAGAACTGACTCGTTCAGGGTAGCGTGAATCAGAACTCCATCAGCAGCTCACCCTGAGCCTTACCCGAGTCCCGCCAAATCTCTGAAACCTCAGCGAGCTGCTGATCTGGCCTCCGCTGCCGGCCGCCGCCGTGTTCCACGCCGCGTCCTCTTAGCGCCCGCCCTGGCGCAGGCACAGGGCCGTGCTCCTGAGATTTTGGGTGTTTGGGGCGAAAACATCGAGCCATCGAGCCGGAACCGTGTGCCTGCTCCCACCTCCGAGGCCAGAGCCGGACGCCCGCCAGCCCACCGCCAACCCAGCCCGGCGCCTCGCTCCACGTTTCCGTGGTTACGGATGAGCGAACCCGCCAACCCCGCCCCGCTTGGCGGCGAACGGGGCGGAGGGCGCTGGGGAGCCCCCGGGCGCGTGCGACAGCTGGTCCCGCTCCCGACGCGCGGGTCCTGAGTGGCGTACCCGCCGCCTCGCTCTCCCTCCGCCGACACCGCGGCCAGGACCCGCCGCTCCCGCCGGTCCCCGAGCATCTGCCGCGGCGGCGGCGGCGGCGTCCCGGGCCGTCCGGCGGAGCGCCAGGTGCGCGGTAAATGGGTTTGTGCGGTGCTGTGCGCGCTGCAGTGCGGCGGCATCGGCCATTTTGGGTGAAAGACGGGGAGGAGGGGCGGGGGAAGGACAGCTTTCTGTTCCCGCTCCAGAGTGTGACATTTTTGCTCGGGCACAAACACAGCCAGCCGAGGCCCCGGGGTCCTCTCTTCTCCACTCGCTGTGTGTAATGATGCCTGACTTTGATCTGGAAGCCCCATGACAATTCTCCTCCCCCTCCCCTTCCTATCCTCCCCAAACACAAACACACACACACACACACACACAGACAGACACACACACACTCACAGATACACACAGACAGACACACACAAACACACAGACTCACACTCACACACACACACACACACACACACACACACACACACACACACACACACACACACACACATACCTCCTCCCCTCCTATCACTGATCTGAAGCAGTGAGTAAGCGTCTATGTTTGAGTCATTTGCTCTGTTGGTTGGTTTGTGCAGTTTGAAGCAGCTCACGCACTACTCCCCCCCCCTCCACCCCCCAGCAGCTCTGAACTTTCCTCTGCTCTTAGGTCTAAACTCAGAGGCGTGAGGGGGTGTCATTTTCATTTGATCCTGATAACCTCACTAGTGCTGTCCCAGACTTTTATGTGTTTCGGAAAATCGATGTGTATTATAAACCTTGAACACGGGACAGGAAATGATTTTCTGCTGATTTTCTACAGAACTGAAGGTTAATTAGTCATTAAAGAAAGCTGTGACACATTTTTTTTTTGGCTTTCAACTCCCTCTCCAATGTTTTTGCTTTGTTCCTCTTTGTTGTTTTCGCGGACAAAATTAGACTTTGGGGTGCAATTAAAGCAGATACTGGCTAGCTCCAGGCTCGGTGTTGAGCACACACACACACACACACACAGTATTGCAGTTACCCGTCATTTTTCCCCGCTCTCACGATGCTAACAGGCCTTGTTTGCACGCTGGATTTAACTCTGGCCGGGGTATTGATTTAGACGCATCTTCCTTCTGCTTAAGACTGAGAACCAGGCTAAGCATCGAGACGCCGCGCCCTGCAGCTGGCTAAGGGGCGCACGGCGCCAGGATGAGCTTTGGCAGAAGATCAATGCTAATGGGGAGATTCTTTTGCGTTTGTCGCCGGCCTCGTTTAGGACGATGCGCGGCCACCCCGCGATCCCCGCGGTCCCGCCCGCTACTCGACCGGAACGGGGCAGGGGCGCGGGACGCGGGCGTGGCGCCGCCCCCGGCTGATTTGCGGCGGGAACGCGGCCAGTCCGTCGCTCGGTTACGCTCCGGCTCGCCGGCCGAGGCCCGCGGCGGCACTTCGTTCTTGGCCGGCGCCGGCGAATCAGGAGGTGAGAGTTTCACACGCACTTTCAGAGCCTCTGCTGTCCTCCAGCGCGCCGCGGCGGGAGAAAGGCGAAGGCTGAAGCCTTTTCTGAGGACGCGTGCGGTACACCGAAAGGTTACGGCTCATTCTCGCCGGGTTATGATTTCTGTGATTCGGAAGTGTTGGCGAGTCCTTCCTGAGGAAAACGTTTCACCTCGTTTACGGTGATTCTGAAGTGTTGGCGAGTCCTTCCTGAGGAAAACGTTTCACCTCGTTTGCGGTGATTCTGAAGCGTTGGCGAGGCCTTCCTGAGGAAAACGAGCTAACGGCAGGATTCAGCCGACAGCGTCTGCTCCTCGGCTGATGCATGGACCCATCTGTCCGCGCGGATATGCGGTTCTGCTTTTCTGCGCATGCAATTAATCATGTTATTTGAAGACGCGCTCGACGAACCGAACGCGCTAACGCATCTCCGCCATCCCCGCACGGGCTCTCTCATATTCCAGCCTTCTCATCACGATCCCGCTCTCTCTCCCAGCCACAGAGGCTCTCACTGTACACTGAATGCTTACAACAACAACAGCTGAAGACCTGGTCCACAGGATCGGGGGCTCTTCTGTGTTTCCCCTCCTTAAAATCTGCAACCGATGTAGAGCCCAGAAGCCAGGAGAGCTGAGTAAGCTGTGTAATTAACCGCTTTCATTAATCAATTAAGCGCTGAGTGACAGGGAAGGCCAGCAGGCCTGTGGTTCCCCTGGCTCAGGGTTCGAGGGCCCCGGGGAAGTCATCCCAACCGGTGTTCTCTCTTGTCAATGTAAAAGCGCTGAATTTTTTTTATCACATCTTCATTACTGACGAGGTCGATGGAAATTTGATTATTAGTCTAATGAATGTCGAGGTACACATCTCAGTTAACACGAAAGCTGAAGGAGGTAGATGCTCTTTATGTTTTTTTCTTTTGGCAGAGTCTGGGGTATCCTTGTCTCACTTACTCGCCTCGTCTGTCAATCATGCGCTTGTTTGATCTCTCCCCTCCACGGCCGCCAGCCAGCTTGCGCTCGCCGGCGCATCCCGCTCCTCTTCCTGCCTGGGGGGGGGCCCTCACAGGAGGGCAGCGCCTCCCCCACCAGCAGATTTGTTTCAGTGCACCGTATAGCCGCACCACAATTGAAAAGTTGTACTTTTCTCTAAAGCTCTCTTTTTTTTTTTTTGCAAGCCCCCTCCCCTCTCCTCTCTCCCTCCCCCTCCCTCTGCCCCGCTCCGTGGGTCATTAAATCTGTATTAGCGGGAGAGGCGCGGGCTGCTCATGATGATAAATACCGTGCTGACTCAGACGGGGTGATGCGGGCGGAGCTGTCAGGGGCTGATGAGGCCAGAGCAGCCGCACACAGCTTCTGAGCAGCGCCAGGGCCCGGCGCGCGACAGCACTGCGCGCAACAAATACAAACAACATACAAATGCTGCAGAAACCTGCGGACGGCTGCTGTAATTAATGCGGCGGGCGCAGGGGACATCTGTCACTGACACCCTTTCCTGTTCCATTTACGGGCACAAAGCGCCACCCCGCAGAATTTGTTTTTCACTCGAACTCGGTTTAAAAATGTAACCTTTTGCTTGATAGATTAAAGTGAAGAGTATTCAAGAGTGAGTTTTAAAACCATGCCTGTAAAATTACATGAAAGCCTGACCTTTTTATTTTCACCCGTACACAAATCAAACCATCATCCACTCAGAGAAGTTGTTCTCCTCTCTCAGGCTCTACTTTTTGTTCTACACTTTCCTCTTTAATGATGTCAGTTGGGGTCGACAAATTTTCTCTAATAACCAGGTGAAATTACTCTCTCAGACGGCAGCCTGACAAATCAGCGATAAATATTCTTACTCCTGTGTGGCCTCTCGCCTGTCTCTTGCGCTGTGAAGCTGGAACGGGTTCAGAAAATGCAAGTCCTTCATCTACAAATATTTCTCTTTCAGCTAAACTTACTTCTTGTAAAGCGTCACCAATGACAGTGCAGGGCCTTCCATTTCGAGCCCATTAATAATTCTGTGTCAGCTGGAATCCTACAACCGATCTGCGCTTCTGTGAGATGTTGTCAACTTTTTTCGCACCCATAAGGAAGACGCTGGTTTAATTTAGCATGACTCTCATAAAACTCATAAACTTGCTCTGAGCAAAAATGATCAAATATCATGCATGCAGAACAATAATAGTCAAAATTTAAAAAAACTAAAAAAAAAAGAGAAGTAAAGGACAGAATGCTTTCTGGGTGATTCTCCAGGCTGCCGGGTTGGTGGTCTCTCTGTGTCTCCGGTCGGGTGTGATTTTCGGCTGGTTAGCCGCGCGCGGCCGCGGCGCACGCACCGCTGTCTGGGGATTGGCTGTGGCGGTGTTCACGTCCGCTCCAGCATCAAACGGGCTGGCGGCGCTGATTCCCCGCGGTCTGCCCGCGGTGGCGGCCGCTTTGGTGTGGCGTGCGGTGTGTAGCGTGCGGCGTGCGGCGTGCGGCGTGTGGTGGGGGAGGCCAGGGCCGGCTACGTCCAGAGGAAACAGCCGCAGCCGCACGAAAGACCGAACGACCAAAAGGGGGCGTTTCAACTCCTGAGGATACAGAGCCTGCCTCAGAAAAAAGCTGCCAGCTGGTCCTCCGTGCTGCTAAGCAACACTGACACAGGGATGAGAAAATGGGAAATTTAAAATGGGGAAGTGGATCCGGGAGAGCTGATTGGCTGGTAATCAAAAGGTGTTTACCGATGCTGTTCTGCACAGCTGAGTGCATAGTTAGGAACTGCTGTTAGGAACACATACCGCTTTTGTTTTCAAGCTGTGCCTGCCCAGTGGCAGCGGGAGGGTGGGTCACAGGTTCGAGTCCCAGGCAGGACACCGCCATTGTACCCTTGAGCAAGGTACTTAACCTGAACGGCTTCAGTGAATACCCTGCTGTATAAAGGGATACTGTGTTTA